>AP025066.1:17765187-17856958 GCA_036186865.1 Eustoma russellianum | reverse complement strand
CAGCCTATGTAAATTGGAAGTACTTTTTAATATATTTTTATGTGTTTTTTTTCCAACAACATGACTAACATGTCAATTATGGACAAGACCTTATCAATATAAAACAGATACCATTTAACTATATCCTAACATGAAAATTTAATTCGATCATTATCTGATAATTGCGAGAAAACTTTCACGATTTTACAATTCATACTACTTGGGCTATACTTGGCCATGAGATTTTCAAGAATCCTTCCACATTATGAGAATTTCAAGAATCCTTCTACATCATTTTACCATTCATAAAACCTGGAATAGGCGGCAGCAAGTTTGCTCATTTAAACTCTCTTACGGTGAAACTGAATAATTCATTCAACTAATAGTTTTGTCACTGAAATGGTTATAGGTTGATTTGTTAGTTAACTAGTAATTTCAGAATAGAAGCTAACTACTAACGGCCTATCGGGATAAGTAGTATGTTTTAATATTTAAATGAGTTAGACAAAGCTAATAAAAAACCCTTAAAGACTTCCAAAAAGCATGGAGCCATTCAATGTTCCAGCAAGCCTAACTCTCTCTTAGGAATAGGCATGTGACAGCCTTTCAAAATCCGCTAAAGGCATTTCGAGATGTCTTGCATTATGCCTATTGTCTTGGGGATATTCATGTATTGAGGAGGAACATGAATGCATTAACTGAGGAAGAGTAGGCACAAAAACTAAGTTGGAATGGTTACAAACGTCATTTTTTCGAACAAAAAGTTCTTCAAAAAAGTGAGTGGCTTTGAAAACATCAAAAGGCAAAGGCTGCTGGAGTGTGAAGTATTTTGATGAAGTTAAAAGATGTTTGAAAAAGGATAAAATGGTGTTTTATATATATTTCAGACTCTAAAATGAGACATAGATCGAGCTATGTAAGTATTGTATGAAAATAAAACCACACTATCCAACATTGATCTCTCAGGTTGAAACACATTGATCGATCGATGTGGTATTAATATCTAAAAAGAGAGATATCAATCGATCGATGTAGGTAAAGTACAAAATTGAAACACGCTGTCCAACATCGATCTCTCAGCCTGAAGAGTTTTCTCTCTCTATTCTTACCCAAATTGATCGTGGACTTCTTCCAACATCTAAATGCTTTCTTGACTATTTTCTATGCAACAACTACTTCATCACTATTTGCCTCAGGTTTTTCGGTAGCAAAACTGACAAATGGAAACCTTTAACATAAAACAAGTCTTCTTTTTTTTCTCTTTCAAAACATATAAATAGGACTATTCAAACTCACCATTTTAGATATGTTCATCTCTATAGTCACACAATATCAAACATTGCTCTCATACCACTTTGTTGGAAGAAAACTATAATACAACAACAAATTCAGGTAATCTCTCTAAAATTCCAGCAATGTAGAGAGAAATGGCATGAAAAACCTCCAAAAGCTCAGAGTAAAAACCACAGGACCTATAGCTATTTAAACAATCCACTTTAATTAATAATAGATACAATAAGTTTTCTCTCGACACAACTAGAAGAATACATCACCATTAAAAACTAACAACTAATCTTGGAATACGATAACAAACAAGAGAGGAATCAACAGAGATTTGAATTGGGCCTAGGGATCAAGACCATTGCATTTTCTATTATCCAGAATGACTCAAATCCTATCCCCTCCCTTGGTGTGTGTGGTTTTTTTTTTATAGAAAAAAATAAGGAATCAAGAAAAACTTTAACAAAGTTCTCATAACAAAAATGCAGAATTTTGCATCTGAAAACAGATTTAGAAAACTCCAAACCACAATTCTACATTCTAAAACGTACATTTACCTGTCCTAAACAACATGTCGAAGTTTTGTGACGCTCCAATGTTGGAATACTGCACAAACGTGATTTTTTCAAAACTGCCACAAGCTTCAAAATTTGAGCATTTATTTTTCTCTCTTTTGTGTCTCTCACTCTTTTTTCTTACTCTTCACCCTTTCTATGTCCTACTTAACCTTAAGTGATTTTTTCAAAACTTTAAGTGATTTTTTCAAAACACAAACGTGATTTTTTCAAAACATATGTCAAGTAATAATATTAATTGTTACGTAAAACATTCACACGTTAAGTGATCATCGGGTATACTCGTGGATGTATAGTGTGGTCTAAATAGAAACCCCGAATATGTAGACAGTCATATGGTCAGAGACCGCGATGGATGGGCTCAAAGTGCAACGACCATAAAGTTATGACATCTGGTCCCCGAGGGGCGACAACCCACGTGTGGCTAGTAGATAATTATTGGCGCAATAATTAAATATTAAGGAAGATAAGGTTGGGTTTTAAATTCAGATTTAAATTTGAATTCGGATTTAAATTTGAATTTAAGTTTAAATTTAAATCTTGACCTATCAGATCCTTCCATCCCCTCTATATAAAGGAGGAGGCTTTACCTCCTCAGATCATCAAAATCAAAACAGACGCATACAGCATAGCGCCATTACAGTATATTAGTGGGAAGGTGTGCCAAGTTTTCTATAAAGCCCATAATGCCTAGCCTCTCCATCTGGTAAAGCAGTGAATTGTTGAAACCGATCAAGGGGTGCATCAACAATTGGTGGGACGTCGTGACTCTTTGGATCACGCCAGATTCTTCATCAGCCGGAGCAGTTGCAGTGTACGTGTTCAGATTAACAACAGCAATGGAGCAAGGTATATTTTCCGCATTTTGTCTATTGACTCGATTAAACGGTCCTATTCAGGGGTTTACTAAATTAAATCCAACAAGTGGTATCAGAGCAGGCCTAATCGAATCAGTTTTTGGTATTCTGTTAATCTGTTCATGTTCGGAAAAACAAAAATCTTTTTAGGTCAAAAACGTTTTTTCCGAAACAAGTTTTGATAAAGGAAAAGTTTCCGTTTTTTGTTAAAGAAAAAAACTCCCACCGCTTTCGATTTAAAGAGAACTGGCGCTGGTGGCCAGCGTCCGGTATCTCAAACAAAAATCCCGGGTTCATTTCCTGCGGCCGAAATATCAGGAATCTTTTGATTTTCTGTAATTCTGGAATTTTTAACTTAAATATATGCTGGTTTTTCTTTAAAAAAAAGGCATGCTGGCCTACTGGTCAGCAGCGCAATCTCCATTCTGAAGGTCAGGGGTTCGAATCTTTCCCCTGATTGAAATAATGAATTTTTTCGGCGGCATTTTCTAGCAGCGGGTCTGGGCCCGGATCTGGGTTTGACCCAGTCCGGCCTTCAGTCAAATATTGGTCTTCGACCCAAATCCGGTCACAAAAAAAAGGTTTCAGGTGGGCTTCCAGATTCGGCCCTAATCCAGTTCAATAAAGGGCTTCGACCCATTTTAGTTTCCAATTTAAAAAAAAACAAAAAAAGGAGAGAATCCGGAAGTTAATTTGGGCGGGCGGGTTTCTGCCAGACCCGACCCGCACCCAGTTTTTTAATTTCAGTTTTTTTTGTTATTTATGTGTATATTGTTATTATTTTGGATAAAGTAAATAATAATAATTTTTATTATTATTATTTAAAGTTCATTTTAAGGAAAATAGTAATAATAACAAATTGTTGTTATTATTATTATTTTAAAGTCTCCTTTTAAAGAAAATAATAATAATAATGATGATAATTTAATTATTATTGTTATTATTATTAAAGGAAAATAGTAATAATAATAGGTAATTATTATTATTATTATTTTAAAGTTTCTTTTAAAGAAACTAAAGTAAATAATAATGATAATAATTTGATTATTATTGTTATTATTTAAAGTTTATTAAGGAAAATAGTAATAATAATAATAATAATAATAATAATAATAATAATAATAATAATAATAATAATAATAATAATAATAATAAATTCTTGTTATTATTATTATTATTTTAAAGAAATCCAAAATAATAACAATCAAGTGTTAAGTTTAATTTCCGACTATTGCATTATTATGTTTATATGCATGCAGTTATTTGTTTATTTATTTATTTATGCCTTATGTTTATGCATGTTAACAAATAAACAAATAAAGTTAAGGAACTTAACCCAATAAGGATCCGAATTTTGCTTGACCCGGTTTGACCGAGTTCAACCAAGTTAATTCGATGGGCTAAGTTGACTGAATTAACCAGCACTTATCAATCAATGCGGCTTATACTCGTGATAGATGACTCGTTGAGTTGTGATAAAAACACCGTACACATAGTTTTGTCTAAGAAAGCCGGTACTTAAGCGAGACCATTGTGACTCCACCGGTGGCCTAGAAATTATGTGGAATGGTAATACACTCTTATGGCAAGTGGGTATTGCTGAATCGGTTCACTTCACACTCAATGTGACCCATCATAAGGTTATATCACTTGTTAAATTGATTGATAAAGATATTGTTTTCTTATACCGTAAGGTGAACTGAGTTGGTTCAAGGTGGTTCTTATTTGAGCCGTAAAGGGAATTAAGCTAGTTCAAATTGGTTTAAGTAAAACAAAACAGATATTGGTGTTAAATATGCACGGTACGTGCAAAAGGGTCAGTCAGTAAACTGCGGATCATGTAGAACCATAAAGTTACGCGACTTAGCAAATGTAGGGCTTTAATATGATCCCCTTAAAGTGCGGCAATCATATCATCGCCACTACATTTGTTATGATCGTGAAGGGCATGTATGTGTTTAAGGCAATCATTGACCGGCCCAAAGGAAGGTGTGATTGTCGAAAACATATATGAGCATGGTAGTGGACCCAAATAGGGCCGGCGGCGAAGCTTTAAATGCATAGGTTAACTCATCGGCCCAAAGGAAGGTGGTTAACCCGTGCTTGGAGAACCGTCATATTGACCACTACACCCAATTGTTGGAAGGTATTAGGATGACTCCAAAGAGCCCCAATATTGGAAGACAATTGGTAGATGGAATCGGGGTTCTATTTTGATATTTGTTTTTATGCAGTTTAAAGATTACACGTGTTGTGTATTTAAGTCCGTTTCTTGTTTGCTTTTTAGCAATAATGTCTAACATTAAGGATATTCCTACAATGAACGGTTCAAACTATAAGCAATAGAAAGGTCAATTTGAGATCTTTCTGGGGATTGCTGATCTAGACAGTGCGTTACAGATAGACCGTCCAGCTGTTCTAACAGACGAAAGTACCAGTGAGGAAAAATCTCACATGGCACGCTGGCTACGATCAAATCGCATGTGTCTTATGATCATGCAAAAGACTATCCCCAAATGCTTCAGGGGACACGTTTCTGAGTCCACGACGGCTAAAGAATTTTTAGCCGATCTCGAGCAAAGATATGTAAAGAATGAGAAAACCGAGGCAGGCAATCTCTTAAAGAAACTTTGCTCGAAACAGTACCGTGGAATCGACAGCATAAGGGTGCATAAAGTTATGAATGCTGTCGCCACCAAGTTCGATGGTAAGAAACGCAAAGCTGCGGAAATGGTTACTGTGCAAAAGGCAAGTCAAAAAGAAAAGGGGGTGCCTACTACTGACACACCCAAAAGCATGACTTGTTTCTTTTGCAATAAGGAAGGACATTTAAGGAAGAATTGTACCGGTTATATATCTTGTCTCAAGAAAAAGGGTACATTCTTAGTTTGTTCTGAAGTTAATTTTGTTTTGGATGTAGCCACTTGGTGGGTCGATACGGGAGCCACGACTCACCTATCTATGACTATGCAAGGTTGTCTAAGCCATAGAAAACCAAGAGACGATGAAAGATACGTCTATTGGGTAAATGACAGCGGCATAAAGGTTGAAGCTATCGGGCATTTCAGATTGCTGTTGACATCCGGTTTCTATCTAGATTTGCATGACATTTTCGTAGTACCATCGTTTAAACGAAATCTTATTTTGTTTTATCGATTGGATAAAAGTGGATATTACGGTTATTTTGGAAATGGAAATTTCCAACTTTATCATGCTTCTAGATTGATTGGTCACGGTATAATGTCCGAAATTGATAAACTTTATTCAATAAATGTCGCTTCAAATCAGGAAACCTTGCATGTTGTGACGCGAAACGTTAAAGTAAAATTAACTCATGAGAATTCAGGATCACTTTGGCATCGACGTTTAGGACACGTGTCCAAAAACAGAATAGAACGTCTTGTCAAAACAGAAATTCTCAATCCTTTAGACTTAACCGACTTAGAGTCGTGTGTATTTTGTGCTAAAGGAAAACAAACTAAAGTCCGAAGATATGAAGCAAATCGTACAAATAGTCCGTTAGAGTTGATTCATACCGATATTAGTGGCCCATTTCATCCGGTTACTCGAAATGGCCACTCTTATTTTATCACCTTTATTGACGACTATTTGCGATATGGCTACATATTCTTGATTAAAGAAAAAGCGCAAGCAATAGACATGTTCAAATCCTTTAAAGCTGAAGTTTTGAGTTACAACTCAACAAAAGGATTAAAGCCGTCAGATCGGACCGTGGGGTTGAATACTACGGTCGATATGATGGATCAGGAGAACAGTGTCCATGACCGTTTGCCAAATACCTAGAGGAAAACGGAATCGTCCCTCAGTACACCATGCCTGGGTCACCAAGCATGAATGGTGTAGCTGAAAGACGAAACCGTACACTTATGGACATGGTGCATAGTATGATGAGTCAAACTACGCTACCATTATTCCTGTGGGGAGAAGCGCTTAAAGCCGCAGCTTACATCCTCAACCGAGTACCAACTAAAGCAACGATAAAGACCCCTTATGAGTTATGGACTAAGCGTAAGCCTAGCCTTAGCCACATAAGGGTTTGGAGTTGTCCAGCAGAGGCGAAGCCTTACAGACCAAATGAAAGAAAGCTGGACACCAAAACAGTTAGTTGCTATTTTGTTGGTTACTCGGAAAGGTCACGAGGGTATAAATTCTACGATCCCACAAGCAAAGTGTTTTTCGAGACAAATTCGGTAAAGTTCTTTGAGGATACTTTGGTTCCGGGGGGAATAATTTGCATCAGCAGATCATCAAGTTAGATGAGGCACACTCAGATGCGACAGAAATGCGAACCGAACCATCTTTTGGGGAAATAGCATCAGCGATACACACACCTGAAGTACTTCATCCCAGTATTGACGCTCTACAAGAAATAAGTTCATGTTCTTGAGGAAGTTACTGAAGAACCCGATGAATTGCCGGCTGATGCAGTTTAGGAACCTACAGTATCCCAAGAACAAGTGCCCCTAAGGAGATCCACTCGTGAACGGAAAAACCCCATACCTAGCGACTATGTGGTGTATCTCCAGGAACACGAATTCGATATTGGTATGTTGGACGATGATCCCGAAAGTGTCCAACAAGCATTGCAATGTCGAAATTCAGAAAAGTGGATAGAAGCTATGGAAGAAGAGATTAAGTCTATGCACGACAACAAGGTTTGGGAAGTCGTCTTGTTGCCTAAAGGTTCGAAGCCCGTTGGTTGTAAAAGGATATTTAAAACCAAACGGGATTCAAAAGGCAATGTAGGACGATATAAGACCAGACTTGTTGCTAAAGGGTTTACCCAAAAGGAGGGCATAGACTATATGGAAACCTTCTCTCCTGTATCCACGAAGGATTCTTTCTGGATAATCATGGCTTTAGCGGCACATTTAGATCTTGAGCTACATCAGATGAATGTCAAGACTGCGTTTTTAAACGGAGAACTCGACGAGACCATTTACATGGTTCAACCGCCTCAATTCGAGGTGGGAGATCCAAAAGGCATGGTTTGTCGACTAAAGAAATCCATCTATAGGCTCAAGCAAGCGTCTCGACAGTGGTACTTCAAATTCGCCAAAGTGGTTGTCTCTTTCGGCTTTGAGGCAAACCAAATTGACGAACGCGTGTATCACAAGTTTAGTGGGAGCAAGTTCATATTCATGATCTTGTACGTAGATGATATACTGCTTGCAACAAATGATGTAAACATGTTGAGCGACACCAAAGCCTTTCTGAGAAAACATTTCGAAATAAAAGACCTTGGTGAAGCCTCATATGTGCTGGGACTTGAGATACAGAGGAATCGTACCCAAGGTATCTTAGGTCTCTCACAACAGACATACATCGAAAAAGTGTTGAAGCGGTATAGCATAGATAATTGTAAACCACTTAATACCCCTGTGGCAAGAGGAGACAAGTTCAGTTTGAAACAATGTCCCCAAACAGAGTTTGAATGTTGAGGAATACTCCCTATGCCTTGGTAGTAGGGAGTATAATGTATGCCTAAGTATGTACACGACCAGACTTAGCATTCATTACGGAAATGTTAGGCAGATACCTCTCTGATCCGAGTAAGGATCACTGGACCGCAGCAAAGAGGGTGCTGAAATATTTACAAGAAATGAAACAACACGTACTGACATATCGGAGATCTGACAAGTTAGAGATCACTAGATATACAGATTCCGATTTTGCTGGATGCTATGATAGCATGAAATCGACCTCAGGCTGTGTTTACACTAGCCGGAGGTGTGATCTCATGGAAAAGCGCGAAACAGACCTTATCGGCGTTCTCCACTATGGAGGCAGAATTCGTAGCTTACTTCCACGCATCCAATCAGGCGATATGGCCTTGCAATTTTGTCACAGGGCTGCGGGTATTGGAGACTATCACGTCTTCAATGAGGATTTACTGTGACAATAATATTGCGGTGCTATATTCAAATAACAACCGGAGTTCATCTAAAGCGAAATATATAGAGATGAAGTATCTGGCTATTAAAGAAAGAATTCAGAGTGGTCTGATCAGTATTGAGCATATCAGTACAGACTCCATGGTGGTCGACCCTTTAACAAAGGCCGTGGAACCGGGTGTGTTTCACAAGCATGTTAGCCGTATGGGTCTTAGTCCAGTTGAGGATATTTTATCATAGTGGGAGTCTGTGAGGTTTTTCTTGTGTTCAATAAAGTTGTTTATTTCAGACTAACAGTATAATGTATATTCCGGTTATATTAAAGTTTTTCTTCAGGAGTAATGTACATTAAGCAGTTACGGCATACATCCTGAATTCCATTGATCTCGCTAAAGTAGGACCAAGTTGGAATTAAGATGTACGATCACCTAGCATATTAATTCCACACTACATATCCAATTCAGTATCCATGTCATTTAGTGGAATGTTGGTATCATGATTTAAGAGGGACAAGTCACTAATTCAATGTGGCGGCGTGCGGCTTAAGTCTTTTGCTAACATTTACTGATAGACCGGATAAAGAAAGACACACTAAAGGACATATGGTATATGAGCTCAAAAGGAGTGACATATAATCTTTAAGATACATACATAGTCCAAGTGGGAGATTGTTGGGATTAATTCGAGATACGTGTGATGCGCAGCATGTTGATAAAGTTTATATGAATTAATCATAAGGTGGACGTTATGTATGATAATATTATATGTCACATATGTCACGTAATAATATTAATTGTTATGTAAAACATCCACACGTCAAGTGATCATCGGGTATACTCGTGGATGTATAGTGTGGTCTAAATGGAAACCCCGAATATGTAGACAGTCATATGGTCAGAGACCGCGATGAATGGGCTCAAAGTGCAACGACCATAAAGTTATGACATCTGGTCCCCGAGGGGCGACAACCCACGTGTGGCTAGTAGATAATTATTGACACAATAATTAAATATTAAGGAAGATAAGGTTGGGTTTTAAATTCAGATTTAAATTTGAATTCAGATTTCAATTTGAATTTAAGTTTAAATTTAAGTTTAAATTTAAATCCTGACCTATCAGATCCTTCCATCCCCTCTATATAAAGGAGGAGGCTTCACCTCCTCAGATCATCAAAATCAAAACAGACGCACAGTATATTAGAGGGAAGGTGCGCCAAGTTTTCTATAAAGCCCACACTGCCTAGCCTCTCCATCGGATAAAGCAGTGAATTGTTGAAACCGATCAAGGGGTGCATCAACAATTGGTGGGAGGTCGTGAATCCTTGGATCACGCCAGATTCTTTATTAGCCGGAGCAGTTGCAGTGTACGTGTTCAGATTAACAACAGCAATGGAGCAAGATATATTTTCCGCATTTTGTCCATTGATTCGATTAAACGGTCATATTCAGAGGTTTATTAAATTAAATCCAACAGGATATCCTACAAGATTCCTCTAATCATAAGCAAGGGATTTGTGATGAAACTAACAAAAGTGTGTTATGTGTAATTAGTTTTCTCTTACACTAACAAAAACATTTGCTTCATAAATTTCCTAGCTCCTTAGGATTAAGTTCTTGAAAGCTAAAATGATATTTTTTATGAAATGATGTACACGTCAGCATGAAACATAATTTAAAGATTGAATCGAATTACCGGACAAATTCTCATATATTTTAAGTGATCAGACAGCAACCTCAAGTCAGTAGGCCTACTAACTATAACACCTGACCTTAGGGTCGCGCATCTAGCATCAAGGTCCTACCCAAAGTATAGAACGTGGGGGTGAAGAGATCCCAACCCCAACTTCTCACGTATGCAAAAGAATACCAGACTCCGAGGTTATGGAGATTCATGATGTAAATTATGTTATTTTACGTCTTTTTAGACGAGAGGCTCAACATTGATGTACATAAAATATCAGAATCCAAACTCGCTCTGGTATAATGATCTAAATCTAATTATCTTGTGTGAGATTTAGCCACTCGAGTTTTAAGGTCTTTAGACACCTCTGACTATTTTTTTCTTTTATATAATAACTTGCACTAAAAGGTCATTCCATAGTCCTGAGAGTCTCTACCATCTCAGCCTCAAGGAGCATTGTAGAAGATAGCAAATCAAGAATCCAGCGGCCTCCTAGTTGGGCGAGGACTTACGTAGTGACCCACACAAGGTGTCCCTCCCGTAAACCAGGTCTTCCTCCTAGCGGCAGTGGAACACTCACACTGCTCGTATCTTTGTAATCAAACACTTGACCTCTTGAAAAAAATCTCAATCCGAGTAACAGCTGAGCTATGCCTTGGACCCGGCACCATTTTCTCTCATAATTTTCTATTTTTTGTTTTTCTTAGTCAAAAGAGCAAATTTATTACATCAAATCGGCTGCAATAGCACCGAGTACATTGTTAATAACATCATGGCTATATATTTTCATCCAACAGACGTCAATATTATACTACGTTAACAAGTCAATCTTCTTCAGTTCAACTTAAGAGTAATGTTAAAAGTGAAGGTTGTGATCAAGACACTGACTATGATCCGTAACAAATTGGCACTAGCAGTATGAAGTTATGATGACAATTAGTGATTGGAATGATTAATTGATGAATTCAGTTGAGTATGGAGTGAATGAATTGCAGTTTTGTGCAAAGGAGGGTGTTGCTAGACGGGGATGAAAAGTGCGCAGTGTGCAGTGAGGAAGAAGACGCAGGAAGCAGGCGGGAACGGCTTAAAAATAAAGAAATGACAATTTTGCCTTTACTCCTATTGTTGTATCAGTAGTGTAGTAAGGGACATTTTAGTCATTTAGTCTTTATCTTCTTCGCAAGTTGTATATGTTCGTTGCTTATGCAATTGACGGTTAAGGCTTTCATAACTGTGATTTGATTCAGCATTTTTCTCCAAAATCCTCTGTGCCATCACGTGCTATCTTTTGGCTGTGTGCCTTTTATGCGCTTAATTTATTGTGTGAATGTCCAGTTCTTGATTTCGTTGATATTTTCTGGAGATCGATGCAAATTTCACATGGTATCAGAGCCTTAGTCCATGAACTTTGGAAATTTCATAGCGTCAAACATAAACAATAACATTCCAACGTCAGTTTCTACGTCCAGTTCTGCTATTGATCTTGTGGATGATCCGTATTTCATTCATCCAAACGATAATCCGTCCATGGTTCTGGTTCAGCCGTTACTTGATGGAAACAATTATCACAGCTGGAGTAAATCTGTGAGAAGAGCGTTGTAATCGAAGAATAAAGTTGCGTTTGTGGACAGATCA
Organism: Eustoma russellianum; assembly: GCA_036186865.1. Classification (NCBI taxonomy): domain Eukaryota; kingdom Viridiplantae; phylum Streptophyta; class Magnoliopsida; order Gentianales; family Gentianaceae; genus Eustoma; species Eustoma russellianum. The sequence goes on along the minus strand of AP025066.1, from coordinate 17,845,036 downwards.
ATTAAGAAGCCTGCAGAGAATGGTCGCAAGTACAATGCGTGGCTCAAGGCTAACAATATGGTAGCCTCTTGGTTAGTAAACTCCTCAATTCCAAATATTGGATAGAGTGTTGTATGGTTAGATTCTGCAGTTGAAATATGGAATGATTTGAAGTTTAGATATGGAAATGCTGATTCCTTTAGACTTTCTGATTTACAGGAAGAATTTTATGCCATTAGACAAGAAAGTAGCAGTGTCACCGAATACTATACTAAGCTTAAATGTGTTTGAGAGGAATGGTTAGTTTTCAGATCCATTCTTGCTTGTTCATGTCGTAGATGTGCTTGTAATCTCACAGTAGAGATTAATAAGTTTGTTGAAAATGATTGTGTGATTAAGTTTTTGAAAGGATTGAATGATGAATTTGAGGCTGTGAAGTCACAAGTCCTCCTGTCTAGTCCACTGCCAGATGTGAAGACTGCATTTGCCATGGCAGTGAAGTTGGAGAGAAAATTGAATTACTCTGGTGCTCAGGGACACTTTAATAATAGTCCTTCATCCGTGGTGAATGTGAACAATGCCCCTGGAAGTAATACTTTTGTTCCTAGTGGTAACAACAAATCTGCTGGTAGAGGTCAGAAGAGAGGTGGTTCAAGGCCTTACCGAAGTAATTCCACGGTGCCTGTCTGTAGCTATTGTAATAAGTTGATGCATACTGTTGATAAATGCTACAAGAAACATGGATATCCTCCAGGATTTAAGTCCAAGGCTCAAGTGAACATGGACAGTAATAATAATGGAGCAAATCAGCATGGTGAAGGGATGAGTCAGACAGATTGTGATGAGAACCAGGGTCAAGGCAATATGATGTTACATGTCCTGACCCATGATCAGTATGCTCCGTTGATTCATTTGTTGCAGGAGCGTCAGAAAAGCACCAGCAGAAGTGTTGCTATGGTGCCAAGCAACACAGGTGCACGCCATGCCGCCATGTCTGCACAACAAACTATGGCTTCCACAAAGGAATCAGGTAAGGCATTGCAATTAAATTCAAATATATGGATATTGGATTCTGGTGCTAGTGATCATGTCTGCTCTTGTATTAGCCTTTTTGAGTCTTATACTTCAGTCAATTCTATCTCTGTTGAACTGCCTAACAAATCCCTTGCCAAAGTCACACACATAGGCACAGTGAAAGTGAATCCACATATGACCCTTACCAATGTGTTTTATATTCCTGCATTTGCTTTCAATCTTATATCTCTGAGCAAACTCACATGTTCTAATAAGTTTGAAGTTGTTTTTAAGCCTAATTATTGCTTGATTCAGTACCTCAGAACCAAGAAGATGATTGGTTCAGCTGAGGTAGATCAAGGGCTGTATTACCTTCATGGAACCTTCAAATCAGAAACCAGACACTTTTCTTGCTACTTTCCCACTTCTTTGGCACATGTTGTCACCTCTTCAGATGCATTGATGTGGCATTCAAGACTGGGCCACATGTCCAACCCAAGAATAAAAAAAATCCATAAAATAGATCCTCTTGTAACCCCTGATCCATCCTTGCAATGTACTGTGTGTCCTCTTGCTAAACAGAAGAGGGCATCTTTTCCTGTTTCTGAATCTGTAGCTTCAGGTATGTTTTCTCTTGTTCATATAGATATTTGGGGGCCATATAAGTACCCTACAATGTATAAGCAACATTACTTCCTTACTGTTATAGATGATTACAGCAGATACTGTTGGGTGTATCTAATGAAGTCCAAAAGTGAGACTAGATCCATTGTTCAAAGTTTCTACCAATATGTTTCAGTTCAATTTGATGCAAAAATAAATAAATTCAGAACTGATAATGGACCTGAATTCATGATGAATCAGTTTTATGCAGACCATGGTATAGTCCACCAAACAAGTTATGTGAATACACCACAACAGAATGGTGTGGTTGAAAGGAAACATCAACATATATTGACTGTAGCAAGGGCACTTAGGTTCTTGTCACATCTTCCTTCCTTATATTTGGAATTTTGTATTCAACACTCAGTTTACCTCATAAATATAACTCCTACACCCATCCTTCATCAGAGAACCCCATATGGGATGTTGTACAAAGAGATTCCATCATACAAGGATCTAAGGGTATTTGGTTGTTTGGCATTTGGCACCAACACCCAATGACATAAATAGAAGTTTGCTGCAAGAGCTAAGGAAAGTGTATTCTTGGGTCTGCTTACAATGAAAAAGGATACATCCTACAGGACCTTGATACCAAATGTGTATACATATCCAGAGATGTCACCTTCTTTGAGACCACGTTTCCATTCATCTCTCAGAATCCTTCTCCCTCTGAAACTTCAAACATACCAGATTGCACACCTTCTTTAATCCCCTATCTTGAAAATGAGCCACATTATCCAACAAATCCTATTCATCCTGGATCCAGTCAATCTGAAGATGACAGTCCGTCACCCTTTCAAATTCCTCAGCCCATATCAAATCCTATCCATACAGATCCTCAGTCACCTTTAAATCTTGATACATCTGTAAACTCACATGAATGCCCATATGCTGAGTCTAATAACTGTAACATATCTGTGGAAGGTGGAAACATCACTATAGAGCTGCCTTCCATTCAAAAACCAATGCTTCATGACAGACCACACAGAAATAAACGACTACCTGCCTATCTCCAAGATTATCATTGTAACACTGTTATTTCTCCTGATCGGTACCTTAAACATACTTCTCCTCATTCATTCAGCAAGATCGTGACTTATGCATCACTAACCCCAAAGTACAAGTCATATATTTTGAGTTTAAATGCACATACTGAGCCTAATAACTATGCAGAAGCTTCTAGTTTGTCTGTATGGCAGGATGCTATGGCTACTGAATGGCAACATTGGTGGCTAATGACACATGGACTGTGGTACCCTTGCCTACAGATAAGAAACCATTGGCTGCAAATGGGTCTATAAGGTGAAGCTGAAGGCAGATGGCACTATGGAGAGGCACAAGGCAATGTTAGTTGCCAAAGGATATACACAACAGTATGGTATAGATTACATGGAGACCTTTTCCCCGGTTGCTAATATGACAACTGTTAGAATTGTACTGGCATTAGCAGCCAGATTTCATTGGCACCTTCATCAGCTAGACGTCAATAATGCCTTTTTACATAGTGATTTGCATGAAGACATCTATATATTGCCCCCTCCTGGCATGACAGTAGGTGGTCCAAATATGGTTTGTAAGCTCAACAAGTCACTTTATGGCTTAAAACAGTCCAATAGGGAGTGGAATGCAACTCTAACCAGATTTTTGTTGTCAGTGGGTTTTCATCAGTCTAAGTGTGACCATACTCTTTTCACTAAAACTGTTGAGAGTACTCTTAGTGTACGTTGATGATATCATAATGGCATCCAATGATGAAGTCTTATAGCTGAGGTTAAGCAGGCACTGCATCAGGCTTTTCAAATAAAGGACTTGGGCCTTCTCATGTTTTTTCTAGGCATTGAAGTGGCTCGGGCTAAGGGGGGATTAGTGTGAACCAAAGGAAATACACTCTAGAGCTTCTGGAGCAGGCTGGTTTCTTAAAGGCTAAACCAGCTAAAAGTCCAATGGAAAGCCATCTTAGCCTGACAATCAAAGACTCTCCAGAGTTGGCAGATGTGACACATTACAGGAAGTTGATAGGCAAACTCATTTATCTCATCATTACTAGGCCTGACAATGCATTTACAGTCCAACAATTGAGTCAGTTCCTTGACTGTCCCACTGAAAATCACCTTAAGGCTGCACACAGACTTCTTAGATATATTAAAGGTACCATAGGACAGAGACTGTTGTTTCCCAGAAATGGCAACTTGAAGTTAAAAGCATTTGTGGATGCTGATTAGGGGGGATGTCATAAAACTAGAAGATCAGTCACTGGGTATTGTGTTTTCTTTGGAGATGCTTTAATTTTTTGGAAGGCAAAGAAGCAGACGACAGTATCTAGATCGTCAGCTGAGGCAGAGTATAGGGCTATGGCGATGGTAACTTGCAAGATACAGTGGCTCCTCTATCTTATGAATGACCTGGGACTGAAAGATCAAACACCCGTAGAGGTGTTCTTTGATAGTAAAAGTGCAATTTATATTGTTGAAAATCCTGTTTTTCATGAGAGAACAAAGCATATAGAAATAGATTGCCATGTAGTAAGGGACAAAGTACAAGAAGGTGTGATAAAATTGATGCCAATACGTACAGAGATGCAATTGGCTGACATATTTACAAAGGCTTTGGATTATAAGAGGGTGGAACAGTTGACAAGCTTATTTGGAGTCCACAACATCTATGACAAGCTACGCTTGAGGGGGGATGTTAAAAGTGAAGGTTGTGATCAAGACACTGACCATGATCCATAACAAATTGGCACTAGCAGTATGAAGTTATGGTGACAATTAGTGATTGGAATGATTAATTGATGAATTAAGTTGAGTATGGAGTGAATGAATTGTAGTTTTGTGCAAAGGAGGGTGTTGCTGGATGGGGATGAAAAGTGCGCAGTGTGCAGTGAGGAAGAAGACGCAGGAAGCAGGCGGGAACGGTTTAAAAATAACAAAATGACAATTTTGTCATTACTCCTATCGTTGTATCAGTAGTGTAATAAGGGACATTTTAGTCATTTAGCCTTTTATCTTCTTTGCAAGTTGTATATGGTCGTTACTTATGCAGTTGACGGTTAAGGCTTTCATAACTGCAATTTGATTCAGCAGTTTTCTCCAAAATCTTTTGTGCCATAGCGTGCTATCTTTTGGCTGTCTGCCTTTTATGTGCTTAATTTCTTGTGCGAATGTTCAGTTCTTAATTTCATTGATGTTTTTCTTGGAGATCGGTATAAATTTCACAAGTACATTTTTGGCACGCATCACAACAACAATAACATTACCACATTGTCTTAGAGGCTTCTGTTTATGGCAGGGTATGGGTGTCGGATGTACGTAATCATATTCATGTGTTAGAAACACACGGAGGTTGTTTTCCGGTGAGCCATAATGATGCACCAAACTATGTCGATCAACTGATACTTCGCAATATAAGAAGTGCAACCAATTTAGTGAGTCATTTTGCTTTATTCTATCATGTTCTAAAGTCAAGAAAGAGTGTGTCCTTAATTCCATTGAAAATGGAAACACAATTCTGACATGCTAAATAAAGGAAAAAAAAAGAAACAGAAAACATGAACCTAGCTTCCTATGATCATCAATAATCACTCCTTCAATCGGTAAGTTCTCTTCTAATCGTTTTATTCTAGCTATCAGTGTCCGTGAGTCCCCTTCAACATTTTATATTTTCTAATTGAGTTAATTACCTTTTTCCCCCTTCGCGTTTGCCATAATAGGCAATACCTTTCTTAATGTTTAAAAATACACTCTTACCCCCCTTGATGTTTGGACTAAAAGGTAAAATGGCATTTAAAAATATAAAACTTAAAAATTTTAAGAAAAAGTCGAAAATACCCCCACCTTTTCACTATTCATCATCGTATTTCAACCAGCAAAAAGGAAAAAGAAAAAGAAAGTATAGCATGAAGAATGCTAAATGGAAGCCAAATTGCTTTTCTACGTGATCACTCTATCTCACTTGGCAAAGTTCTTTTTGATCTATAGGATCCCTTCTCCAGAAGGTGTAGAGTGTAGGATGAAACACACAAGAACGAAAGAGGAGTGGGTCAGGCATGAAGCCGAGAGTGAAAGGCACCCGCTATATTCAATGGAAATATCTAGTCTCTTATATCCAAGGATGCTGAGTTTTTGTTGGGTTTCTCATTTTCTTTTGAGGGAAGCTAGAAGTTTGGATTATCCCGCAATTCAATCCACTAGCTGATTATGCTTTTCAATCCTTCGAGTTTGAAGAAGAGAAATCGGAGGTGGAAAGGAGCAGAGCAGACTAAAAGTATAGGTATTTTTGGGGTGAAAGGAGCTGAGCATGAAGAACGCTAAATGGATGCTGAAGAAGAGGAAGAGCAAGAATTTACAGAGACCCAGTAAGAATTCTTAGAGGCGTCTACCTTCATTCCTTGCTCTCAAATGAGCAATTTCAAGTAAAACAAAGATCGTTTTACCTTCATTTGACCGCTCCATACCCGAACAAAGCGAAAATGGTAAAAAGACGTGAAGGGGAGCATGTCAGACTCTATGTGAGAAGAACTATCCTTGGGTACAAGAGATCAAAATTGAATCAATATACGAACACTTCTTTGCTTCAGATCGAGGGCGTGAACACGAAGGAGGATGTTGATTGGTACCGTGGGAAGAAAATGGCTTACTTGAAATACAGAGGTCACGCAATTGAAGAAAATGGCTTACTTGAACTGTTGATTGAAGAAAATCATGGTAGATTGCATTATAGTGAATTCGCCTTGGCATTTGGGACTAGCTGACAATCTTGTTTGTAATTTTTTGCTTAATAGAGAGATCATGCAATTGTTAACAAAAAAATCATTTAGTGGTTGAAGAAGATGATGAAGATTCACGCAATAGTTGAGGAAGAAGATGAAGCAGGGGCAAAAAAGTCAATTCATATTATATATATTCAAATAACATTTTTCTAATTAAATTAAGGGGTGTAAAGGTGTATTTTTCAAATATCAAGGGGGGGTAAAAGTGTATTTTTAAACATTAAGGAAGGTATTGGCTATTATGGCAAACGCGACGGGGGCAAAAGGTAATTAACCATTTCTAATTCCATGAATTTCAGCAAGGAATATATGGGGATGCGCAAATTATACTACTTTTGTGTTCATTCTGAGTTTCATTCAAGTGCTGTCTAACAGGCTTAAAATGTTCACTGAATTTATAGATTAACAACATAGCATGTGATGCTCAAAGTTTGGGTAGCAAAGTGAGAGAAAAGCACAGACACGCGCAAGTAAAAACAGGAATATAAGTGTCGCAAAATATGGATGAAAAAATATTTTCTTTCATCAGAAGAATAATAAACAAAATCAAGCCAGTAGAAACTAAGAAACAGTAAAACGTTATCACAATGACGATAGTAGCCAAAATCAATATGTGTGAGTACAATATATTGGACTTTACTTTGGAGAAAACAACAACAATCATACCCAGTATATTCCAACAATAGCAAAAGTTATAGATAGGGTATGGGGAGGGTGAGATGTTGGAATTAATTCGAGATACGTGTGATGCGCGACACGTTGATAAAGTTATATGAATTAATCATAAGGTGGACGTTATGTATGATAATATTATATGCCACATACGTCACGTAATAATATTAATTATTGCGCATAACATTCACACGTTAAGTGATCATCAGGTATATTCGTGGATGTATGCTGTGGTCTAAAATAGAAACCCCGAATATATAGACAGTCATATGGTTAAAGACCGTGATGGACGGGCTCAAAGTGCAACGACTATAAAGTGTACGACGTCTGGTCCCCGAGGGACGACAACCCACATGTGGCTAGTAGATAATTGTTGGTACAATAATTAAATATTAAATAAAATTTAATGATATTTATTATTAAATATTAGATAATATTTGCTAATGGATAAAGATAAACTTGATGTTAGTATCAAGTATATTCCAAGGTATCTGGGATAAATGAATCTTTATATATAAAGGAATGTATCCATCATAATTCTCCCTTTCCCCCTCTATATAAAGGAGGAGGACATCACCTCCTCAAAACATCAAGAAAATTCAGCCATAGAGAGAAAAGAGTGAGGGTGTGCCAACCTTGTTCTATAAAGCACACACCGCCTAGCATCACCATCGGGTAAAGCAGTGAATTGTTGATTCCGTTCAAGGGGCGTATCAGCAATTGATGGGAGGTCGTGAATCCTTGGACCACGCCAGATTCATCATCAACAGGAGCAGTTGCAGCGTACGTGTTCAAATTAACAACAGCAATGGAGCAAGGTATATTTTTCGTATTTTGTTCCTTTGTCCATTGATTCGATTAAACGACCCTATTCAGGGATTTATTTCATTAAATCCAATGAGTTGTATCAGAGCAGGCCTAATCGAATCATTTTGTTAATCTATTCATGCATCAAAAATGGAATTTTTCGGGTCAAAAACGTTTTTCCGAAACCTTTTTGGCTAAGAAAAAGCTTGTTTTTGGATAATATATATATTTCAACCTCAGTTTCTTTCAACAAAACAAACTCTGGCCTGGTGGCCAGCACTCTGACAGCGTACTGGAGGTGTAAGGTTCAAGCCTGCTTGCAAAAATTTTGGCTCCTTTTGTGTTTTTATGGAATTCTGTAAGGTTTAATATAAAATTGAAAAAGAAAAAGCCTCCTACTAAAGCACCTAAGCCCTTCTGGCCTAGCGGGAGTAGCGTGCTCCCAGCAATGAAGGGTCCCGTGTTTGAATCCTATGCCAGTCGAAATTCTGCAGCTTTTTTGTTTTTCTTGAATTCTGCTCTTGTTTAATATAAAATTACAACCCTCCTCTTTATAACCAAAAAGTCGGCTGGCCTGGTGGCCAGCACCTGAGACAGCGACAGGTAGGTGTCACGGACTTGAAATTCCTTTTAAGTCATGCAGCACTTATCCTCGATTCTTCCACCCTAGCGATGCTCGACTCTGCCCTGTACGGATTTGGCTAAGTCAGTCTAACTTGAAAAAACAAAGACAAGTATAAGACAAGTGTAGCGGAAAACTATATGAATGCTTAAAGCTTTGAAAATGTATTGTTTAAAAACTTGCTTGATGGTTACAAAATGAGGGTGAGACCCCCTTTTATACAAGTGTCTCTACAAATCTATGGCTAAGATCTACTTGATCTAACGGCTACAAATGATCATCTAGAGAATTCCAATGGAGCATTCTAGAAGCATTCTAGAGAACTCCTACAAGTTTCTACAAAGAATATACAAGAAAGATCTAGAAAGATACACAAATGTCCACTTATGTGGGTTTGTGAAATGAACTTGGGCTTGCTCAAAAGATCCAATTACGTGCGGCCGGTTACATTCTCCCCCACCTAATTCGATGATGCCCTTGTCGTCGTCTCGAAGTCCTGAAGTGCCTCCTCAAATTGCCAAAGATCTTTGACTGCTTCCCATGTCGATTCGCACTCGGTAGTCCCTTCCATTTGATTAAGTATTGGGTACGCAGAGGGACGCATCTTCGGTGGATAACTCTTTTCTCAATCACCGCTTCAACCTCCTTGTCGAATGACTTGGTAACCACAGGCGGTGCTTGATGTAAATACCCTCGGCTTGAGTCTTCCTTGTCCTCATGATACGGCTTGAGCATGCTCACATGGAAGACTGGATGAATCTTAAGTGTGCTGGGTAGGACAACTTTGTATGCTACGTTGCCTAACTTAGAAAGGATCGTGAATGGCCCCTCGTAACGGCGGATGAGCCCCTTGTGCATGCTCCTTAGTGCCTTGAATTATTGTGGCAGCAATTTCACCATCACTTGGTCACCCACCAAGTAATCATCGTCTTGCCTCTTACTATCAGCCCATTTCTTCATCTTCTTTTGCGCTTTCTCCAAGTAAGAGCGAGTTAGGTCGGTGTGCTCTTTCCAATTTTGTGCCATATTTTCTGTCTCTGGACTCCGTCCCTTATCTGGCAGGATCGCTAAGGCATGTAGGGTCAAAGGTTGCTGCTCATTCACGATCTCAAAAGGACTCTAGCCTGTGGACTTGCTCCGCTGCAAGTTATAGGAAAATTGGGCGACGTCCATGAGCTTGGCCCAATCACGCTGGTTGGTACTCACAAAGTGCCGCAAGTAGCACTCCAACAAGGCATTCACCCTCTCGGTCTGCCCGTCGGTTTGAGGGTGGAAGCTTGTGAAGAAACTCAGTTTGGTATCAAGGAGTTTGAACAATTACGTCCATAGCTTGCCCGTAAAGCGGGGGTCTCGGTCGCTCACGATGTTCCTCGGAAGCCCTCAATACTTCACCACATTCTTCAAAAAGGCCATTGCCGCATCCTCAGTCGTGCAGTCCCTCGCACATGGGATGAAAGTTCTATACTTGGAAAATCTGTCCACCATGACTATGATTGATCTGAACGTTTCTGACTTTGGCAAGGAACTGATGAAATCAAGGGAGATCGACTCCCACGGTCGTTCGGCGATTGATAATGGCTCTAGTAGTTCCGCTGGCTACTTGTTCTCCACTTTGTCTTGTTGGCACACAAGACAAGTCTTGACGTATAGCTGGACTTGGTCCCGTAACTGCGACCAAAAACACCTCTCCTCGAGTAGTGATATAGTGCGGTGTTGGCCCAGATGTCCCTCCCACTTGGTATCATGCCCCTCTCAGATAATGTCACGTCTCAAGTCTCCGTACTTGGGCACGTACAAGTGATGTCCCTTGGTGTAGAGTAGGTTGCTCTCTGCCCAAAATTGCCTCGTCTTCCCTTGCTCGATAAGTTTGACGACTGCTCGTGCAGTTGGATCATGCTCTAGTCCCTCTTTGATTCGTGTCGGTAGGTCACCTCTGATGGTGGTAATGGCAGCAAGCTTTGCTTTCTGGCTCAAGGCGTCGGCTACCACGTTGGCTTTGCCCGGCTTATACTCCAGCATGTAGTCAAACTCCGCTAAAAAGTCCTGCCATCGTGCTTGCTTCAAGGTCAGCTTCTTTTGGGTTTGGAAGTAGCTTTTGGCTACATTGTCGATCTTGATCATGAACTTGGCTCCTAACAAGTAATGCCTCCATACTCGTAAACAATGAACGATCACCGCCATTTGCTTCTCTTAGACAGTGTAGCGGCGCTCGATATCATTCAACTTTCGGCTTTCGTAGGCAATGGGGTGACCATCTTGCATGAGCACTCCTCCAATGGCGAAATTCGAGGCATCCGTGTGTAACTCGCATGCCTTGGCAAAGTCCCGTAGGGCAAGGACTGGCTCTTGGCTTACCGCCGTCTTTAACCCATTGAAGGCTACTTGGCATCGGTCGGACCACACCCACTCTGTCTTCTTCTTGAGTAAGTTCGTCAATGGTGCGGCTCGTGCCAAGTAGCCTGAGATAAACTTGCAGTAATAGTTAATTAAACCAAGAAAAGATCGCAACTCAGTTACCTTGGTAGGCGGATCCCAATCGATGATGGCCCGAATCTTGGCACTGTCCATCCGTACTCGTCCATGCCCAATGATACGCCCAAGGAATGGTACTTCCTCCTTGGAAAACTCGCACTTGGACTCCTTCACGTAAAACTCGTTGTCTCGAAGCACCTTGAACGTTGTCTTCAAGTGCTGGCATGTTCCTCCACTGACTTGCTGTAGACAACAATGTCGTCCATGTACACCACGACAAACTTGTTGAGGTACGGCTGGAAGATCGGTTCATGAGGTGCAAAATGTTGTCGGTGCGTTGGTAAGACTGAACGAAATTACTAACCACTCAAACGATCCATACCGAGTGATGCACGTGGTCTTTGGCTCATCCCCTTTGGCTATGCGGACTTGGTAGTATTCCTTCTGTAAGTCCATCTTAGAGTACACCTTCGCCTCACCTAGGCGATCAAACAAGTCGTTAATTAACGGGATAGGATATTTATTTTTGACCGTTACCTTGTTGAGGGCCCGGTAGTCCACGCACATTCGCAATGACCCGTCGTGTTTCTTTTGGAACAACACCGATGCGCCATAAGGTGCCTTTGATGGTCGAATGCGCCCCGTGTCTAATAGCTTCGTCAACTACTTCCTGAGTTCTTTGAACTCCGGCGGTGCTAAGCGGTACGGCGCCATAGATGGTGGCTTAGCACCTGGCTCTAACTCGATCTTGTGGTCCACCTCCCGTCTTGGTGGCAACTCCTTGGGTAACTCGGGCAGTATCACATCCTTGTTCTCCTCGAGGACCTTCTGGATGATATGTGGAATGGCATCCCTTTGGGGCCCCATCGGCTCGTCGCACGCCTTAAGTGTGGCCAGAAATATCGGCTCGCCCCTCTTGGCTCCCTTGGCAATTTGCATGGCTGACAATTTCTTGGCTTCGGCTTTCGATCCACTCGTGCTCGTAATATGCATGGACTATCTTCATTGAAAATGCACACCGATTTAATGGAAAGCATCACAACGACACTTACCTTCCTCATGAAGTCCATGCCTAGCACAATTTGAAAATCGTCCATTGGTGCAACGGAGAAGTCCACCGGTCCCTTCCATGCTCCGAGTACCATGACCACGCCCTTGGCCACACTGCCCAGTCGTTGTGCCGTGGCGTTCACTGTCTTGATCCACCCTTCCCGTGGGGTGGTCTTAAGGTTGAGCCTTCCTGCCTCGGTTTCGATGATGAAATTGTGTGTTGCTCCTGTGTCGACCATCGCCTTGATTGTATGCCCGTTGAGCAACACGTCCACGTACAATAGTCCTTTGTCGGCACTTAGTGACGACTTCAAGTTGAGGGTGTTGAGAAGCTGCAACGACCCCATCTTCTCGACCTCTTGCTTGTCCCGAGACTCGTACTCATCACAAATGGCATTGAGTGAGCCAGCCTTCAGGCAGTCTCGCATACCATGTGGCCCGTCGCAAAGGAAACATACTTTTGGAAACTTGGGGCATACTTCTTCTCGCCGCTTGACCCGCGTTGGAATCAGCCCTGCTGCCCTCGATCTTGGCTTGGCTTCTTGCTCTCTCGTGCTCTCCCACCTTTGTAGGAGTTGGGCTTCCTGTGCTTCTTCTCGGGTTGGTGGTTGTTGCGACTGAACTCATTCAATGTCTCTGCAACAGCAATAGCCTGTTGCGTGGTCTCCACCTCGCGTCTCTCTAGCTCGTTTTGGGCCCATTGAGGTAGACCATCGATGAAGTTGAACAAGAAGTCCTTGTCTTGCATGTTGGGAAGTTGAAGCATAAGGCCCATGAACTCCTTAATGTAGTCTTGGATCGAGGTGTGGTACTTCAGCATCTTGAGTTTCTTTCGAGCATCAAACTCCGCCCTTTAGAGATAGAACGATCGCTTGAGCTTGGTCTTGAAATCTTCCCAAGTTTCAATTTCGATATCCCCATGATCCTTCTCGGCGACCTTCCTTCGCCACCATAATGCAGCATTATCACAAAGATAACTTGAGGCAGTACGTGCCTTAGTCGCCTCGTCACGAAGACGAATCCCGTCGAAATAAAACTCCATTTGCCAAATGAAGTCGTCAACCTTTCGGGCATCCTATCTGCCAACGAACTCTTTTGGTTGACGTTGGTTGATCTTCGGAACCACGTCACCGGCACCTCCCCCATTGGCTAATGCTCGTCGGCAGACGGTAAGTTCCTCACGCAGCTCCTCCACAAGGCGCTGCAACTTGGCCACCTTCGAATCGTTTTCGAGGGCCAAATGCCTCGTTTCTTCCCATTTTCCGGCGGCACTCTCCAAGGTCTCGATGCGTTCCACCATCCCCGTAATGACGTGCTCCAAAAAAGCTCCCTCCTGAGTCTTGCTTTAGTCTCGAGTCTTCTTCCTTTGAGTGATCCCCGCCTCGCGGCCATGCTTGTTGGTCACGTTTGATTCATCAGCCATTCACGTGAACTTTGATGATGATCAAGGAAGATAACACTCAGCCCCTTAGTCGGGCTCTGATACCACCTGTCACAGACTTGAAATTTCCTTCAAAGTCGTGCGGCACTTAGCCTCGATTCGCCCACCCTAGCGATGCTCGACTCCGCCCCGTACGGATTTGGCTAAGTCAACCTAACTTGAAAAAACAAAGACAAGTGTAGCGGAAGACTATTTGAATGCTTAAGGCTTTGAAAGTGTATTGCTTGAAAACTTGCTTGATGGTTACAAAATGAGGGTGAGACCCCCTTTTATACAAATGTCTCTACAAATTTACGGCTAAGATCTACTTGATCTAATCGCTACAAATGATCATCTAGAGAACTCCTCATCTAGAGAATTCTAATGGAGAATTCTAGAAACATTCTAGAGAACTCCTGCAAGTTCCTACAAAGAATATACAAGAAAGATCTAGAAAGATCTACAAAAGTCCACTTATGTGGGTTTGTGAAATGAACTTGGGCTTGCTCAAAAGACCCAATTATGTGCGGCCCGTTACACAGGTCACCTGTTCAAACCTGTGGGCTACCGAATTTTGAGGTTTTTGGTTTAAGGCTTCAGCGGGTTGGGCTGGCAGTTTTCGGGTTGGGCCTGCAATCTGGGTCCAATCCGGTTTTAAATAGTGCTTCGGCCCACTACAATATTTTTTTAAAAAAAGAGGGAAATCCGGTAAATTCACATGGGGCGGGCATGTTTTGACCCGACTCGACCTGACCTGACCCGCGCCTGGTCTTCAATTGTTTTTAATTTTCAGTTTTCTTTATTTGGATTGTTATTATTTTGGAAAAAGAATATAACAATAGTTTTCAGGTTGGGCCTGCAATCCGGGTCCAATCCGGTTTTATATAGTGCTTCGGCCCACTACAGTATTTTAAAAAAAAGAGGGAGGCGGGCATGTTTCGACCCGACTCGACCCGACCTGACCCGACCCGCGCCTAGTCTTTAATTGTTTTTAATTTTTAGTTTTCTTTATTTGGATTATTGTTATTATTTTGGAAAAAGAAAATAACAATAATTTTATTATCAATATTTAAAGTTTCTTTTAAGGAAAATAGTAATAATAATAATTTGTTATTGTTATTATTATTTTAAAGTTCCCTTTTAAAGAAATAATAATGATGATGATGATTTAATTATTATTGTTATTATTATTAAAGGAAAATAGTAATAATAATAAGTCATCGTCATCATCCGGACCCAGTATATCCCAACGACAGCAACAGCTATCGTTAGGGTCTGGGGAGGGTAAGTGGTAGGCAGACAATACCTCTATCCCAATAAGTAGCAATAATAAGTAACTATTATTATTGTTTTAAAGTTTCTTTTAAAGGAAAATAAAGTAAATAATAATGATAATAATTTGATTATTGTTATTATTATTTAAAGTTTAATTAAGAAAAATAGTAATAACAATAATAAATTCATATTATTATTATTATTATTATTTTAAAGAAATCCAAAATAATAATAATCAAGTGTTAAGTTTAATTTCCGTTATTTCATTATTTGTTTATATGCATGCAGTTATTTGTTTATTTATTTATTTATGCCTTGTGTTTATGCATGTTAATGAATAAATAAAATAAAGTTAAGGAACTTAACCCAATAGGGATCCGAATCTTGCTTAACCTAGTTTGACCGAGTTCAACCAAGATAATTCGATGGGCTAAGTTGACTGTTTTGACCAATAATATTCGGACTTATCAATCAATGCGGTTTAACCTCGTGATAGATGACTTATTGAATTGTGATATATACACCGTACACATACTTCTGTCTAGAAAGCCGGTACTTAAGCGAGACCATTGTCGCTCCACCGGTGGCCTGGAAATTATGTAGAATGGCAATACACCCTTATGGCAAGTGGGTATTACCAAATCGGTTCATTTTACAACTCAATATGACTCATCATAAGGTTATATCACTTGTTAAATTGATTGATAAGATATTGTTTTCTTAAACCGTAAGGAGAACCAAGCTTGGTTCAAGGTGGTTCTTATTTGAGTTGTAAAGGGAATCAAGCTAGTTCAAATTGGTTTAAACAAAACAAAAAGGTATATTTGAGGTCAAAGCAGGCACGGTATGTGCAAAAGGGACAGTCAGAAAATTGCGGATCATTTAGAACCATAAAGTTACGCGACTTAGCAAATGTGGGGCTTTAATATGATCCCCTTAAAGTGCGGCAATCATATCATCACCACTATATTTATTATGATCGTGAAGGGCACGTATGTGTGGGAGGCAATCATTGACCGGCCCAAAGGAAAGTGTGATTGTCGAAAACACATATGAGCATGGTAGTGGACCTAAATGGGCCTGGTGGCGAAGCTTTAAATGCATAAGTTAACTCATCAGCCCAAAGGAAAGTGATTGACCCGTGCTTAGAGAGCCGTCACATTGACCACTACACCCAATTGTTGGAAGGTATTGGGATGACTCCAAAGAGCCCTAATGTTGAAAGATAATTGGTAGATGGAATTAAGGTTCTATTTTGATGTTCGGTTATTATGCAGTTTAAAGATAACACGTTTGTGTATTTACGTCCGTTTCTTGTTTGCTTTTTAGCAATAATGTCTAACATTAAGGATATTCCTATATTGAACGGTTTGAACTATAAGAAATGGAAAGATCAACTTGACATCTTTCTGGGGATTGCTGATCTAGACACTGCGTTGCAGATAGATCTTCCAGCTGTGCCAACAGACGAAAGTACCATTGAAGAAAAATCTCACATGGCACGTTGGCTACGATCAAATCGCATGTGTCTTATGATCATGCAAAAGACTATCCCCAAATGCTTCAGGGGACACATTTCTGAGTCCACGACGGCCAAGGAATTTTTGGCCGATCTCGAGCAAAGGTATGTAAAGAATGAGAAAGCCGAGGCAAGCAATCTCTTAAAGGAACTTTGCTCGAAATAGTACCATGGAAACAGCAACATAAGGGAGTACATCTTAAAGATGACTCACATCGCTTCTCAATTGAGAAGCATGAAACTGGATGTCTCTGATGACATTCTAGTTGTCATGAATCTCAACTCCTTGCCTCCAAAGTTCAAACACTTCCTAGTCAGTTATAACTGCCAAAAAAAAATGGACAGTGAATGAACTTATCGCGCATTGCGTGAAAGAGGAGGAAAGGCTAAAGAATGAGGGGCATGAAGTTATGAATGTTGTCACCACCAAGTTCGGTGGTAAGAAATGCAAAGCTGCGGAAAAGGTTACTGTGCAAAAGGCAAGTCAAAAGGAAGAAGGGGCGCCTACTACTGACGCACCCAACAACATAACTTGTTTCTTTTGCAATAAAGAAGGACATTTAAAGAAGAACTGTATCGGTTATATTTCTTGGCTCAAGAAAAAGGGTATGTTCTTAGTTTGTTCAGAAGAACTCGACTTACCTATCTGTGACTATGCTAGGTTGCCTAAGCCACAGAAAACCAAGAGATGATGAAAGATACGTCTATTGGGAAAATGGAAGCGGCATAAAGGTTGAAGCCATCGGGCATTTCAGATTGTTGATGACATCTGGTTTCTACCTAGATTTTAATGACACTTTTGTGGTACCATCGTTTAAACGAAATCTTATTTCGTTTTATCAATACGATAAAAGTGGATATTACGGTTATTTTGGAAATGGAAATTTCCAACTTTATCATGCTTCTAGATTGATTGGTCACGGTATAATGTCCGAAATTGATAAACTTTATTCAATGTCGCCTCAAATCAGGAAACCATGCATGTTGTAACACGAAATGTTAAAGCAAAATTAACTCATAAGAATTTAGGATCACTTTGGCATCGACGTTTAGGACATGTGTCTAAAAACAGAATAGAACTTCTTGTCAAAACAGAAATTCTCAATCATTTAGACTTAACCTACTTAGAATCGTGTGTATTTTGTGCTAAAGGAAAACAAACTAAAGTCCGAAGATATGAAGCAAATCGTGCAAATAGTCCATTAGAATTGATTCATACCGATATTAGTGGTCCATTTCATTTGATTACTCGAATGAAAAGGTTAAAGCCGTCAGATCTGATTGTGGGAGTGAATAATACGGTCGATATAATGGATCAAGAGAACAGTGTCCAGGACCATTTACTAAATATCTAGAGGAAAACAAAATCGTCCCTCAGTACACCATGCCTGAGTCACCAAGCATGAATGGTGTAGCTGAAAGATGAAACTGTACACTTATGGATATGGTACGTAGTATGATGAGTAAAACTATACTACCATTATTCCTCTGGAAAGAAGCGCTTAAAACCGCAGCTTACATCCTCAACCGAGTACCAACTAAAGCAACGATAAAGACCCATTATGAGTTATGGACTAAGCGAAAGGCTAGCCTTAACCACATAAGGGTTTGGGGTTGTCCAGCAGAGGCAAAGCCTTACAAACCAAATGAAAGAAAGCTAGACACCAGAAAAACTAATTGTTATTTCGTTGGTTACTCAGAAAGGTCACGAGGGTATAAATTCTACGATCTCACAAGTAAAGTGTTTTTCGAGACAAATTCGGTAAAGTTCTTTGAAGATACTTTGGTTCCGGGGGGAATGATTTGCATCAGCAGATCATCGAGTTAGATGAGGGTAACTCAGATGCGACAAACATGCGAATCGAACCATCTTTTGGAGAGATAGCATCAGCGATACCCACACCTGAGATACCTCATCCCAGTAGTGACGCTCCATAGGAACAAGTTCATGTTCCTGAGGAAGTTACTGAAGAACTCGAAGAATTGCCGGCTGATGCACTTCAGGAACCTACAGTATCCCAAGAACAAGTGCCCCTAAGGAGATCCACTCGTGAACAGAGAAATCGCATACCTAGCGACTATGTGGTGTATCTCCAAGAACACGAATTCGATGTTGGCATGTTGGACGATGACCCCAAAAACTTCCAATAAGCAATGTCGAAATGCAGAAAAGTAGATAAAAGCCATGGAAAAAGAAATTAAATCTATGCACGACACAAGGTTTGGGAGGTCGTCTCGTTGCCTAAAGGTTCGAAACCCGTTGGTTGCAAATGGATATTTAAAACCAAACAGGATTGAAAAGACAACGTAGAATGATATAATGCCCGATTTGTTGCTAAAGGATTTACCCAAAAGGAGGGCATAGACTATACAAAAACCTTCTCTCCAGTATCCACGAAGGATTCCTTCCAGATAATCATGGCTTTAGTGGCATACTTAGATCTTGCGCTACATCAGATGGATGTTAAGACTGCGTTTTTAAACGGAGAACTCGACGAAACCATTTACATGGTTCAACCGCCTCAATTCGATGTGGGAGATCCAAAAGGCATGGTTTGCTGACTAAAGAAATTCATCTATGGACTCAAGCAAGCGTCTCGACAGTGGTACTTCAAATTCGCCAAAGTGGTTGCCTCCTTCGGTTTTGAGGCAAACCAAATCGGCGAATGCGTGTATCACAAGTTCAGTGGGAGCAAGTTCATATTCATGATCTTGTACGTAGATGATATACTGCTTGCAATAAACGATGTAAACATGTTGAGCGACACCAAAGCCTTTCTGAGAAAACATGTTGATGTAAACTTAATACCCATGCGGCATGAGGAGATAAGTTTAGTCTGAAACAATGTCCCCAAACAGAGTTTGAACGTTCAAAAATGAGGAATACTCCCTATGCTTCGGTAATAGGGAGTATAATGTATGCCCAAGTATGTACACGACCAGAAATCATTACGGGAATGTTAGGCAGATACCTCCCTGATCCAGGTAAGGATCATTGGACCGCAGCAAAGAGGGATCTGAGATATTTACAAGGAACAAAGCAACACATACTGACGCATCGGAGATCTGACAAGTTAGAGATCACTAGATATACAGATTTTGATTTTGCGGGATGCCAGGATAGCATGACATCGACTTCAGGCTATGTGTTTACCCTAGTCAAAGGTGCGATCTCATGGAAAAACGTAAAACAGACTTTATTGGCGTCTTCCACTATGGAAGTGGAATTCGTTGCATCATTCCACGCATCCAATCAGACGATACGACTTCGCAATTTTGTCACAGGGTTGCGAATATTGGAGACTATCTCGTCTCCAATGAGGATTTACTGTGACAGTAAAGCTGTGGTGCTATATTCAAATAACAACCGGAGTTCATCTAAAGCAAAATATATAGAGATGAAGTATCTGGCTATCAAAGAAAGAATTCAGAGTGGTCTGATCAGTATTGAGCATATTAGTACAGACTCCATGGTGGCCGACCCTTTGACTAAGGCTGTGGAACCAGTTGTGTTTCACAAGCATGTTAGTTGTATGTGTCTTAGTCCAGTTGAGGATGTTTTATCCTAGTGGGAGTCTGTGAGGTTTTCTTGTGTTCAATAAACTTGTTTATTTCAGACAAACAGTATAATGTACATTCCAATTATATTAAAGTTTTCTGCAGAAGTAATGTACATTAAGCAGTTACGGCGTATATTCTAAATTCTATTGATCTCGCTAAAGTAGGGCCAAGTTGGAATTAAATATGTATGATCACCTAGCATATTAATTTCACACTACATATCCATTTCAGTATCCATGTAATTCAGTAGAATGTTAGCATCGTGATTTTAGAGGGACAAGTCACTAATTCAATGTGGCGGCGTGCGGCTTAAGTCTTTTGCTAACATTTGCTAATGGACCGGAAAAAGAAAGACACACTAAAGGACATACGGTATATGAGCTCAAAAGGGTGACATATAAACTTTAAGATACATACATAGTCCAAGTGGGAGATTGTTGGGATTAATTCGAGATACGTGTGATGCGCAGCACGTTGATAAAGTTCACACGAATTAATTATAAGATGGACATTATGTATGATAATATTGTATGTCACATATGCCACGTAATAATATTAATTATTGCGTATAACATCCACATGTTAAGTGATCATCGGGTATGGTCGTGGATGTATAGTGTGGTCTAAAATGGAAACTCCGAATATGTAGACAGTCATATGGTTAGAGACCGCGATGGATGAGCTCAAAATGCAACGACCATAAAGTGTACGATGTCTGGTCCCCGAGGGGCGACAACCCACGTGTGGCTAGTAGATAATTGTTGGTAGAATAGTTAAATATTAAATAATATTTAATAATATTTATTATTAAATATTAGATAATATTTGATAATGGATAAAGATAAACTTGATGTTAGTATCAAGTATATTCCAAGGTATCTGGGATAAAGGAATCTCTATCCATAAAGGAATATACCCATCAGGATTCTCCCTTTCTCCCTCTATATAAAGGAGTAGGTCATCACCTCCTCAAAACCTCAAGAAAATTCGGCCATAGAGAGAAAAGGGTGAGGGTGTGCCAACCTTGTTCTATAAAGCACACACTTCCTAGCCTCTCCATCGGGTAAAGTAGTGAATTATTGATTCGTTCAAGGGGTGTATCAGCAATTGGTGGGAGATCGTGAATCCTTGGATCACGCTAGATTCATCATCAGCTGGAGCAGTTACAGCGTACGTGTTCAAATTAACAACGGCAATAGAGCAAGGTATATTTTCTGCATTTTGTTACTTTATCCATTGATTCGATTAAACGGTCCTATTCAGGGATTTATTTCATTAAATCCAACATGAGAGACAAACAAACAATACATACATCTCAAATGATAGAGAACTTGCTTCTAGTGAGACCCCAACTCTATATGTATCTGTATAGATGATACAATAATAGGAATACGTTAGACTAATATATTAGTGAAGGGATTTTACTTTAGAGAAAATAAACACATTATGCAAACGCCTTCATGAGATGTTTAAGTCAAATTTACGAGGATACAATTCCTTCTTGCACGCAAAGAAAGCTGCATGCATCAAGCGTAGCCCAACCACATGGGCATGAGTACAAGGCCATCAATAAAAACTATAAGCAAAATCTCCAATGCCTTAGCTAACAAAACGCCTTTTCCTGTCCAGAATACTTTGGTACCATAAAGCAGAGTGCTTAGGATATCGGGGCAACATGAGATTGTTGAAATCCACATGAACGATTCCGAATCGAACTGAATAACCAGAAGCCCATTCAAAATTGTCCAGTAACGACCACACAAAGTAACCTTCAACATCAACTTCAAACTCCCTGTTAATTTTAAGGATATTAGAACATGACAAAACACATTAACACTCCGGTCAATGAGATTTTGTATAATCCCCAGTAAACTAGTAATCACAATTAATTTTTATAATAGAATAGACATAATAACAACAACGAATAGTCAATATATCCCAACGACATCAAAATCTAATAGAATAGACACAAAAGTAGTGGAAATTTCCAGTCTGATAATTAGTCGAGTCCCATGTTTTGTTTCTACACATTATGTTTTTAACTATTATTGTGATATGTCTAGCCAGACTAGACCAAACTAACCTGCAATGACCATGTTCAGATCTCTTAGGTGAAACAAACAATTGCAAGAGACAATAAGACCAATTTCCAAAGTTCATTTGGTGTTTAAGTTAGTTATTGGAGAGTAAATATGTTGCATTAAGTTGGAAGATTGTTACATAAAGAACACTGCTACTCCGAAAATAGCATGCTTCTTTGTCGAGCGAAGTAATACATATTACTTTTACTTTCATATTAATGTCAAATATGATGTTAACAATTTAACTTAAAGTAATATGTATTACTTTGTTTTGTACGGCAGAACATGCTCTTTTTCGGGGCATCATATCCCATCTATTAATGAACGGGGCAATGGAAAGAATTGAGAGTATTAAGCGAACCGAACAGTTCGCGAACTGTTCTAATTCGATTCGTATTTAGTACGAGTTCATTTGTTAATTTTACTTAAACGAGTCAAACTCGAACACCTATTTTGGTTCGTTTAGTTAAATGAGTCGAACAGTTTGTGAAATGTTCGGCTCGTTTAAATAGTTATAGTGTTATCGAGCCGAACCAATTTTAAAGCTCGTTTAGCTACACGAACAGAGACGAACAATTCGTTTAGCTAAACGAATTTAAATTTGAAAACCTAGTATTCGGCTCGGTTAAACGGAAGAGTGCAAAACATTGAAAGAAAAAAGGAACACTTACTTAATTGCTTGGTAAATACAGCAGAGATGATCACTCATGAAGTCTTTTCTGACATGATCTTTGGTTGCCTCAATAACTGTTAGACTGTCGTTCCGTGCTTCGTCAACCCCTGAACAACAAATAGTTTCATAAAGAAATTAAAATGTTTCATGTCATATGGGCAAATGAGAAAACAAGAAAACTTGTAAAATTACACCTTCTTCCATTTGTCCTACATTTTAATTTTCACATTATGGTTTCACATCGAAAAAGTTTTATCGGAAAAAAATATACAGCACTTGTTTCACATACATAGATATATGTGAGATTTCATGAAGTTTCCGATCTTGGGCGTTCTTCATTATGTTTTGGAAAATGACCAAGTTTTCCATGAATTATATTTATTATGAAACATGCTGAAAATCTGTGGGGTTCCTCAAAACGAGTTCAAAGTAAATTAATATATTATTTATATCTATATATATTAACAAAATGAAATAAACAACGCAGTAGAGCTGCTACAACATTTTTTTTCTGACAGCCCTGCCCATATTTGCAGAGAGACTTTCATGAATATTTTGTATACATGTACCACTAATAAAGTGGAGAATTACTCACTATAAGAGTATGCCCAAAAAATAGCGATCCTGTCCTTCTTCAACGTTGTATAAATACGAAAGTCTAGTGTACTGAATCGACTGAATTGAATGTAAGACATAGGATTTATTTAAGAACTCACCATTTTCAGTAATAAAAACCATTGGATTGTCGTACTTCTCTTTGATGTGTATCAACAGATCACGAAGTCCCTTGGGATAAATGTAAATCACGCTTCCACTAACAGCCACTTCGCCAATTGTCTCATTGTCCTTCTCAACTAATATAGAGATTTAATAAAAGTACTTACTGAAATGAAACTGAATTTACTAAAATATATAATTTTCTTTTTGGTGCCTCAAATATTTATAAAATAAATGCAAGTTCATACCTAATGTATTAACCTGTGAATCAGTCAAATAGCTGCAACTGGTTTTATTGGGATTGTTTTGAGCGTAAGCAGATGTATAGTAATTTAAGCCAATAAAATCAAATGAATTTGTGAGCATTTCTTTTTGAGCATTGCTGAATTTGGGCAATCGGCCTCCCACCAGAGATCTCATATTTTTCGGATAATTCCCTGACGTTATAGGATCCATGAACCTACACATATTTCAGTAGTCTAAGGATGACAAATCGAGCCAGATGACAAATAAAAATGCATGTGGTTTTATCACCCAAAGAAAAAAGCTACAGTGTCAAGAATATTGTTCTCGCATCTCACACTTTGTAATAAAATGCATGAGTTATACGAAGATAGGATACCATCATCCATTGTTTTAAATTTTTAAGTGGACATGTGCCTCACCTCATGTAAACCCAAGTTTTAACATGGTATCAGGGCCAGTTTAAAATGTGGAGTCACACTTTCTCTGGCCCATGATTGGCCATTTGTTGTCTCCTTTCACCCAAGTCCAGAAATTCATGCCTAGCTTGTGGATTGTGATTGAGGGCAGGTTCTAAGGCGCATGTGTATACCAAGCCACGTTGTCACGTGAGGGCGGGTGTTGAGAACATTGTCCCACATCGGACACTTTGAGATAAAATACATGGGTTATATAAGGATAAGGTACCTCCACCCATTGCCTTAAGGTTTTGAGTAGACATGCGCCTCACCTCATGTAAATTCAAGTTTCAACATACACGAACAGTAAAAAGGTATATTAAAATAATGTTGGACAAATCTTAATTACGTAGCTAGTAAAATTTAGCATGCGCAACAAAAATGAAAAAACAAAGTCAAAATGATTTATTATATTTTAACTTTTGTTTGCTAGAGGATTGTTTTCAATTTTGAGAAATGTTGTCCAAAAGGCCAAGAGAACTCACCAGCCTAACATGAAATCAAGGGCTCGTTTTTGAGCCGCTTGGTTGTCCTCCGAGTCGTTATAAGCCTCATACCACCTTGTCACGATTGTAATGCCAATTTTGCCCTTCTGTCTCTTCTATATACATATAAGATCACATAAAGCATAATTGGTCAGACATTTTCAACCAAGTTTAATTGGTCGCAAGAAAACTATTCCAAGTTCTTTCTTCCCAAATGAAACCATTTCATGCTCATAGTGTGAACTTATACGGTGGTTTGAATTATACCTTTTTAGATACAATCTATCACCCGAGTATTAGCTGAGATACATTCTTGGATGCAATCTATATTCTTGCTTATACATGTTATAGCAAGCTGAGGTAGTTATTGTTATTTTTGCAGTTGAGACTGTTAAAATAAATGTTGTCACAAAAGTTGTTGAATCTACTTAAAAGGAGAGAGAGAGAGAGAAGGCGTAGGATCTTGTTGATTGTAAATCCTTGAGTTTTGGCTTGTATTTATATATATCAAGCACATGTTTAGTCTGATTAACTTAACCGAAAACGAACATTTGCAAAAGATAGAAGATACGTCAGTGTTCTATAGGCAGAGCATTTTTATCAAGCATGGTTACGGTTTACTTGTGTGATGACACAATTAACTGTCTCAAATATCAATCCGCATTGTTTACTATCCTAATATCGTATTCAATAGGATTCTTCGTCAATCTTCCCCTACCACCCTCACCCCACCCCCCACCACCTCTCCTCCAGTCTGCCTTCCAAAAAAACAAAGGAGATGTTTGTGTCGAGATTGAAGGAATTAGAAATTCATTCAAGTTAAAGTGTAATTTACAAGGTTGTTTCCCTTTTATAGGGGTGAAAAATTGCTTCTAATGGCTATTTTTACCATATGAGCAGTGGTCACTCTCAATCTACAGTAACTATGACGGTTGTGGTAACAGCTACTTACCAACACAGCTCAGCTATGTATAGAAATAATTCTAAGTAATATTTACTAAGTACGGTAGGTCGGCCTTCTTATCTTGTGCTTCACTTCGTCACCTCAGCTCAGCACTTCTTTACATTGTCTTCTGGCACATCTTAGTTACGTGCTTCAGCTCAGCGCTTCTTCAGCTCAGCACGTCCATACTTGTCTTATCTCGTTGCGGTTCCGTGCTTCACCTCAGCTCTTCTTCAGTTCAGCAAGGCTACCTTTATCCTTCACTTCTGTCAGTCCAGCTCAGCTCGGCTGACAACTTGTCTTTCAGCACATTGGTTGTCTAGATCAGGTAGGCTGACCTGAGTATAGCTCGGCTGGGACTTCATTTCTACACTCCTCCTCAAGTTTAGTTGTATATATTTATACAACCAAGCTTGGACATTAATATTGGAAGATACTGGATGAGACTGGTTTTGTGAGAAGGTCAGCTACTTGGTCCTTGGTGGAGATGTGTACTAACCTGACTCCGTTTTCTTCTATCTTTTCTCGAATAAAATGTCGATTGATTTCTACATTTTTTGATTTGTCATGCTGAACTGGATTCTCTATCATGCTAATTGTAGAGACACTGTTGCAGTTGATTTGGATTGGTAGGCTTGCCTTTACATAAAGATCTTCAAGTACTCTTCTGATCCAAATTCCCTCGCACATCCCTAATGCAAGTGCCTCAGCTCAGCCTCTGCACTGCGTGACACTACAGTCTGTTTCTTGCTCCGCTATGTTACTAAATTCCCCCAAAGGAATCTTCCATACCCTGTAGCTGACCTCATGTCAGTTTTGGATCAAGCCCAGTCTGCGTCTATGAATATCTTGATACTCCAATTTGTGATCGTCTTGAAACACAATCCTTGTCCAGGTGCATTCTTGAGGTACTTGAGAATTCTAAGTGTAACTTGGAGATGCTCATTAGTAGGGTTGTGCATATATTGAGATACAAAACTGACTGTAAAACATATATCAGGCCTGGTATGCGACACATAGATTAACTTTCTAACTAGTCTTTTATAGCTAAGTTTATCAGTTGGAGTAGTATCTCACTGCTCTCTTGGTTTTGTATCTAGGTTCTACTAGAGTGTTTGCTAGTCTGCATCCGAGCAGACCAGTTTCTTTTAGGAGATCAAGAATGTATTTTCTTTGTGAAAGAATCATTCCCTCTTTGTTCCTAGCAATTTTTATTCCTAGAAAATATCTTAGCTTTATAGAGGTCCTTCATTTCAAATTGTTCAGATAGTTTTTTTTGATATTGTTTATGTCGAGGTCATCATTCCCAGTAATTATGATATCATCTGCATATACTATTAGTATGGTCAGCTCTCCTCAGGTGAAATTTTGGTAAACAGTGTGTGATCACTATGACTTTGGCTAAATTTCAGGTTGGTTACTACTTTAGTGAATGTCTTAAACCAAGCCCGAGGTGATTGCTTCAGCCCATTCAATGATTTCTTTAGCTTGCAAACTTTATTCTTATTTTTCTCATTATTAAATCCTGGTGGAATGCTCATGTATACTTCCTCAGCTAAATCTCCGTTTAGAAATGCACTCTTAACATCTAATTGATAGAGTTTCCAGTATAGGTTTACTGCGATAGAAAAAATGACCTGAATAGTGTTAAGTTTAGCCACTGGCGTAAATGTTTTTAAGTAATCTACTCCATATGTTTGTGTGAAGCTTTTAGCTACTAACCTTACTTTATATTTATTTATGGTTCTATTATTGTTATCCATCTGCATCCAACTAATTTTATGGTGGTCGAGGTGGGAGTCAATTTTCACGTTTGGTTCCTTATTAAGGCATTCTTTTTTTCATTTAATGCTATCTGCCATTCAGGTCGGCTTAGTGCTTCTTCTATGTTTTTGGGGACTTATCATCAAGTGAACACACAAATGCTCTAAAGTTAGGATTCAACTTATTGTAGGATATATATTCTTCTATGGGGTATTTAGTATAGACAGGATTCCAAGTGCATTCCCGAGTTCCTTTCCTTAGTGCAATTGGTCAATTGTCTATTTTGGTTTCATGGCCATATTCATTTGTCTCTTCTACTGGGTCTTCGGCTGTTGGCTTATTTGTTCAGCTCGGCTACTACTTTCTGGGACTTCCTGATAATTGGAGACTATGGGAGAGTTAAGTACAGGATGGGAATCAGTATTGCCGACCTGAGATAATTGGTTGCCGAGCTGCGGTGAGCAGCTCGTCTGAGCTACTGAGCTCTGCAGAATTTGCAATTTTGAACTTGAGCTAGTTTTCTCTACACTGTCAACTTTTGTCCAATATTTAGTAATTTTTGAATTGTTTATTTCGGTTAATGATTTTAGAATGCATGTCGTTCATCAAAGGTGACGTCGAATATTACAAACATTCTTTTATTGGCTGGACAGTAACACTTGTAACCTTTATGTGATCCTGAATATCATAGGAAGATGCACTTAACTGACCTAGGATCTAATTTCCCTCGAAGTCCTGACTGAATATGAACGTATGCTCTACACCCAAATAGTTTGAAAGGCAGCTCAGAGAGCAGTTTAGTATGTGAGTAATGAGTTAGAAGTATTTTTTTAGGAGTTTTAGATGATAGGATTTTGGACGGCATTATGTTTATAAAATAGATAGCTGTAAGAAGAGCCTCACACCAGTACTGCTTGTGTACATTCACGTCAAACATGAGAGCTTGAGTTACTTCAAGTAGATGCCTATTTTTTCTTTCAGCAACTTCGTTCTGTTGAGGTGTATATGTGCAGGTGGTTTGGTGATAAATATCATTTTCATACATGATTGCTGTCTAAATATTCAGTTCCATTGTTTGGCCTAAGTGTTTTAATAATACAGTCGAACTGATTTTTAATAAGTGATACATATCTCTGAAATACTTGTCCGACCTCACTTTTATTTTTTTAACAAGTATACTTATGTTACTCTAGTATGGTCATCCACAAAGGTTAGGAACCATCTTGCTCCATTGATGTTATTTACCTTAGATGGTCCCCATATATCTGAGTGAATGAGATTAAAAGGTGTTGAAGACTTGTATTTTTTTAGCTGGATAATTCTGTTTAGTGTGTTTAGCTAGTTGACATGTCTCATAAGTAATATCTTTCAGATCAGCTGAGCTAAATAATTTTGGCATTAGTCGTTTTAAATATACGAAATTGGGATGACCTATTTTGTTATGCCATAACAAAATTTCCCCTATACATGGATTTCTAGGATGCAAAATACTAGAGTCTTGGTAACTTGACAGCTCGATTGAGCTTGCTAATGCCTTATTTTCTAACTCCAGTATGTATAGGCTTGCTATATTCTTAGCACTGGCAATCATCCCCTTCACTTTTTTTCTTAAAACAACATTCCGTGGATGAGAAGCAAGCTAAGCAGTTGTTATCCCTAGTAAGTTTGCTAATTGACAACATGTTAAAACTTAGACCAGGGACATGAAGGACATTCAGTGTGATTTTGTTGGTAGTTATAGCAAATCCTATTCCGACAACATTTAAGATAATTCCATTTGCAATTCTTACTTTCTTAGGTATAGAAAATAAAGAGTAGGAATTTAAAAAGGGTACCATTATTGGTAATGTGATCCGTAGTCCCAGAGTCAATGATCCATGAACTGCTAGAGCTTCGCTGGAAGTAGCCTGTCATAGTTGCCTGTGTATGTCAGCTCGGCTCCTTTGTCTGTTTAGCAGATTGATAAGTGTGGCAATCTGCTCCTTTGTAATCACCTCAGCATCAGCTTCTTGGACTGGGCTGAGCCGGGTTGTGCTTGGCCGAGCTACTCTGACTGAGTTGTGCTACTTACCTAATGTGCAGCACTGTGTCCAGCAGTGAATGGTTTTTGCTATGGTCTCCAAGGAGCATTGCTGGCCTTCAAAGGGGACTTTCCTTCTCGGACCAGCTTTGCTTGTAATTTCCAACAGTCATCGACTGTATGGCCTTCCTTTTGCTGTAGTTGCACACTTTACCTCCAGTAGAGGCAAAATGTCTTTTAATAGCCAGCCCTGAGGCTTCCGTTGGTTGTTCAGAATGCAGAGCTACTTTCTTCCAGCTTTCTTCGTGTTTGATTTTGGCGAAGGCAGCCTTCAGGGTTGATAATGGTTTAACACTCAGAATTCGACTTCGTGCAGTGTCAAATTCTGGGTTCAGTCCGATTAAGAAGCAAAAAACCCGCTTCCTCTTTGTTATTTCTTTGTAAAGTGCAGCATGAGTGATACAAGACCACTGATGTGCTTCGAAAGAGTCAATGTGCTGCTACGCTTTTGTAAGAAGAATGTAGTATTTGTGGATTGACATACTATCATGTTTCATCTCATGAAGATAGGCTTCGATTGTCATCATAAATGTATGGCTGCATGGTAATCATAAGTTTGATGATTTGCTTGATAAAAATCATCCCAAGTTTAATGATTTGCTTGACAAAAATCATTCTAAGTTTAATGATTTGCTTGACAAAAATCATCCTAAGTTTGATGATTTGCTTAGTGAAAAATCATCCTCAGTTTGATGATTTGCTTGTTGAAAAATCATCTTGTTATGTTGAGTGATTTGTTGAAGAAAATCACTGAAAGGAAATATCATGAGGTTGTGCACTATCATGAGTTCTCTTGGGTAAAACATAGACAGTGCAAGGTCTATGAGAGAGACCCACAGTAACATCGAGGGGGGTGAGACTTTCCAATTGTTGTGAGCTCTATATGACGGGAACCCAACTCACTATTAGTAGAGATCCTACGAACGGAGTTCAATGTGGTAAAAACAAGTCACAAAAGAGTTCTATTCAGTATTATCAACGTTGTCTCTCCCTATGGTGTTGTTGAAGATAGTACTTACTGCAAGAATTGAGGGTGAGATTTTGAGAATCTCTTAATGAAAATTCATAGCCATGTTGAATGGTAGTGTGAGCAGTATACACTTGATGAATTTCACCTATATAAGTTTAGAAGTGGTGCCGCTTCCTGTGAGAGCCTGGAAAACTCTCTAGAGAGCTTATGAATCCTGAGATAGGTGCATGGCCGATATCGCACCAAAACTGCGAACTTGAAGAAGTAGATAATGATATGTCTTCTTGGTGTTCATATAAACAATAGTGGAGTAAGATTCAAGACGAAGTTCATCTTACTTCCGTTTATATAACTCAAGTTGCACTACCGACGATTCAAGACCACAAGTCATCGTATCCGTTATGTGTCATTATCTTCGATTGATAATGGAGAGGTTAGTTGTTTAACGTTCTGAAGTTGTCTTTATATAAGTTTGGATCATGAGGGGGATTGTTGGAAAAGTACATCAAAGTAATTTACTGTGTGCTCCAAACTTATATAGAATGTATATGAGGTTGTTTGGGAGATTGATGTGATGTGTTGCAATGCTGGAAACTTTCAGTCGGACGTGGATCTCTCACATTGAGAGATCGACGTGACGTGGATCTCTCAATGTGAAAGATCCATGTTGATTTGAGGCTGTCTGTCTAACGTCGATCGATCGACGTGAGAGATCGACGTGCCAGCGGACAGAACTTTTCGTTTTGGGTTGCAACTTTTGATCCAATGATCATCTCCCTTCGCCTATGAACGGTAATCAACTGCCATAACTGATAGAAAAACTGCTGAAATGAGTTTCAAACATGGTTTTTTAACACAATCCATGGTCTATATATATGAGATATTGCTATCTTCAAAATATACAACATTCTTGCAAAAACTTAGAGAATTTCAGCAATCTTTTCTATCTTCCTCCTTTATCTTTCTCTTCAATATCAAGTTTATTCTTCTTCTCCTAGAGCAAAGGAAAAGAAGACAGCCGTTATATCTTGGGAAGCATTAGTCTTGTTGTCTACCTTGCTCATTGGTAGAGACTAAATTGCTTTAAGGACAGAGTCATCTTGAGACTCGTCTCGGATTTTGTTTGATTACGTTCTTGCTTGTTTGCTGCACTTTCCTAACAGTACTTTTGTAGCACCCAATTGCTAATACTCCTTCCCTCCATGTATAGTTTGTTTGACTATGTCAAATGCCACTTAATTTAAGAAAACTAATCAATTCTTATTTAATGTTTGTATTTCAAAATTATCCTGATAAAATAACTTTTATTTTTAAGATATGAACAACGAAAACATAGTAAAATAATGGGAAAATTTGGTTTAAGGGCCATTATGGTTTTAAAACTTAAAAAAGGGAAACTCTTCTATTTTTATAATTATTATAAAGGCTATAAAGAGGATAAACAATTTGAAAAAAAGGGCCCACACTACTTACATACTTATACTGAAAAGTAAAGAATTTACTTTTTCAGATTTAAAACATAGTTGATCAAAATCAAAATCAAAACTTTATGCAATGAAATATATTAGACGACAGAATGAAAATTTCTTTTGCCTTCCGCCGAAAGCTATTCTATAACAAACAGACTTTGAGAATTGTTTTTGATTTTTTTTTATTTAAGAAAATAAGATTCTCGTGTTTTATGAAAATAGAGAATATTTTCGGCCAAAAAAACCAGTACCATGCTATTGGACTTTTTTTCCTTCAAAATATCTAAGAATGAGATTGAAATATTTAATCTATGTGTAAATATATTTTTGTTTTGTTAAGATTTTGAGTCGTAATATACTCTAACAATAATAGGTTATAAAAATTCAATTTCTTAGATTCTTTTCACACCTAGGGCTGTAAACGAGTTGAACGAGCCGAGTATTGTGTTGTTCAAGCTCTGTTCATTTAACTTAGCGAACGAGCCGAGCTTGTTTGTTTATTTAAACGAACATATTTACTTGTTCAAGCTTGGTTCGTTTAACTCAACGAACAACATTAACGAGCCAAACACCTTAAACGAACGGTGCCACTTACCGAGCTCGAACAGAAAAGGGTGTTCAAGCTCTGTTCATTAACCTTTTATCCGAGCCGAGCTCGAGCTCGAGCCCGAACCAAACGAGACGAACAACCGAACGGCTTGGTTCATTTACATCCCTATTCACACCCGACCACATGTTCCTGATTTTTACCACGCTGATTACAATATTTTCGGAAAAGAACAACTTCTCCTTTTTATTAGTAAAAAATAAAAACTCCTTTTCAATTTTGTCAAAAAAATATGATTAAACTATGGAATTACAAAAGGTCAGCTTTTATTTTAATTAAATAAGTCTTAGTTTTATAAAATGTTTGTTTTTAAATAGTAAGTGTTTAGAAAAGTAACTACTTAATATTGAGGTATTTAGTCAAAGCGTCACTAGAAAATTATTGTTAATGGTGATTTGCCCTTTTTTCAATATTTTTATCCTCCTTGTACCCTTTATAACAATTATTAAAATAGAAGATTCTCTTTTTTATTTTAAAACCTTAATAGCTCTTAAACCAAATTTTTCCTAAACTTTTGCTTTTTTATTTATTTATAAAATATTGGAC
The DNA here is from genome assembly GCA_036186865.1 of Eustoma russellianum. NCBI lineage: Eukaryota > Viridiplantae > Streptophyta > Magnoliopsida > Gentianales > Gentianaceae > Eustoma > Eustoma russellianum. The sequence continues at coordinate 17,812,178 of AP025066.1, read as the reverse complement.
AAGGTATTTGACACGGACCAAACTTGAAATGTGGACAACATAAAAAATATTACTATCCGATTGATTTGGTACACATAACCTGATCCAGTGTCAAAATATATCTTGTTGGAAATACGGAACAAACGAGTGAGAGAATGAGGAGAAGAGAAGTTGTAGAGAGAATTGGCAGCGATGCGTGTAGATGCATTTTCTTTAAGGAATATTTGTTTCTACTAGTTGCTGTCGGGTTTAAGACAAATTTCTTCTTATGATAAAATAAGCCAATGTTTTTTTTATCTCAGTAATAAGAAAGAAACTCAAATGAATTTTCAAATTGGGAATGCATTGAATAGGAAGAAGAAGCTGAAATGCAAGATTGAACTTGAGATAAAGATTTCTTGAATGTGTTAAAAGAGCCATTTTATAGGCCCTTGAACCTCATTTCAGACGTCCAAAACTGTTTATAGGTGGTTGGATATGTCCCTTGGTACATAAGTTGCAACTTTAAATGAAAAGTCGCACCTGCTAGCCACTTCGATCGATCGATGTGATCGATCGAAGTCACATCGATCAATGTCTCACAGTGTGTTCCAAATTTTCACACAAACCACATCGATTGGTCGAAATATCGATCTATGTTGGACAATGTACTCCAACTTTGCACCCAGGATAGATCGATCGACCGAAGTGATCGATCTATGTCACATCGATCGATCGATGTCCAACAGAATACTCATTTTTATTTTTCAGCTACATGGATCGATCCAACTAAAACATGGTCAAGCTATTCTTGCTTATTTAAACTTCAATCCACCCTTATTCTTCTTTCCATTTCTTTTACAAACTAATATAACATATCTCATTCTCAACAACAACTATATGTTTTTATTTCAAATTTTTTGAAATAATTATTGTACTTAGACATTACATTTGATACAGGGGCACAAAAACATCAGATTAATTCATAAATGAGATCCTTGTTGGAAATTTTTGTTGTGATCAATATGACATCCTAATAATCATTAATTGATTATGACTAAGATATACCATTCAGTGAGACACAAAACGACTGCATCAAACACATCTATTTCGAACTTTTCTATGTCTTATTGTAGAAGTACGTATCAGAACATGTAAACATGTAAAGCACAATAATGAAAAGAAGCAAGACGGATTTCCATGATAAGAAAGGAAAATTGAAACCTGGTACTTGGTCTTGTAAAGATTTACAACAGCTGCATGGGCAAGCAGTTGATGGTGCGTCACAATATATGGTTCAGTGCCTGAATCGCCCCCAGTGCAATTCTTTTGCTGCCACTCAGAACACCGGCCCGGTGCGAATTTGCCGTCGACATAGCCATGATAACTGAAAGTCCATGGCTCATTTATTGTGATCCAATATTTTACTCGATCGCCAAATTCTGAGAACAATATATCAGCAAAGTCTCGGAGATCGGCCCTGTGAGCAAGAAAGTTTTGAGTTTGCTCTTTTGATTTAGTCAAATGTGGTCTTAGTGTTAGAATTTTACTATTCTGACACAGTCAATTGTTGTCCTATTCTGTAGGTCTTTGGTTGCTCCTTTGGTGCTAGTAATGGATAGTAATAGATAGCTAGTTTTCATGGATAAGTTTTCATGATTATCTGTAAGTTCTGTTTGCCTGATTTCTATTTAAAGGACATCAACCTGTAGTTCAAAGAGGAACCTTGGAGTAACTGGTAAGGTTGCTGTTTTGTGACCTTGAGGTTACAGGTTTGGACTGCGAAAACAGCCTCTTGCACAAAGTATAGGCCAGACTGCGTAGATCAGATCGCGAAGCGATACGGCCACTCTCTGACCTTTCCGATCCCTTTCCGGCCCTTCAAAAGCAGAAACCTACTACACCGAGAACGTCCTTTAACCTTTTGCTCAAAGTATGAAAAGGCATTTTCAGTTATGCACATGGTCTATTTCTTTGAGATATCTGATGCGAATCGTGGATTCCATCATTTGGACTCTGGGCCTATGACAAGAAGTCAAGCTAGGGAACTTGAGATTGACATTGCGAACTTCTTGTGTAGGCATGTGTAAGATGAGTCAAACGTGCGTTGGATTCACTTTCTTGAAACTAAGCACTTTTAGTTAGTCTTGCATATTTGTGTTCGCATGTGTGTTTTCTATTTTCTAGTTCTTATTTCCTATTTTATATTTTATATTTTAATGACTTTTGTTTTTGATGGTTTGTTGTCTACTTGAGTTTGTTTTGTTTTGGAAAGCTTCTAGGTTGAAGAGAATGTTTGTCAAGGAATTGTCAAAAGAATGTTGTCTTGAATGACATAAAAAGGAAGTCCAAACTTCAGCTGCTAGGGCTGGCCACTATAGATAGAGATGGAGGAATTTTTGAAGTCAAATGCAAGATAATTCAAGATAAAGCCTCAATCACCTTTTGAAGATATCTCCTAGCTTATTCAAACATCAAAATTGATCCCCAAAGTCTTCAAATCTAGAAAACAATCGGCTGACTCAAGAAAAGAAACAAGAACGCCATTTTCAAGAAACAAGCACTTTTAGTTAGTCTTGCATATTTGTGTTCGCATGTGTGTTTTCTATTTTCTAGTTCTTATTTCCTATTTTATATTTTATATTTTAATGACTTTTGTTTTTGATGGTTTGTTGTCTACTTGAGTTTGTTTTGTTTTGGAAAGCTTCTAGGTTGAAGAGAATGTTTGTCAAGGAATTGTCAAAAGAATGTTGTCTTGAATGACATAAAAAGGAAGTCCAAACTTCAGCGTCCAGGGCCCGGCCCAAATCGCATTTAAATTAAAAAAAAGAGAATTAAGGGTTAGCCGGCGGACCGGGCCGAATGGCCAACGAACCGGGCCAGCTGCCAGCCGGCCTATTAACGCGAGGATTAAAAATAAAAAATAAAAAAATGGCAGCGGGACAGCTTTAGCGGGCTGGGCCTGTGCAGGGCGAGTCAGGCTGTTGGCTGCGGCCCGTTAGTAATTTTAATAAATAAAAGTTTTCTAAATTTCTGGAATTGTGTAATTGTTATTTAATTAATTTAAAATAGTAATAACTATAGGAAAAATATAAATAAATATCAGAAAATTATAAATAAATTCTAGAAATTATAAAATGCTGAAATAAAACTATTTTATTAAAATTCAGTAATTGTGATAATTTATTTAATTTGAACAATTAGGTAATAAATAGAATTAAATAGGAGAAAAATGAGGAAAAATATAGAAAATGCACAATAAAGGTATACAAGCCATGGAAAAATAGTTTTAACGTCAACCAATATTAAATTATTACTCGGATAATAAATAAACCTTGATTTGAGTGCCAGAGGATGATGAGGATGGGCCAGGGGCCTCAGGCGATCTTTAAATGAACCTAGAATCAAGTGCCAGAGGATGATGAGGATGGGTCAGGGGCCTCAGACGATTGTGTTTTGCATTCATGGCACGTGCATTACATTATGGCAGGTCGTGACGTACGGGTCACGGATGCTCAGGATGGTGTACGGTGGCGGGGCCACGCACACTCAGGATGGTATACGGTGGCGCGGCCACGCATACTCAGTATGATGATTGTGGGTGGGTACGACCCACAGCCACTCAGTAGGACCCAGGTTCATGCATTGCACGGTAGAGATACCGGCATTCTGTGTGACATGACTTTGTTGCGTGTGACATGCATAGTAGGACATGCATCACGATGTTGCACATTCTTATCTGGAGTGAATTACCTTTCAGCATTTTTTCATATGCTTATGTGATAACCTGTTATGCGCTATGTGTTATATCATTTTTGTATGCTCGTCTTGTACTAGTTGGAGGCAGGTGCCTACTAAGTGATTTCCGGTCACTCACCCCTACTTCTCCTCCCACTAGGTGAAAACAAAAAAGCGTACGACTATGTCTTTGCTGAGGACGGGGCTGACAAGGTAGTATGGGCAGACTGACGGTCGCACTTAGGATACGAAGAGACCTTGCGGCTGTCTATCGTTATTTTATTGGGTTGATATCAGACACTACCTTTTATTAAATGATAGCTTGTAGATGCCAGTACTCCTTCCAGAAGTCGGTACATTCTTGTATTGAGGATTTCTTTTATCATGAAACTTAATGTTATCGTAATTTGTTTCCGCGAGAAATATTTCTACGTATTTTCGGACATGTAGGAAGTTGACTCGACGCCTTGTATTCTCCTTAGCGAGATACGGCGAGCGTACTGTTCCCGATGCTAGGGTTCGGAAGCAGGACGCTACAGGTGGTATCAGAGCCGAGGCTTCAGATCCGCCTCGGGAACGCAGGATTAACTATGCCACTTAGACATAAGCTATGATCTTTACCTAGGAATAACAATTATATCCCTAATAAATGAACTAGACCTAAGTTATGATCGGGTTAAGGGAGGTGTGTGCCGTTGGTGAGCTTTCTCTATTTAATTATCGTTGAACCCCCGAACCTTCGCATGAGCCTCATAAAGGCTCAAATCCATTGATCACTCCTGTCTGAATTCTCGTCAGATTCGCACGAGACCCAGAAAAATACCGCTGTATCGTGAATAATCTGGCAAATGAGGCAACGGTGGTTGTAGTAACAACCACCAGAATCAGGGGGCCATTCTCCAGGCATTGGTTGACACCATGGCCACCACTTTGGCGCAATAGCGGCAGTAGCCGTTGAACCAGTGGCTTCCGCCGCTGCCACCACCAGATTTGAGGTTCTACTACATGGAAATGCAGGACTTCCGGAATCTGATATTTATAAGGACCCTTCACCAGGGAGGCATAAATATGCGACATGGCCGCTAATAATTACAAGACCGCTCGCGATGGAAGTACAGCCGTAGAGGAGTGCATGACCACCGCAGCCACCATGTGCTCATTGTTGATGCCATGTTTGGGTCAGTGTGGGAGGATTTTGCAAGCATGAGTGCAACAACAAAGACGTTTTACGAGTAAGGGCACTGAGCAGAGGCTGGCACCACCATCACAGCAGAATCAAGAACAGCATAAAGAGAAGCAAGGATCAGTGCCCATATCCACGTGATGACTGATGCAGACATTGGAAAGGCTGGCAATGTCGTAGCGGAGTTCAACCGTCGGCGACCAGGTATCAATGACTCATCATCAGTACAGATGATGTAATCAGAGATAAATGATTAGAGTTGCGCAGCGGAAGCGTGGGTTTCTTAAGTCACGAAAGTTCAGAAGAGTGACCCTCAGTTCATCCTAAGAAGATTAAGGATATCGCTGAGTAGCCCTGACCGACTAAGGTGACTGAAGTAAGGAGTTTTCTTGGTGTGGTCAGATGCTACATGGAATTCGTTTAATGATTTTCGTCGATACTGATGTCCCTGCGCAGACGGAAGCATAAGAAGTCAAAGCTCGAGTGGACAGTTGATATCAACAAAGATATCAACAAAGTTTCGCTGAGCCAAAAGAAAAAAAAGAAAAAGCAAAATAAAAATAAAAATAAAAATAATAATAATAATAATAATAATAATAATAATAAAAACGTAAACACAAGACCCTAATGCACAATGTTGCTAATTAACTATATATGCACGCACTGATTAACACAACATTACTTTAACGGTATATTTTCTCATATCAACCATGTACTAGAACATTAACATACAAAATCCAGCATAATTACGCCAAGAGATATAACACAGTACAAAAAAAGAGATATCACATAACATAATGAACTATAAATATACAACGACATAAGTCAACAACATATATATATACACACACACACACATACATACATATACGTAAAGATATACATATACATACAAAACGACCAACACAAAAATATGAAGTAATAGGTAAAAGCTCACAATATATATCGAATACGATAACAACGTAGGACTAGCGAACATATAAAAGATATACGATAAGTCAGGATTATATGTGCTAAATGATCACTATAAAAAAAACTCATGCCAAATAACCAACTTAGAAATTTATAAACGTTAAGCTGTTAATATATATCGTAGGTTACTAATCCACATAATAATACATAATTACAAAAAAACCAACACCCAGTCTCTAACAACAACAAAAAAAACAAATTGACAAACACAATTTGTTACAATATCAATGATATAACGTAAATAAAACAAAAAGAAGAAAAAGAATACAAATAGATACACGAAACAAAAGTAACTACACGATGCTAAGTACATATGCACAAGTATACACACAACAGTTTCAATGAACCCATAACATAACTAACACAACCAAACAGTAACAAACATCATCATATATAACGACAACAAACAACACAATTACAAAGAATAAAATAACAAATACTTTGCATACAAGACATGGATTGCAAAAAAAAAGGCATACAATTACAAGTTTTAAAACAAATTAACAACATACACATTTGTAGTAAAGCATACTAATTATGAGTTAGGAACGGCATAGTATTGCATGACAACATAGTAATAGATTAAAGTGTAAATAATTTAATAACAGAAAAACAGTAAAAAAGAGAGAGAGAGAGAAATTTTCATTAATTACCTTACTTGAGCAAGCAAATAAATTATATATATCTACATTACAGTAAAATCCATGCATTTATGAAATTCCTTCGGAATAATTTATATACGATATTTGTATAATAATAAGATAAGCTAATACGAAAATATAGAGTATAGGTAACAAAAACAATATCAACGACCAACATAAGTACAAAAAAGAGAGAACATGAAAAAAATATAATAAAAATAAATAAATAAAATGAACGCGCACAGCATGTGTACCACTTAAAACCCAACTAATATACAATATAAATATAATACACGCGACAAAATGTAGATAACGGTTGTGAAGTCATGAGCTACATATGATACATAAGCCTTACATGCGCTTAAAATAAGGATACACAACATACTATATGTCTATACCAAACACGTTCAAACAACTTAACCATTAAAACGACAACACATATTAAAACTTGTGTATTCTGATATATATGGACGATGCTGCGTTTGAGCACTGCATTCCATCCCAAAAAGGATGGACAGTTAGAGAAGACGATACACATATTGGATAATATGCTGAGAGCTTGCGCCATCAATTTTAAGGGGAACTGGGATGGTATGATCTAGTTGATTAAGTTCTCCTACAATAACAGTCATCATAAAGCTGTTGGCATGGCACCATTTGAGGCGCTCTATGGGCGTAAGAGCAGATCCCCTACCCATTGGGGTGAAGTTGGAGAGCATGCCGTCACTGGTCCAGAGCTGATTGAACGGACCAAGAAAAGGTAAAGATGATTCGGGAAAGACTTAAGATTGCTAGAAGTAAAAGCTGGGCAGATTTGAAGAGGCGTCCCCTGGAGTTTACTGTCGAAGAAAAGGTTTACCTGAAAGTGTCACATATGAAGAGTGTGGCACGTTTTGGTATGAAGAGTAAGTTGAGGTCGCGGTACGATGGGGCCTCGTGAGATACTCGGAAGGATGGGTCCGTTAGCTAACCGTCTGGCGTTACCTCCGGTGCTGGCCCCAATGCACAACGTATTCCATGTTTATCGGCTGAGAAGATACGACTCTAATCTTGTACTGGACGCACCACCTTGAAGATCAGACTCGACGTGTCATATGAAGAGACTCCTCTTCGAATTATAGACCGCAAGGATCAAGAGCTGAGGAGGAGAATCATCCCCTACGTCAAGGTGCAGTGGAACAATCATATGGACAACGAAGCGACATGGGAGCTAGAGGATCAGATGCGCGAGCCCTACCCCTACCTCTTCGCATAAGGCACGAGAAGTTTCGAGGACGAAACTTCTTGTAAGGTGGGTAGGATGCTACATCCCGAAAATTTTCGAACTAGTCGTTATACAGTAATTTAAAAAAATTAAAGTAGCCGTTGGGTGTAGCGACCCTTTCGAAACTAAATTAATTGTAGTGTGTCAATTATGTCCAAGTAGTTTTATAATTATACATAATTGTCACATGTGTATGTGTGTATAAGGTAGGAATATATGGTAGGAAAAAAAGAGAAAGGATAAATGAAATATATAAAGAAAAGAGGGGTGCCACAAGAAAAAAAATATGATAATAATAATAATAAAAATAAAATAAAGGATAAGGATAAACTAATTTAAAAAAAGAAAAAAAAAGAAAAAAAAAAGGATAATTGGAACGTGATTGTGGGGGTTGACGAAACCCCCAAAATTTCACTCAGCAGTTTTAAATTGCAAAGGGTGGCAGTCAAAGGCAAACGGAAGAAAAAAAAGAAAAAAAAAAGTGAAGTACGGCAGTGAAGGGGGTGAAGCGACAGAGGAAGAAGAAAGGAGAAAGAGAGAAGAGAAAAGGAGAAAAGAAAAGAAAGAGAAGCCAACAGGATTCACTCTAATCGTGTAATTGGTCTGCACGTGAGGTCGCACGCGCCTCCTGAGGATATTAACGCATATTATATAAACAAAAAGGCAAACCGGAGACGGGCCGAAGCCCGGACCAGCGAACAGGCCGGACCATAACAGGCCGGCTGCGTCTAGGGCCCCGCCCAAATCGCACTTAAATTAAAAAAAGTGAATTAAGGGTCAGCCGACGGACCGGGCCAGATGCCAGCCGGCCCATTAACGCGAGGATTAAAAATAAAAAATAAAAAAACGGCGGCGGGCCAGCTTTAGCGGGCCGGGCCTGTGCAGGGCGGGTCAGGTTGTTGGCTCCGGCCTGTCAGTAATTTTAATAAATAAAAGTTTTCTAAATTTCTGGAATTGTGTAATCGTTATTTAATTAATTTAAAATAGTAATAACTATAGAAAAAATATAAATAAATATCAGAAAATTATAAATAAATTCCAGAAATTATAAAATGCTGAAATAAAATTATTTTCATTAAAACTCAGTAATTATGTTAATTTATTTAATTTGAACAATTAGGTAATAAATAGAATTAAATAGGAGAAAAATGAGGAAAAATATAGGAAATGCACAATAAATGTATACAAGCCATGGAAAAATAGTTTTAACGTCAACCAATATTTAATTATTGCTCGGATAATAAATGAACCTTGATTTGAGTGCCGGAGGATGGTGAGGATGGGCCAGGGGCCTCAGGCGATATTTAAATGAACCTAGAATCGAGTGCGGGAGGATGGTGAGGTTGGGCCAGGGGCCTCAGACGATTGTGTTTTGCATTCATGGCACGTGCATTGCATTATGACGTGTCGTGACGTACGGGTCACGGACGCTCAGGATGGTGTACGGTGGTGGGGCCACGCACACTCAGGATGGTGTATGGTGGCGTGGCCACGCACACTCAGTATGGTGACTGTGGGTGGGTACGACCCACAACCACTCGGTAGGACCCGGGTTCATGCATTGCACGGTGAAGATATCGGCATTCTGTGTGACATGATTTTGTTGCGTGTGACATGCATAGTAGGACATGCATCACGATGTTGCGCATTCTTATCTGGAGTGAATTACCTTTCAGCATTCTTTCATATGCTTATGTGATAACCTGTTATGTGCTATGTGTTATATCATTTTTGTATGCTCGTCTTGTACTAGTTGGAGACAGGTGCCTACTGAGTGATTTTCTGTCACTCACCCCTACTTCCCTTCCCCCACCACGTGAACACAAAGAAGCGTACGACTATTTCTTTGCTGAGGACGGGGTTGACACGGTAGTATGGGCAGACTGACGGTCGCACTTAGGATACGAAGAGACCTTGCGGCTATCTGTCGTTATTTTATTTGGTTTATATCAGAACTGCGTTGTATTAAATGATAGCTTGTAGATGTCAGTACTCCTTCTAGAAGTCGGTACATTCTTGTATTGAGGATTTCTTTTATCATGAAACTTAATGTTATCGTAATTCGTTTCCGCGAGAAAAATTTCTATGTATTTTCGGACATGTAGAAAATTGACTCGACGCCTTGTATTCTCCTTAGCGAGATACAACGGGCGTACTGTTCTCGATGCTAGGGTTCGGGAGCGGTACGCTACACTTCTTAAGGTCCAAAGAGAGTTAGCATGTTGTTGAAAGTGGTGTGCTTGCACCAGCTGCAGACTGAACAACGGTTCCATAGGTACAACAAAAAGAGCTTGCGGCATTAATGGTGAAAGACATGATGAAGGTAAGGAATTGCCTGTTCTAAGCAACTGATTGTTCCATCTTGGAGACCATTCTTAATTAACAGGAAAAAAAAAACCCCTCCAAGGACATCTGGGATTCAATGGAAAGAGTGTATCAAGACTCCTTTCGGATGAAGCAAGCACAACTTCAAGCCTTAAGGAGGGACTTTGAGACTGTTGTATCCGGCTTTTTTAAAGGAAAAATAAAAAGGAAATATATAAATACAAATATAGGATAGTGGTTATTTAAGATAATATTTGGTTATGATAGGTAAATAAGAGATAAAATCAAATCTTAATTGTTTATCTGAACTACACTTCAGCGAATTAGTCGTTCTAAGACCAAGTATCTGCACTGCAATTTCAGCGGCGCAGCCGACGGTGAGACTAGCCAGCTCACCATCGAAGGTCAAGTGGTCCCACATGTAAGTAAGTTCAAGTAACTAGGATAATTTTTACAGCAAGATGGAGACATGGATAGTGACGTAGCACACAGAGTTAAGTCAGGCTAGTGTAGGTGGAGGGTGGCCTCAGGGGTGCTATGTGACAAGAATTTTCTAACTATATTAAAAGAAAAATTTTATAGGATGGTAATGCGGCCGGTAATATTATATGGAACAGAATGCTGCGCCATCAAGAGAACACAGTCGCAGAAGATGGAAGTGACAGATATGAGGATGCTGAGGTGGATATGTGGGCACACAGGGCTAAACCATAAAAGAAATGAGGTATTTAGAGAAAAGTTAGGGGGTGGCTAGTATAACAGCTAAGATAATGGAGGGGAGACTGAGATGGTTTGAGCATGTCAAGAGGAAATAGACAATGACTTATGTCAAAGCAGTTGAAAGCCTCACTGTAGAGGAGAAGACGAGAAAAGGCAGGATCAAACTTTATTGGGATGAGCGAATTATGCAGGACCTACTAGATTTGTACCTTTCTGAGGAAATAGTCTATAATAGGAGTTCAAGGAACTAGAAGATTAAGGTTAAGAAGGTTTACACATGATATAAGGGTACCTTAGAGTATACTTAGAGGCTTATATACTCTCTACATTTTAGGTGGCATTTGCATTTTTTTTCATGTCACTATTTGCGCATACAAACGTGATGACTACTTTAACATCGGAAGCTGTCTATTTGTATTTTTCTAAATTCCTTCACCAACACACTAGCACATCATAGCCTTATAATTGTGTCATATATACAGGTACAAATAGAGTCGGAGGTCTCACTAGAAGTAAACTCTCTATCATTTGAGATGGAGGTATTGTTTGTCTGTCTCTCATCCTCTCCAGACCCTGACGATAACTTTTAATATCGTTGGGATATACGGGATATGTGTTATTGTTGGTTGATGAATCCGAATGGTGTATTAAGCTCGTTGTATTAGAGAGTCAACTTAAAGCTCGACGAAAGCTAGTTTATTATTTAAATATATACAAATGCTTGAAAGCTTGGGGACTCTTTTGTAATTATGTGAAATATATATATAAACAACGTCTAAATTTGGCAGCCAATTCCAACCTCTCATACACGCCTTCCTCTTCCCCTTCCCCCTTCCCCCCTTCTGCCATTGTTTCCTCCAATTTTTCCCTCGTCTTTTTTTTTTTAAATTTTCCATTTTGCTGTTCAACTTTTACTCTTCCCTTTCTATTATGTCCCTTCTCTCTCTCTCTCTCCCTCTTGGTTCGTTTCTTTTACGTTCGTTTTTGTGGGTTGTTTTTCTGCGGCAAACAGCGGCAGCCACCAGCGATGACAAGCGGCCATTAATGTCAGGGAAAGCTGTTTAGTGAAAGTCCATAGCTAACAAAAAGTTAAATGTTGCAGATAGATGTTTGCAAGATAAAAGAATGTGTAGGTGTTCTTCTCTTTTCTTCTTTCCATATGATCTTTGAAATTTAAGCATCATTGATGCCTTTTCCCAGTGTTGGATATTTCTTGTTTGTTTTTGCTTTCGAGATCTGCTATCTCAAACCCTTAAAAGATATATCTTCAGTTCTTCTAAAGATTGGTGATATTGCTCTACGTCATGTCTCGTTTGTGCTTTAGATGAGTTTTGATTTTTTTAGAAAAAGGAATCTTATTGGAATCTAAAATCGAAGTAGAACCTTAAACGAGCTCAAACAAACTCGAACTTGAATTTTAACTCGTGAAAAATAGTATGAGCCGAGTTCATATTTAACTGTATTCGCCTATATTCGGCTCATATTCAGCCCTACATAGAGTATTTATACTCTCAAAACCTGAAAGAAAGTAAAACTGAATCATAATACATATAAATAATAATAAATACTAAATATAAATTTGGGTAAAAAATCTAAAAATTTAACATTAATGCTGCCAGGCCCATACTGGTATCGACATTAAGCCCAAGTTATGGCGTGTTACCTTCTCTCTTTCAAATTGGTCTTTGAAAACTATATTTTAAAAGCAGACCTCTAGTATTTTCCATTGTGCTTTGTGGAAAAAGGAAATTTTCTTTTACAACATAAAAGCAGAAAGAAAGAGACAAAAAAGAAAAGAAAATTAAAGAAAAAGCTCTCACTTACACGATCTTTGGGCTCAAGAATCCTCCGTATGCTTCTTCCAAGGATTGTGGTAGATTGAAATGGAAAATGGTTACAAATGGCTGTATGCCTGCGTGCATTCATAAAATTTTAGCAATTATCTATTTTTTTTTTACAAAGTTACAATTTTGAAAACTATTAACGGATCTTAAATGTAGAAATAATAATTTCACACCTTTTAGAATACTTGTTTTCTATAAGAGAAAAATTACTTGTTTTAATTAATTCATGCACAAGACCAATTGCATTATAGTTAAGCAATATGATATGATATTATACTATATTATATTATATGCTCTTACCGTGGATGAGGAGCTCATCTATAAGTTGGTTGTAATAGTCGATTCCTTCTTGGTTTATGCCCTTGTTTCGAGTCCCACCTGTGAATGAGGAAATTTTTGTTGAAAATGGGTCTTCAGTTTGAGGTTTGACCCAAGTTCGACTCTTATTTGGGAATCCGAAAATTAAAAAATTCTAAAAATAAATTAATATACAGTTTAAAAAAATAAGATATGTCTAGCGTAAGGCAATATGTTTTAACATCTCGATATTTTTTATGCGTGAATGAGGAATTAAAATTAAAGTAAGCTTCTTGGAGGTACAGCACGAAAAAATTGTATGATCAATGGATGAAATTTTATTCGGCTCATTTTGACAAGGTGTAAAGAATGGTTTTGCATAAAAGATGTAAGGTGAATCGAGGTTCATTAGACCACAAGAGGAAGAAAGTGCATGTACGTTCGTTGGTTCAAAGTATTCTATCGATTTCCATTTCTAATAAAATAAATGATACAATATTCTTTGACTTTTGAATATGATGGAGTAAAGCAAAACGATTAACTAAATTGGTTGTGCTTCTTATATTGTGAAATAGTAGTTGATCGAATAGATTGACGCAATTTTTATTATAGATTATCGGAAAACAACCTCTGTGCATTTCTAACACATGTGTATGATTGCTTACATCTGACCCCCATATCTCGTCATAGACAAGAGACTGGCAATGATGTAATGTTGTTGTTGATTGTTAGCGCAGCATCATTTTATTATTGCCGACCTGATCTGCCGACCTGACCTGACCTGACTGTCGACCTCAGCTCGGCATACAACTGATCATGATGATCTGGACTTAGATGCTGGCTGACCCGACCTGACTATCGAGCTTAGTTCGGCAATTCTGAAAACAATAAATACGGCTGACCTTATATGTTCGAAGATATCCAATCTAATCAAATATATCCTATTCATTGAGTCTATCATATACATAAATATAGAGATACGTTAGGATTTGTAACGATTTGTAATGATCTCTTTAGCTTTAGATTAGCACAAATTGCTCTGATACCATGTAAAAACAGATTTGCACAAAGACTTTTAGTAACTCAAATCTCTACCTTTTCTATTTGATCAAGAGACCAATTTATAGTGAATACAAGCATACCCTTGGAACAACAACATCAATTGGTTCACTCTACTAGCTCTCTTCTGAAAGATCTACTATCATACCAGGTCTTGTTAGTCGCTTGATTTATTTATCTATCACCTGACCTGAGCTCTCTTATGATGTTCACACCCTAGCTCAATTTATGCAAACACCTCGGCTTGACCATTGGCAGGCTACTCTGTGTGTTGTTCGGTATCTGAAAGGCAGCTCGGGCCAAGGTCTTCTCTTCCGGACCACCAATGATCTTCAATTAACTGCCTACTGTGACTCAGATTGGGCCAGCTATCCTCTCACTGGACGTTCTCTTTCATCCTATTTCATTCAACTTGGAACAAAGCTGATTTTGTGGAAGACTAAAAAGCAACACACAGTCACTCGTTCATCTGCCGAGGCAGAATACCGCGTCATGGCATACACCACTTGGGAGCTGAAGTGGCTGCTCGACCTTCTTTGTTTTCTTGGCATTCCTCATTCAGGCCCGGTTACTCTCTTTACTGACAGCCAGTCTGCACTGCATCTTGCTCACAATCCCGTTGCTCATGAACGCACTGAACATATTGAGGTTGACTATCATTTTCTTAGGGGTGCAATCTTAGATGGACAAATCCGACCTCTTCATGTCTCCACCACACATCAGCTTGCCGACATCTTTACCAAGTCTCTTAGCACTTGCGAATTTCGTTTTCTGTTGTCCAAGTTGGGCGTTGTCGACTTTCACACGTCAACTTGAGGAGGGGGGGGTGTTAGCACAGCAGCAGTTTATTATAGCCGACCTGATTTGCTGACCTGACCTGACCTGACTGTTGATCTCAGCTCGGCAGACAACTAATCATGATGATCTGGACTTAGATGCTGGCCGACCCGACCTGATTGTCGAGATCAGCTCGGTAGTTCTGAAAACAATAAACACGGTTGATCATATATTTTTGAAGATATCCAATCTAATCAAATATATCCTATTCATTGAGTCTATCCTGTATATAAATATAGAGATATGATAGGATTTGTATCGATTTGTAATGATCTATTTAGCTTTAGATTAGCACAAATTACTCTCTTGTATTTAATATAAATTGGCCTCTTCATCAAATAGAAAAGATAGAGACTTGAGTTGCTAAAAGTCTTTGTGCAAATCTGTTTTTACATTGATTCAAAGTATTCTATCATACACACAATGTCGTTGCCCGACCGTTCGACATTGGTCGAGATTTATTCCTGTCGGAGCAAATTTTCAGAAATTCTAATTTACCCTCTGAAGAGTTGTAATTATTGAATTGCATTAGCTTGACTTGGGTCATGTCCGTCCAGAAAGACACAACCTAATTGATGTCCGATCTAAGGGTTGCACTAATTTAGAAGGCACCATTTTAGCGAGACTATTTTTCTATGCAAATTTGTAAGCATCAGGTGTCTTTCTTGTTAGAAGTACGTTTAAAGTACTCTAACTTTTGCTCCAAAACTATATAAAAACATATAAGATGTTATTTGGGAGATTGAAGGATGATTTCAACACTTTAAACTTGTAAGAAATCACTTGGATTGATCCATGTGTAAGTTGGATCGAACCAAGTGAAAGTTGAAATGAACTTGAGTGTTCTGTTGGACATATCACATCGATCGATCGATGTGGTGTGGATGCAAAGTTGGAACTCTCTGTCCAACATCGATCGATCATATGGATTGATCGATGTGACATCAATAGATACATCGATCGATCGATCGATGTGGTCAGGATGAAAAGTTGGAGCTCCATGTCCAACATTGATCGATCGATGTGCCAAAAGTCAGGACTTTTCATATTGAATTGCATCTTTTGATCCAAGAATCGTCTCCTTTCATACATGGACGTTATGCAACTGACTTGGAAGTTAATTAAACTGCTGAAACCTGTTTTCAAAGTAGTTTTTTACACAACCCAAGACCTATAAATAGTAGGCCTTGCTGTCTTAAATTAAGTACAAGAACTTTTGCTAAGGTCTAAAATTTTCAGCAAGTTTTATCCTCCTACTCTCTCTTTCTCTCCTCCATTATTAAACACTTCTCTTGTGCATGTTCATCTTCCTCTCGTAGAACGAACAAAAAGAAGAAGCCTTTATATCCTAGGAGGCTTGTATTGTGTAGTTCACCTCGCTCATGGCAGAAACATTTTAGCTTTAAGGACAACAACTCACGTTGTGTCTTGGCTTTCTACATTTTTTGTCGTTTTGTGTGATTTCATTTGGTATCCGTTATTCTTCCATCAATTCCAACAATCTTGAAGGTAAAAATCTCCTTCAATACGGATACCAAACACCATGCTATTCCTGATATGTCCAAGGTAGAGCCTTTTGATGACAAATTCTCCAATAGGTGGTCTGCCAAGGTTCTGTTTTTTCTTGAGATGCTGTCTATCTCCTACATTCTCACCAAGGAGAAACCAACTGATGAAGGAGAAGCACTCAAACATATAGCCGATAATATGACATGCAGGGGTCATATCCTGCATTTCATATCAAACTCCTTATTTGACATTTATGTCGAATTTTCATCTGCGATGGAGATTTGGAAAGCACTTCAGAACAAGTATGGTTCTAAAGATGTTGGAAAAAGGAAGTATGTGGTCATTGAGTTCCTCAAATTTCAAATGATTGACCATATACCTATCAATGATCAAATCCATCAATTTCAACAATTGGTAGACAATCTTGAACAAGAAGGCATTAAGATAGATGAAACTTTCCAGTCTGCCTCCTTGTTGAAGAAATTACCTTCTTCTTGGAGCAAATACAAGAAGAGAGGTAAACATGATGACACCAAACTCACTATGGACGGTGTCACCAAACACATCTGCATTGAAGAAAACAACCGACTGGAGGATGCACAGGGTGCTGAGAATGAATCTCAGGCCAACACTCTGGAGCACAATACAAGAGCAAAGAAGCAAAAAGTCCAGAATGTCAAAGCTCACAACAATAAAGGCAAACATTTTGTGCAGGGACAAAAGAAAACCAAAGGAGTGTGCTGGGTTTGCGGAAAGGCGGGACACAAAGCCTTCTTCTACAACAAAAGGAAAGGACAAGCAAGTGCCCATAGAAATCTAATAGAACATGATGATAAAAGACGGGGTCAAAGATGAGAAGATCATCGCTGCAGTCGTCGTGGACGAGGTAAACCTTGTTGGAGGTGCTACAGAATGGGTAGTTGATACCGGAGCCACAAGACACATTGCTACCACTAGAGATCTGTTCCTTGATTTTCAAGAAATAGATAGTGGAGACCAGGTTTTTCTTAGGGATGCATGAGGAACCCGTGTTCTCGGAAAGGAAAAAGTGCTCCTCAAGTCAACTTCAGAAAAAAGGCTGGAATTGAATAGTGTGCTCTATGTTCCTACTATACGTAGGAATTTGATTTCTGGAGCACTTCTAAACAATGCCAATCTTAAACTTGTTTTTGATTCTATAAGTTAGTGCTTACTAGAAATGGGGAATTCATCAGGAATGGGTTTTGTAATGCCGGGTTATTTGTACTTGATGCTACTTGTATTACTAATAAGAATGCTTCTTCTTCTGTGTACTTGATTGATTCGTATGACATTTTACATGCTAGTCTAGGTTATGTTAATTTTGATGCATTAAAAAGAATAAAGAGCATGAATTCATATCTATAGCAAATGAAGATAAATTTGAAAGATGTGAATATTGTATTGAAGCCAAACATCATAAGAGACCATTTAAAAGTGTTGAAGGAGCCTTAAATAAACTATATCTCATTCACAGTGACTTAGGTGATTTCAAGAATCATGTAAGTAAAGGAGGTAAAAGATACTATATTACCTTCATTGATGATTATTCAAGGTTCTATAGAGTTTATTTACTAATTCATAGAGATGAGGCTGAAGAAACGTTCAAGAAATATAAGAATGAAGTAGAAAATCAATTAGAAAGGAAAATGAAACGATTCAGATCCGATAGATGAGGTGAATACATGACTACTTCATTACAAAAGTTATGTGAAGAACATGGTATAATTCATGAAGTAACATCGCCTTATACTCCACCAATCTAATGGTGTAGCTGAGAGAAAGAATAGAACACTTAAGAATATGATGAATACTATGCTCATTAGTTCCGGTTTACCAGATAATTTATGGGATGAAGCTATTCTTTGTGCTTGTCATATATTGAATAGAATACCACACAAAAAGTCCAACAAAACCCCTTATGAACTTAGGAAAAGTTACCCTCCAAATTTAGGATATTTGAAAGTGTGGGGTTGTTTAGCAAAGGTTGGTATTCCAGAATTCCAAAGGAACAAAATAGGACCAAAAACTAAAGATTGTTTGTTTATAGGATATCCCAAAACAGCACGGCATATAGGTTTATGATTGTTGAGAATTCTGCAATTATAGAGTCTAAATATGCTGAATTCTTTGAGACTATTTTTCCTATGAAACAACAAAAGGTTTCAGGTCATTCTACTTATGAAAAAGGTGAATCTAGCAAAACTATAGTTAATACAGAATCGGATTCACTAAGAAAAAGCAAAAAAAAAGGATTGAGAAAACCTTTGGTAATGATTTACTAAAGTGTTTATCCTTGAAGAAGATCTAAAAAGTTACCAAGATGCTATGAAACCCATAATGCAACATTTTGGAAATAAGCTATAAACATGAATTAGACTCAATAATGATTAATCACACTTGGGAAATAGTAGATTTACCTAGAGGTTATATACCTGTAGGTTATAAATGGGTGTTTAGAAGGAAATTGAAGGCAGATGGCATTACAGATAAATTTAAGGCTAGATTGTAGCTAAAGGATTTACTCAACAAGAAGGAGTAGATTTCTTTGACATCTATGCACCGGTTGCTAGAATAACAACCATTAGGGTGCTAATTGAATTAGCTTCTACTTATAAGCTTGTGATACATTAAATGGATGTTAAAACAACGTTTCTAAATGGAGACTTAGATGAAGAAATCTACATGAGACAACCTGAGGGAATGATTGTGAAAGGGCAAGAACACAAAGTATGTAGAATAAAAAAATGTTTATATGGTTTAAAAGAGGCCCCTAAGCAATGGCATGAGAAATTTGATAATGCCTTGCTAGCAAATGGGTATGTAGTAAATGAAAGTAATAGATGTGTTTATAGCAAATTTGAAAATCTTGATGGTGTGATTATTTGCCCATATGTGGGTGACATGTTGATCTTTGGTACGAATTTGGATGTTGTTAATAAAACCAAGTCATTTTTGTCATAAATTTTTGATATGAAAGATATGGATAAAGCTGATTTTATTCTTGGTCTGAAGCTAGTTGAGAAATGTGGGGGTTATATGCTTTGCCAAAGTCATTATGTTGAAAAAGTGTTAACGAAGTTTAATCACTTTGATTGCAAAGCTGTTAGTATGCCTATCGATCCTATTCGAAGATTAGAAAAGAATAAAGGTGATAGTGTTTCTCAATGTGAATATGCAAGAACCATTGGTAGTGTAATGTATTTAATAAATTGCACTAGGCTTGATATTGCATATGCTGTAAAGAGACTTGCTAGATATACTCACAACCCAAGTAATGCACATTGGTTTTCTCTAAGAAGACTTTTAAAATATCTTAGAGGAATCATGGATCTCGGCTTGTCCTTTAGTG
This sequence comes from Eustoma russellianum, assembly GCA_036186865.1. Lineage (NCBI taxonomy): Eukaryota > Viridiplantae > Streptophyta > Magnoliopsida > Gentianales > Gentianaceae > Eustoma > Eustoma russellianum. The sequence goes on along the minus strand of AP025066.1, from coordinate 17,792,461 downwards.
GAAATCCTTGTGCGTTAGAAGGACTTTGTGATGCTAATTGGGTAACAGATAATGATGAAGTTAATTCAACTAATGGATATGTGTTTACTTTGGGTGGTAATGTTATTTCATGGAAATCATCTAAGCAAGCATGTAAAACAAAGTCAATAATGGAATCTGAGTTTGTTGCCTTAGAACTTGCATGTATAGAAGCCGAATGGTTAAGGAATTTGCTTATAGATATTCTTTTGTGGAAGCCTATGCCTTCTATGTCTATTCATTGTGATTTGCAGGCTGCGATTGCTTGAACAAAGAACAGAGTTTATAATGGAAAGAGCCGGCATATACGATTGAGACGCAATATTGTGCGAGATTTACTGACATCAGGGGTGGATAACTTGGAGTTTGTAAGATCCTAGTTTAACTTGGCTGACGCTTTGATGAAAGGACTATGCAAAAAGTTGGTCTGTGAAACATCGAGGGAGATGAGACTTATTCCATTCAAAATGGATTCTGTGTGACGGCAACCCAACCCACTATTAGCAGAGATCCTACAAACGGGGTTCAATGTGGTAATAACAAATGACAGAAGAATCCTACTTATCACTATCAATGTGTCTCTCTCTATGGTGTTGTTGAAGATAGAGCTCGCTGCAAGTAAATGAAGGTGAGATTTTTAGAATCTCTTAATGGAATTTATAGCCATGGTGTATGGTGGTGTGAGCAATGCACACTTGATGAATTCTACCTATATAAGCGTGGAAGTGGTGCCGCTTCCTATGAGAGTTTGGAACAGCTAATTAGAGCGCTTATGAAAACCTGAGACTGGGTGCATAGCCGATATCGCACCACACCGTGAACTTGCTTGAAGCTAGTCAATGACATGTCGATTGCAAGTTTATATAAATAATAGAGAGGTAAGATTCAAGACGTCAATGTCATCTTATTTCCGTTTATATACTTCTTCTTGTGCTAAGTGACAATTCAAAATGCGAATCATTATCCATTATGTGTCATTGTCTTCGTTTGATAATGAAAAGGTTGGTTTATAACGTTTGAAAATGTTTGTATATAAGTTTTGATCATGTGGGGGATTGTTAGAAAATACGTTTAAAGTACTCTAAGATTTGCTCAAGTTTATATAAAAACATGTAAGATGTTGTTTGGAAGGTTGAAAGATGATTTGAACACTTTGAACTTGTAAGAAATCACTTGGATCGATCCATGGGTAAGTTGGATCGAATCAAGTGAAAGCTGAAATGAAGTTGAGTGTTCTGTTAGATATAGCTCGATCACATCGATCGATCAATGTGGTGTAGATGCAAAGTAGGAACTCTCTGTCCAACATTGATCGATCGATGTGACATCGATCGATACATCGATCGATCGATGTGGTCAGGATGAAAAGTTGGAGCTTTCTGTCCAACATCGATCGATCGAGGTACCAAAAGTCAGGACTTTTCACTTTGAATTGCATCTTTTGATCCAAGAATCATCTCCCTTCATACATGAACGTTATGCAACTAACTTGGAGGTTAATTAAACTGTTGAAACCTGTTTTCAAAGTGGTTTTTTACTCAACCGAAAGCCTATAAATAGTAGGCCTTTCTATCTTAAATTAAGTACAACAACTTTTGCTAAAGTCTAAAATTTTCAGCAAGTTTTGTCCTCCTACTCTTTTTCTCTCCTCCACTATCAAACACTTTTCTTATGCAAGCTCATCTTTCTCTCGTAGAACGAACAAAAGGAAGAAGCCATTATGTCCTAGGAGGCTTGTGCCATGTAGTTCACCTCGCTCGTGGTGGAGGCATTTTAGCTTTAAGGACAGCAATTCACATTGTGTCTCGGCTTTCTACCTTCTTTGTCGTTTTGTGTGATTTCGTTTGGTATCCATTATTCTTCCATCAATTCCAACATTTCTTATCTAAAGTATCTCCAATATGACATTCTTAATCAATCAGTTTTTTTTTGGCCGATCCAGTTATTGTGCAAATATCTATTTTTTGATTTGTATTATGCAGTTTCCTCTTTGGTTGGAATTGAGAAGGATTCCATCATACGCGCACCATCGTGGCACTAGACATTTTTAGAGGTTGTAATTCACCTTTGATGCGATTATTGGATTGCATTCTCTTGACTTGGATCATGTCCTTCCGGAAGGACACGACCTGAACTGCTGTCCAATCTAAGGGTGGCACCAGTTTAGAAGGCAGCATGCCCGCGAGAACATTTTTCTACCCAAATTTGTCTTTCTCATATGAATTATTTCCACTCTTGGATTCTAAAGTTAATCTTTTTTGTCTATCTTGTTATACCCCGTGTCCTCATAGGGCAGAAAAGAAAAGAAAAAAATATAATAATAAAATACAATAAAAACCTAAATACTATCCTAAAAAGAATAGAAAAAGAAATTTAGGATAGAGTTTAACTAATGGTAAATTTCCTATTCAACTAGGAATATACCATGTATATCTACCTAACATAATCTCTCTATATATACATAGATATACACACAAACCACTCACATGCAAATTCCCCTTCCCCCTACCCGGCAGCCCCTCCCTAATTCTCCCCCAATCCCCTCAAAATTTCGGCAGCCTTCCCCAAGCACAACCGTCAGTTCCAAAAGAAAAAGAAAGCCAAACTTTGTCCGATTCAACCCTGATTCGATTTATGGTATACCATACTCGGATCGAGGCAAGTACATTGCTATATTTTCTGTGTTTTTGCATAAAATATGGCTATATGTTCGTACAAAAATCGGATCATGCATGATGTAATTGTGGTTGCATAGGTTGTTGATTATATATACGTATGTGATGTAACTATGTATCGATTATATATATATATATATATATATATATATATATATATATATGTATATGTGTGTGTGTGTGTGTGTGTGTGTGTGTGTGTGTGCGTGTGTGCGTGTGTGTGTGTGTGTGTTAGAAAAACCTTTATGTTCTTTTCATGTTGGGCCATCGGGTATGGGTGTGCCACTGCCCTAGGGCAGCGGCCTATTGATCATATATATATATATATATATATATATATATATATATATATATATATATATGAATATTGTCCATGTTAAAATGATGAATATTATATGTATTATTTAATGTGATTGAGTTATGTGATTTGGAAATTGTTTTGGTGAAATATGTGTGCTTGGCCAAGACCTAGGGGGCTAGACAGTGAGGGTTCAAATGGAATAAATGATGATGGTTAATTGTGAATTGAATCGTACGAACATATCGAATTAGGGTTTTTGTTGTCGAAAGTGAAAAACGATAATTTTTGTGTTTTGACGGTGGAATATGGAAGAAAATGAGGAGAGAAAAATTTTGGTGGTTGGAGGCCCGAGAGGGACCTTCTGGTGGCGCGTGAGGGCACGTGGAGAGGTTTCTAGCCGTGATTTTTGCGGTAGTGTGTTAGATGTGAACCGTACTTGCTGTCTATGGGGTTAGATGGGAGAAAATATGAGTTGTGCAAAGTGAGGGTTGTGGCCGAGAGTTAGTGTACGGGGAGAGAAATTAGCATTTTAGAGAGGTGTTGGGGGCTGGGATGAGGGAACTGAGGTGGGGGAGTGTTGCTGGGCTTAGGGCAGTAAGGGGGTGGTGGTGATGTAGGGGGTTAAGAGTGTGGTGAGTTGGGCAGGAGGTTGGGAAAAATTGGGTTAAGAGAGGAAGGTTAGGCAAGGCTGCTGGCAGAGCTGAGGTAAGGCCGCTGGCGGGGCTGAGGCAAGGCCGCAGTCCCTGGTCGGCAGTGCTGAGGCAAGCCTGCGGGCAGAGCTGTGACAAGGCCATGGGCACTTGCTGGCAGGTCCGTGGCAAGGCCGCGTGCTCAGGCTGGCAGGCTGAGACTGGGCCACGGCTGGACCGGGCTGAGTCACGAGCTCAAGTGATACTTGTACATTTATATACACATGTATGGGCATGTGTATATAAGCGGATATGCGTATACATAAGTGATGATGGGATGAAGAGTCGAAATCATGACTCGTATTGATATTTGAAAATGTTTTCGAAACGTACATTGCTTATTTTGAAAGTCAATCTTATAAAGAAAATATATTGTGGAGCTAGATTGGTTCCGAACAAATGGGCCGTTCAAGCACATATGACTATGATTGAGATAGGCTGCTCAGACACACATGGCCGCCAATTGGACCGTCCAGGCACATATGACTATGAGGAGATAGGCCACCTGGATACACATGACTATTGGGGAACCAAGTGCGTAAATCTTACAATATAAGCCACTTGTAAGGTAAGAGACATGGCCATTGCATTGCATTGCATTGAGATGAGTATTGATATGGATATTAGAAACGGATATTGAAAAGTGGATATCGGAAATGGATATTGAAAAATGGAATCGAAATCGTTATCTTATCGTTGCATTGCATTGTTTTGAAAAGCGGCATCATGATTTTTGATAGTGCTAACGCTTGTGTGCGATGACTAAGTTGCGTGTGCTTTAGTTGCTTGATTGGTCAGAAGGGTAAAAAGGTAAACTTTACTTGCGAAGAGAAGCATGCTATTTTCTATGTTGTTGTTTATTTAATTTATTTACACTTGCTTCTCCGTGTATGATCCAATAATAAATATAGTCAAGTTACTTGCTTGGCGACGTGTCGCTCATACTACACTTCTCATATTTTTGCAGATAGACATGTTTATGAGTTAGTACACCCGAGGATGTTCAAGAGTGGAGATTTCGGAATTGAGGACATCCTGATGAGGCTTTCGAGGATTTAGGTGAGACGTAGCTTATGGATTTGACCTTATGTATTTTTGAGGATTAGTATTTAATATCTACGTTTGACATTTGTATCGAACTAAAGTTGCCTAGACAATGATATTAACGATGATGATTATTTCGAGGATTTTAGTTTATGACTTCCGCTGATATCGACTTGCGTCACTTTGATGACGTGTAATTGAATTATATCGACACCTTGTATTTTCCTTAGCGAAATACGACGGCTGAGTCGTTTCGAGTACTAGGGCTCGAGACAGGTCCTATATATCTAGTGTTGTAAATATCTAGTTTGTGGTTTGTATTATGAAGTTTTCTCTTTGGTGAGAGTTGATAATATATTATGCTTCGTTGGGATTTCAAGTTTGTAAGCGTCTTATTTAGAAACATTTGTCATTAACTGTTAGTACTCGAGGGAGGAAAATTTTGTTCACTATCTAAATCAAGCTTAATACTAAAGTTTATACATGGAATGTACTCAGTCTGAGCTTACCAGGCAAAATTCTTGACCAGGAAATCGAAAACCTGTATGCATCCAATCCAAGAGCTTTGGCAAGAAGCACATCATCCTGTACAGTAACCGCATTCATTTATTTCATTTATTTGACCACAAGAAAATGAAAGAAAAGAAAGAAGATGTGATCATGCTGCTGTTCAGGTTCAGATAGGATGAAAAATTTCGGACTAAAGTCAATCTTCAAAAATACATGGGTGATAATTGAAATTTATTCTATCATACAAATCGGAGCTATAATGATGCGGAAGTTATTATCTGATTAGATGGTCAAAAGAGTCATTGCCTATTAGGTTTAGATGGGAATCAAAAAAGAGTCATTGCCTATTAGGTTCTCGAATCTCTCAATTTGTACCATATTTATTGTTTTTTAAAATTAAAATTACATTATTGTTTTAAAATTCTTGATATTATAGCATTTTGAAGCTTATGGCATGTTTTTTGTCATGAAAAGAATAATCTAATTAGAGAGTTAAAAACGTCATTACCAACTAGGCATAGTTGTAAATCAGAGAAGATGAGTTAAAAGGAAATGGAGAGGATTCATAATTTATAAGAGATAAAACTAAATAGTTAATGGATTTATTTAAATAAGAGGCTTTAAGTAAAGAATCCTGATTGACTCGATTATCTCTCTTAGTCAGCCTAAAGGAAAGTTAGGTTGGATATTCTTCCATTATGTTTTTTTTTTTTAAAAAAAAAGGAACGCAGGTACAACTATGAGCAAGGGGGAAACCGGCAGAGAGCTTCAACAGGGAAAATCAATCCAAATCAACATCTAATCAGGCCATTGTAAGATGGGGTGTTTAGTTGGAGGATATGAAAACAATAAATTAGAATCATTATTAATGATTTCTGATGAAGCCGGATCTTCACCAAGGGTCAAGATGATCTCAAATTAACGTCGTCAGCTGGTGATAGGTAAATAGCTGGAATAGCTTTTAAAATATCCTGCACAATAAAGCACAGATCAGAGGTCCCGGGGGGTTGGCCCCGGGAAAAACCCTCCGACGCTCAAGTCAGTTTGGACCATTTCTCACTGAGAATATAATTTAAATGGTGAGTTAAGTGTTTCTCACAGTATGAGCTGAAGAGCAAAGTATATGAATTTGCTTTAGGATGTCAATGTTTGGATTTCGGATCCCCTTCTTTGTCTCGGTTGATCTGCTTTTATTAACTTTTTTCCGTCTTTAGCCTCTGATGGCGGATGAGATGTTTGCTTGTGGCAGAAAGCCTAGGACATCGTAGGTCTGCTGATGTGACTGGTAGACCGGCTGATGTGACTAATAGGCCTGCTAGAATGACCTTGGCGTGGTCAGACCGAATAACCAGCTGTAATCATTATATTCGAATTGCACTTCTGCCTGATGGTTCCTCGAGTAACGCTGTGCTTGATTCCTTTGCTGAAGTGCCCAACTAAGCCTTGCCGAAGTGCAGGATTAGGCCTTGCCGAAGTATAGAGTTGAATTTAGCTGAAGCGGGCTGAGGTGCGGCACTTGTGTAGAAGCTGAAGTTGGTGCCGAGATGCAAACCTTGGCATATTCTTCGATATTATAAAGAGTGTCATGCTGCCCCGCTGAAGTGCAGCCAAGGCTGAACAACCATGCTTGGGCGCTGAACTGCTGAACTGCAGTACTTGAATGCTGAGCTATGGGAGTTGAACCGTTGACTGTTATTGACTAACAGACGATCAATTATGGTTTATCATTTGCCCCCAGATTTTGTGTGGCTGAGCTGAATTGTGAAGGCAGATAAATCTTGTTCTAATGAACCTGTGACGTGTCTTCATTAACTGAGCAATTATCCCCGTAACTGCGTCGTAGCCCCTACTTTTAATGTAACGCTAATTCCAATGCCTCATCATTATCTTTTCGGCGTTTTCAGTATTCGAGGGGGAGAATATTTGAACCGTCACCTCTTTCGAATTTTCAGACGAAAAGTTGAAACCTTTCACCTTTCCCACTTATAAATAGGATCGTTTGCCCTAACCCTTTCTCTTCTTCTTCCTTTATTCTGCACGCTTGCTTATTTTGCTGCACTCTTCTTCTTCTTCGTCTTCAAAGCTTCTCTTCATCCTTATTTCAGCGTTTTCCAACTCAAGTCTCCAATCTTTTGTAAGATTTTCTTTATCTTACTCATGGCTTCTGTTATTTCTTCTACTTCTTTGGTTACTTTAGAATCCAGGGTGCCCTCTTCATCGATGCAAAACCAATGTGCACCTTGAAAGCCACCGACCTCCCTGAGCTATGTCAGCATTATAATGTTGACAGGAGCACTTTTGTCCCCATTCTTCCTCTTCCGCATCAGACTGCTTATGACCCCTCCAGTTGGGTATGAGGCAATCTATGAAGAATATTTTAAGTCTGGTTTCAATCTTCCCATTCCAGCCCATTTACTCCAAATCATGTTCTCTTATAAACTTAGGCTTCCCCAAATAACACCTAATGGCCTCAAGGTTATTCTCAGTTACCTGCTCTATCTGAGAGCAGCTGAGAAAAGCTTTTCACTTGCAGTCTTTAGGGAAGTATTTGTGTGTAAATAGGAGGGTAGTTGGTACTATTTTGATAGGAGGCCTCAAAATAGTGAAAGATTCTACGTCATAAACCTTCCCTCCTCTACCAAAGATTGGATGGGGCGTTTCTTTTTTGTTAAGAGTATAGGATTACCCGAAGGGATCCTTTGGAATACTGGCAGTGCAAATAACAGGAGGCCAAGTGAGCAATTTCGTAATGAAGCCTCCCAACTGTTACATTTGCCCCTGGCCATAGATTGGAAGAAAGTTGATAGGCACATTGTAAGGGTTGCTGACCTGGAACACTTGTGGCTAGAACATAACTTTCGTCCTCTCATCCCCATTGCCTTGAGGATAGTTCGAGGTATATAGCAATATTTTGGGTATCCTTGAATTGTTCTGATATGACATCTGTGTTTTGACTGTTTTGCTCCTTGAATTTTGCAGGAATCACGGTATCTGAAACCCTTGCAAGGTTGAAGAATTTGGTCCCCAAGAAAAGAAAGTGGACAGAATGCCAACCTTCCTCTTCGGGGCAGGCTTCTGCCAGCTCTTCATCCGAGGTGCAGATAATTCCAAGTAAAATTTTTGCCCTGCATTAGTCTTGAATACATTTGATTTCCATTTAATCATTTGAACTTTTTCCTCTTCAGTTGGAACTTCTGATAATCCTGTTCAGGCTGAAGCCCAGGTTCCTGCCTCAGCTTCAGCTCAACCAAATGATGGGAGTGGGGGAATTGATGCCCCCATTTTAATTCCTTCCTCCCCAATTGCCGAAGAGGAAGCTATGCCTCCGCCACGGTGGATTTCTGATGAAGCTATTCCTTCCTTTGAGCTTCTGGGAGAATCCTCTGAAGGAAACGTGCCGAAAGGAGAGCCTTCCTCCCGAAATCGCCGGGGTACGAGGACGCTGTAGTTCTCCTTTACTGACTCTGCTACAGATCCTGATGTGGCTAGGAAAATGACTGAAATGTCAATACTACCTAGTGATTGGCAGACATATGGCAGTCTGGATTAGGATGCTGTCATGAATTTATTTGCAGTGAATATGGCCGTGGTAAGATTTCCTACTATTTTTCATCTTTTTCACTTGATCCCTTATGTTTTTTCCTAACCAGTTCTGACTTCTGCAGTACCGGGTCCAAGAATACAACATCCTCAAACGAGCTGAAGAGCTGCGTGTCAAATTCTTCCAACTCTCTGAGATTAATGCCAATCTCAGAAATGCTTATGACGGGTTGGCTGAGGTGGCAAGACCCAATAATTTGAGGCTGAACCAGCTGGAAGCTCAAGTGAACAGCATGAAAGCTGAAATGGCCGTCCTTACTGAAGAAAATTCTAGACTTCAAGCAGGGAAACAAGATTCTGACGTCAAGCTGGCTGCTGCAAAATCCCAAGTGATTGAGCTGAAGGACGCGTTGGCTAACACTGAGTTGGTTTCTTCCAAAGCCCAAGCTGAGCTGGAATTTTATCAGAAAGAGCTTAACACTTTTGATCAAGAGCTGTCCAATAGCAAGGCTGAACTGAACCAGCAACTGGAAGCAGAATGGAAAAGCAATGCTGATCTCCTCCGTCACTTTGAACTTCAGGCTGAGGAGATCAAGAAGACTGCCGTTGCTGAGTTCAAGCAATCTGAATTTTTCACTGGTAACTTCTTGAAGATGCAAGGTTCAGCAATCGCTGTTGGACAGACTTGGGCAATCGATACTTGTCTGAGGTCTGCCCAAGCCTGGACAAGAATCACCCTCAAATTGCTGAACTGTACAACCCCGAGGCTGGAAGCTTGCTGGAAAACCAAATTGCTCAGTTCCAAAGTGGGGTTGATCTAAAGAGGATGAGGATGTTGTAGAGTTAGAATAGAATTTTTCCTTGTAACTTTTGTAGTTGTAATAGATATTCTTTCAATGAAAATCCAACTTTCTTCAACTTGTACTCTTCGGCTTGTTTCAATTTTCTTGACTTTGCCTTCTGCATGTACAGTTTTATTTGTTCTCTTTCCATAGTTGATGCATTTGTCTTTAGACTTGAGAAACTTTTCTTGCTCTATTTTCATAGTTTGCAAGTATTTATCTTCGGCTTGAGAAATTTTACTTGTTCTATTTTCATAGTTTGCAAGTATTTGTCCCCTGCTTTGCCAAAAGAGTCCTTTCATCTCTTGTATGTTGGCTCTTTGCACAAGTATTAGACTTCAGCCGCCATTCTTGGCTCTACCAAAAATGTTAAGCTATTCGACTGAACTGCAACACTGCTGTGATTTAACAAATTCAAGATATAGGGATCCCCATACCCCAATGTTAAGTCCCGCTTAACCTTCTCAGCCCTGCCGAGTTAAAAGATAGGGAAACTTGAACCATTGTTGAGTCCTGCTCAACCGTCTTAAACCTACTAAGTTTAAGTATAGGGAAGCCTGTCCCGATGTTGAGTCCTTCTCAACCTTCTCAGTCCTGCTGAGTTAGAATATAGGGGAACTTGTCCCATTGTTGAGACCTGCTCAACCTCTCAGTCCAGCTGAGGTAAAATATAGGGAAACCTGTCCCATTGTTGAGACCTGCTCAACCTCTCATACCTGCTGAGGTAAAATATAGGGAAACCTGTCCCATTGTTGAGTCCTGCTCAACCTCTCAGACCTGCTAAGGTGAAATATAGGGAAACCTGTCCCATTGTTGAAACCTACTCAACCTCTCAGTCCTGCTGAGGTAAAATATAGGGAAACCTGTCCCATTGTTGAGACCTGCTCAACCTCTCAGACCTGCTGAGGTGAAATATAGGGAAACATGTTCCATTGTTGAGACCTGCTCAACCTCTCAGTCCTGCTGAGGTGAAATATAGGGAAACCTGTCCCATTGTTGAGACCTGCTCAACCTCTCAGTCCTGCTGAGATAAAATATAGGGAAACCTGTCCCATTGTTGAAACCTGCTCAACCTCTCAGACCTGCTGAGGTAAAATATAGGGAAACCTGTCCCATTGTTGAGACCTGCTCAACCTCTCAGTCCTGCTGAGGTAAAATATAGGGAAACCTGTCCCATTGTTGAGACCTGCTCAACCTCTCAGTCCTGCTGAGGTAAAATATAGGGAAACCTGTCCCATTGTTGAGACCTGCTCAACCTCTCAGTCCTGCTGAGGTAAAATATAGGGAAACCTGTCCCATTGTTGAGACCTACTAAACCTCTCAGTCCTGCTGAGGTAAAATATAGGGAAACATGTCTCATTGTTGAGACCTGCTCAACCTCTCAGTCCTGCTGAGGTAAAATATAGGGAAACCTGTCCCATTGTTGTGACCTGCTCAACCTCTCAGACCTGCTGAGGTGAAATATCGGAAAACCTGTCCCATTGTTGAGACCTGCTCAACCTCTCAGTCCTGCTGAGGTGAAATATAGGGAAACATGTCCCGTTGTTGAGACCTGCTCAACCTCTCAGTCCTGCTGAGATGAAATATCAGGAAACCTGTCCCATTGTTGAGTCCTGGTCAACCTCTCAGACCTGCTGAGGTGAAATATAGGGAAACATGTCCCATTGTTGAGTCCTGCTCAACCTCTCAGACCTGCTGAGGCATGCCCCCACTTTTGTTACAGGTTATAGATAGGCATAAATTACTGCTTCACGCACCATATAGTGAATTAACTTTCCTGGCTGAATGCCAAACAAGAATATTTAGCTGAATAGAACCAGGCGGGAATCTCAACAAAAGATTGATCCTTTGATAATATAAGGCTAAGCCAAAAGACACCGGATGAACATAAGAGGAAATAAATCCTGATTCACTTGAATCACGGACTCTTGCTGTTAAGACAGCCTTGTATGCCCAGGAGCTCGTATCCCCTTCTCATCAGAATCTGAATCCTCATCACTTGGCAACCCATGATGAGGCCCAGGTTTACAACTTTCATCTGGAGGGGGCCTGCCAGAATCCAGCCGGTTGTGCAACCTTGACATTGGATTGTAGAACTGTTGCAGGTGACCAAGGTCAATTAGACGCCCAATTTCCTGCCCAAGCTGCCTACAGTCTTCTGTATCATGCCCAATATCGTGATGATAAAGACAATACAGCCGGTGATCTCTTTTGTGGATCGATCCAGCCAGGGGCTGAGGTTCCTTTGCCAGGGTCTTCTTCCTCATATAGAAAAGGATATGGGCTTTTGAAGCCAGTAGAGAGTTCCTTTCCTTTCCTCGGCCTCCTAACCGAGTCTTGACAGAGCACCTTTCCTGCAACGGTGCTTTGTCTTTATTGTCAACTTTTTTGTCATGTTTGAATGACAAGGAAGCTTTCTGAGTACGTTTTAAGCTCTGGTGGCTAGACTTCTGTTCTGGACGCCTCGTCTCGGCCATAAACTCGGCCTGATGCCTGGGGTGATAGCCAGGCCGAGTGGGAGAGTACTCCAGGTGTTCCTGTGGGTGAAAGTTACTGGAATGAGACACACTGGACCTTGCTGCAGAGGCCTTCCCCTTCATTTCCCTCACTACAGCTTGGAACACACCTGGGTTTTGAGCCACATAGCGTATGGCTCGAATATGCTCTTCATATGTGAAGGCAATGGTGGGCGTTGAGGATTCTCCCAGCTCCGTAGAACACTGTTCAGTTTGCTGTTGAGAAGACCTTTGGCTCCTCTTAGATGTCGTAGGTCGCTTGGACCCTTGTCCATCTTTTTTATTCATCTTTCTCTCGATAGCTTGCTAAGGTAATTAGAAAAGCTTTGAGTAACTGTTTTCTGTGTTAAGGGACAAAGGGGCCCTCCTTCTAGCGCCAAATAATGAAGCCGGATCTTCACCAAGGGTCAAGATGACCTCAAATTAACGTCGTCAGCTGGTGATAGGTAAATAGCTGGAATAGCTTCTAAAATATCATGCACAATAAAGCACAGATCAGAGGTCCCGGGGGGTTGGCCCCAGGAAAAACCCTCCGACGCTCAAGTCAGTTTGGACCATTTCTCACTGAGAATATAATTTAAATGGTGAGTTAAGTGTTTCTCACAGTATGAGCTGAAGAGCAAAGTGTATGAATTTGCTTTAGGATGTTAATGCTTGGATTTCGGATCCCCTTCTTTGTCTCGGTTGATCTGCTTTTATTAACTTTTTTCCGCCTTTAGCCTCTGATGGCGGATGAGATGTTCGCTTGGGGCAGAAAGCCTAGGACATCGTAGGTCTGCTGATGTGACTGGTAGACCGGCTGATGTGACTAATAGGCCTGCTGGAATGACCTTGGCGTGTTCAGACTGAATAACCAGCTGTAATCATTATATTCGAATTGCACTTCTGCCTGTTGGTTCCTCGATGTAACGCTGTGCTTGATTCCTTTGCTGAAGTGCCCAACTAAGCCTTGCCGAAGTGCAGGATTAGGCCTTGCCGAAGTGCAGGATTAGGCCTTGCCGAAGTATAGAGTTGAATTTAGCTGAAGCGTGCTGAGGTGCGGCACTAGTGTAGAAGCTGAAGTTGGTGCCGAGGTGCAAACCTTGGCATATTCTTCGATATTATAAAGAGTGTCATGCTGCCCCGCTGAAGTGCAGCCAAGGCTGAACAGCCATGCTTGGGCGCTGAACTGCTGAACTGCAGTACTTGAGTGCTGAGCTACGGGAGTTGAACCGTTGACTGTTGTTGACTAACAGACGATCAATTATGGTTTATCAATTTCCATTTCAAGTGTGTTTTTGTAGGCGTTGAATATAACATATCCGTATCTATGATTCCCTTCTAACCCCTCGTCTATCGTTTTTTATTCTCTCATGATTCCACCAATTCTGTTTTCGATCTAAAAAATTTTACCAGCTCTCATGTGCAATCTACCTTCTTTTTTTTCTTTGTTTAGTTGCATTTCATAGATATTGAAATATCCAAACACGATGGCTATTATAATAGGCGATACTAATTGCTCAATGTTCTTTCATACCATCAATAGCCTAAGTCTACTTCTAGAGAGCAATTCAAAATCCTATCAAAAAGGAGACCAAAACTATTGTTTTTCTACTCCTATCTCTCCTATATTGTTCAACACTCTTAGCGCTAATGCCTTCTGTTAAATTGACCATTGCATTAGTCAATTGAATTTGTTATTTAACCTGAGACTCGCTAACATGAGACTTGGGAGGAACATGAACATCCATTTCATGTTCAAGTTCCACTATATCACCATTTTCATTTCCTAGTTCATGTGAGCGCTTTTGTACTTTACCTCTTTGGTTCTTCTTCTTTGGCTTGTCTTTCGCAGCTTGAACACTTTGTTTTTCATTTTTGTCTTTGTGGTTCCTCTTTGTCAGCTTTCCTCCAAATGTACCATTTTCAGTTGAAATCGCTTCTATTTGTTGGTTGGTATTTACTTCCAATTGTGTGTCATGCTTTTTTTCTTTCTTCTTGGACATCTTCCGAGCAGTGCCTTTCTTTTCTTCTTTTAAAGACATACGTTCTTTTGTTTCATATGCTGAAGATGTCAGTTTCTCCTCACAGTAACAATTTGGAGCATAACTATCCTCACTCACCAGGTTGTCAAATTTATTTTTTTGAAATCATTTTCTTAAGTTGTTTTGTCGTATTTCCTCAGGGGACAAAGCCTTTACATTCGAGGAGTCCCTCCTAACACTGGCAACTACCCAAATCTGTTCCTTGCTACCCTTCTATTGGTGCTTGTCTGAGGAGACCATTCCATGTTGTCGTCTACTTTAATCTTCAGCTGGACGTGACGAGGAGGATGTTGATATCCTCATGCTTATTTTCTTTAGGGATGTGAGCATTAACATGCTCTTTCTTTTTTTCATCTTTCGTTGGTTGATCATTTCTTTTATGCCACTAGGCGGAGCTTTGTGCCAACTAAGTGTTTGGATGATGTTCAACCGCTTGTATAGTTGCACAAGAATGACCAAAAGATTTACAAATGGGGCAGTGGAACGATTGAGCACAGTGGATTGAATGAGCTATACCATGGTCTACCGTCTTCACAGACGAGTCACCTTACATGCCGTGGTATAGACCTTGGACACTTCTCATACTTGTTCGACCTCGTGTTGAGAGCGTATACGGCAATTCTTTCTATGGTTCCACAACTAGTCTCATGAAGATGGTACATATGCATCTTTCATTTGATTTAATTGTGCCATTGTAAATTAAATTGCATGTGTTTCTGTATTGATGTTTCTATCATTTAAATTACAGGCATACAATATGGCTGAGATTTGCCATACTACAGTTGAGCGAGATGACAAGATATGAATAGAGATTGCATCCTAGAGGCTCAGACGGAGGGTCTTGGTTATATTTTGTTGCATGAACTTTAAATCAGCTCCACCCAGCCATCCGACGATGCATATTTTTCTCACTTTGATGCGTCTCAGTCGGAGGGTTGGTCGTCGGGACATCTCTAACGAGAGCATAATTGTGGGGCATACACATACACCTATTGGCCCTCGGGAAATGCGTATGGTGACCATCACCGCATGCGGATAAATCCTTCTGGACACCATCCGCCGCCGACATGCATGTATTTGGTCAAGACGATCAGGATAACATGCTTGACATGGACACTCTCGGCTTTAATGATCCCTTGTTCTTCTAGGATGTTAAAGATCTAAGGGTAGATTTGTCGCAGTCAGATATGCACATGCATGTACTGTAGCGCCCCACTCCCGAGCCCTAGCATCGGGAACAGTGCACCCACCGTATCTCGCTAAGGAGAATACAAGGTGTCGAATCAACTTCTTACATCTCAGATAAGACGTGGAAATTTTTCTTGAGGAAACGAAATACAATAACATTAAGTTTCATGATAAAAGACATCCTCAATACAATAATGTACTGACTTCTAGAAATAAGGAAAAGATACCGGCACGTACAGTCTGTCAATTATTACAAGGTAGCTTCTGATGTAATCCCAACAAAATAACGACAGACAGCCGCAGGGTCTCCTCGTGTCCTAGGTGCGACCTTCAGTCTACCCACACTATCATGTCAGCCCCGTCCTCAACAACGATATAGTCGTCGTACTCTTCCTTATGCTCACATGGTGTGGGGGGGGGGGAAGTAGAGGTGAGTGACGGGTAATCACCCAGTAGGCACCTGTCTCCAACTAGTACAAGACGAGCACACAAAAATGATATAACACGTAGCACATAACATGGTATCACCTAAGCATATGGAAGAATACGGAAAGGTAATTCACTCCAGATAAAGAATGCGCAACATCGTGATGCATGTCCTACTATGCATGTCACACGCAACCAAGTCATGTCACACAGAATGCCGATATCTCCACCATGCAATGCATGAACACAGGTCCTACTGAGTGGTGTGGGTCGTACCAACCCACAGTCACCATATTGAGTGTGCGTGGCCGCGCCATCGTACACGTTACTGAGTGTGCGTGGCCGCACCACCGTACACCATACTGAGTGTGCGTGGCCCCGCCACCGTACACCATCCTGAGCGCCCGTGACCCGTACGTCACGACCCGCCATAATGCAATGCACATTCCATGAATGCAAAAACACAATCGCCTGAGGACCCTGTCCCATCCTTACCATCCCCCGGCACTCAAATCTAGGTTCATTTAAAGATCGCTTGAGGCCCCTGGCCCATCCTCACCATCCTCCGGCACTCAAATCTTGGTTCATTTATTATCCGAATAATGATTAATCGTTGTTTGGCGTCAAAACTATTTTTCCATGGCTTGTATACATTTATCGTGCATTTTCTATATTTTTCCTCATTTTTCCGTATTTATTTCTATTTATTACCTAATTATGTAAATTAATAAATTATTGCAATTACTGAAATTTAATGGAAATATTTTAATTTCAGCATTTTATAATTTCTGGAATTTATTTATAATTTTTTGATATTTATTTATATTTTCCTATATTTATTACTATTTTAAATTAATTAAATAACATTTACTAAATTCCAGGAATAAAAGAAAAAGAAATAATTATTGTTCAATGGGCTAGCCCCTTTACCACCAGCCCTGTCCACGTGCTCCTTTGGTTCGGCCCGCCAGGGGTCCAGCCTGCAGTCCCACTCCTCTCTTTTTTTTATCGTGGCCATTCCGTTGGCCATTCGGTCCGGTACGCTAAGCCTGCCACCCTTTTTTTTAAATCAACTAAATGGGCTGGCTCTGCTGCAGCCAGCCAACAACCCATTAAGGGGCTGGCCTGGTCTGCGCTGGCAGGCCGGCCCTAACACTGTAATTTTTTGTTTAAATTTAATTGTCATACTGCGCCCAGCAATGCACAGGAGGCGCGTGCGACCTCACGCACGCGCGTGAAGGCCATGCGCAGCCACTCTTTCGGCGCGTGAGGACCACCTCCGGCCTCCAGCGCCCTTTTTCGTTCCCGATCTACATTTTCACCTATTTCCAGTCTATGGGAGCCTATTCTAAGGCCAAAACAACAAATAAAAACCCTAAACATGTTAAAAGTGTGCTATTTTGATTATCAAATTTTTTTATAACATCAAATCAAATGCACGCAGTACCATACCAAATACACGCAGTACCATATACGCATCTCAGAGTCTTCAAAACTTCATGCTTTTCACAGATAAACCACATACTATGAAATTCAACATGTAAAACAACAAAAGCACATAAGATACCACTAAAGCATGCTTGGATTATACCAATTGGAGGGGAAAAAGGGAACCTACCTTGACCGCGACGAACTAGGCGTTTTCTTTTTTTCTTTTCTTTTTCTTTCCTTCCTCCTTCTTCCCTCTTCTCTCTTCCGTGGCTGCTGAACCTCTCTGCGTTGCGTCTTTCTTCTTCTTTTTTTAAATTCTTTTGCTCTTTTTCTTTTATTAACCGTAACCCCCACCTCCTATTTAATTTCCCCCATTGAGCGAGATTTTGGGGTAAGTTATTACCCCCATTATCTCCTTTCTTTATATTGTATTATTTTTTTTATTTTTATTATATATATATATATTAATTTTATTTTATCCTTGTCCTCTACTTATTTTATTCATTATTATATTTTTTTCCCTTCATTTCCTACGCACCCTTAAACATTTTATTATTATTATTATTATTATTATTATTATTATTATTGTTGTTGTTGTTGTTGTTGTTGTTGTTGTTGTTGTTGTTGTTGTTGTTATTATTATTATTATTATTAATATTATTATTATTATTATTATTATTATTATTATGATTATTATTATTATTATTATTATTATTATTATTATTATTATTATTATTATTATTATTATTATTATTATTATATATTTCATTTGGTTCTCCTTTATGGTTGCTCGATGTTTATTTTCTTTTTTTATATATATATATATATATATACTTATGGCTAGTTACGAAATCACTTGGACATAAACGTTACGCTATAATTAATTTAATTAACATGATGATTACATCCAACTACTACTTCAGTTTTAAATTAATGCGTAACGGTTAGTTCGAAAATTCCTGGCCATCACATTCTATCCATCTTACAAGAAGCTTCGTCCTCGAAATTTGTCACACTCATTTGAAGAGATAGGGGTAGCGCTCGTGCATTTGATCCTCTAGCTCACATGCCGCTTCGTTTCCTTATGATTGCTCCATTGCACCTTGACATACGGAATGATTCTCCTCCCCAGCTCATGATCTTTTGCAGTCTATGATTCAAACAGGAGTCTCTTCATATGACGCGTCTGGTTTAATCCTCAAAGGGTGGGTGTCCACTGCATGACTCGGATCAGAAACATACCTTCTCAGCTGAGAGACATGGAATACATTGTATACTTGGGCTAGTGCCGGAGGTAACGCCAAACAGTAAGCTAACGAACCAATCTTTTCGAGTACATCGTATGGGCCAATATAACGAGGCCTTAGCTTACCCTTCAGATTAAAATGTGGAACTCCATTCGTAGGTGATACCTTCAAGTACCTTTACTCTGACAGTAAACTCCAGGAAACGTCTCTTCGAATCTGCCCAACTCTTTCTTATGTCTTGGGCAACCTTAAGTCTTTCTCGAATTAACTTTACCTTCCATATGGTTTGCTCAATCTGCTCTGTACTGGTAATAATACGCTCTCCAACCTCATCCCACTGGACTAGGGATCTACACTTACACCCGTAGAGCGCCTCAAATGACGCCATGCTGATGGTGCTAGCTGTGCTGTAGAAGAACTCAGTCAACTAAATCATACCATTTCAGTTCCCCTTAAAGTCAGTGGCGCACGTCCTCAACATGTCCTCCAATGCCTGTATCGTCTTCTCTGACTGCTCTTCGGTCTAGGGATGAAAAACAGTGCTCAACGTATCTCCGTCCATTATATATATATATATATATATATATATATATATATATATATATATATATATATCAGCATATACGAGTTTTAATATGTGTTGTCATTTTAATTATTAAGTTGTTAAACATGTCTAATATAAACATATTGTAGGCTGTGTATCCTTATTTTAACGCGTATATGACTTATGTATCATACGTAGCTCATGCATTCACAACCGCTATCTGCAGTTCGTCACATGTATTATGTTTATATTATTTGTTTGACTTTTTAAGCAGTACACACGCTATGCGCGTTCATTTTAGTCTTTGTTTATCGTGATCTCTCTTTTTGTACTAATGTTAGTCGTTAATAATTTTTTCCCGTGCTCTATATTTTCGTACTAGCTTGTCTCATTGTTATATAAATATCGTATAAATATTATTTCTAAAAAATGCATAAATGCATAGGTTTTACTGTAATGTACATATATAATTTATTTAGGTGTTCAAGTACGGTATATATATTTCTGTCTGTTCTTTTTATATGTCCTGTTATTAAGTTGTTTACACTTTAACCTATTTCTATGATGTAATGCCATACCATGTCGTTCCTAACTCGTAACTAGCATGCTTACTTCAATTGGGTATGTTAATGTTTTGTTTTAAAACTTGTAATTGTATACCTATATCGTATCCCATGTCTTGTATGAAAAGTATTTGTGTTACTGTATTCTTTGTAATTATGTTATTTGTTGTCGTTATATATATTATGATGTTTATTACCGTTTTGCTGTATTAGTTATGCTGCAGTGTCATTGAAATAGTTGTATGTATACTAGTGCATGTTTACTTAGCATCGTATAGTTACTTTTGTCTCGTGAATCAATTTGTATGTTTTCTTAAATCAACTTATTTACGTTATATCATTAATGTTGTGTTTGTCTATTTGCCTCTTTATTGTTGTAAGAGACTGGGAGTTCTCTTTTCATTTTTTTTGTGTGTAGTGGTCATTTAGCACATATACTCCTGATTTATCGTATATCTTTTGTATGTATAGGTATATGTGTATATAAACATCTATTTTTCTTATTGTTTCTATGTGAGTACGTTACAACAAACTGGTAAATTTTTTTTTCTTTCGTTATATATAGTGGTTAATCAAATTTTTCTTCCTTTTGTACTTTTGTGGGGTTTATTGTTCATGTTATACTTGAATTAGTAAATTTTATTAGGCATGGAGTGGTGGTATGTGATGGTGGGACAAGCTATTGGTTTTGTAGTTGTGACTGTGATTTTACTATTAACGACTTAAGTTATTTTTGTTTATATGCTATGATATGTTATGTATTTGTTTGTGTCGTGCATGAGTATGGTGTGTCTTATATTGTGTTTGTGCACCTGATTTTTATGTGTTATATCTATATAATTTGTTGAATCATGTTGTTGTATACTCATAGTTCATTATGTTATGCGATTCTCCTTTTTTTTTGTACTGTGTTATGTTTCTTTGTGTATTTGTGTTGGATTTTGTATGGTCGATGTTCTAGTACGTGTTTGATATGTGGAAAATATGTAGCTAATGTATGTTGTATTGATCCGTGTGTGTATACATAGTTAATTAGCAAAATTGTGTATTATGGTCTTGTTTTGAAGTATTTTTTTGGGTCAGCAAAACTTTGCTGAGATCAACGGTCCATTTGAACTTCGTCTTTTTCTGCTTCCGTCGGCTCCGAGCACCAGTATCGACGAGAATCTTTCAACAATTTTTCTTTCTGTAGTAGCTGGTCTAACCAAGAAAACTACTTGCTTAAGTCACCTTGGTCACTCAACTACTCAGGATAGTCTTAATCCTCTTATGCACTTATGTGTGACCTAAGAAAGTCACGACTCCGCTGCGCGACTCTGATCATTTATCTTTGACTGACATCCTCTGTACTGATGATGAGTTATTGATACGTGGTCCCCAACGGTTGACTCTGGTATGACGTCGCCAGCCTCTCCGACGTCTGCATTAGTCATCACGTGGATCTGGACACTGATCCTTGCTTCCCTTTATGCTGTTCCTGATTCTGTTGTGATGGTGGCGCCGGCCTCTAATCTGTGCACTTCCTCGTAAAACGTCCTGATTGTCGCACTCATACTTGCATATTTCCCCCACACTGACCCGAGTGTGGGATCCACAATGAGCACATGGTGACGGCGATGACCGTGCACTCCTCCACGGCTATACTTTCTTCGCGTGCGGTCTTGTGATTATTAGCGGCCATATCGCGTATTTCTGCCTCTCCGGTGAAGGATCCTTTTAACATCAAATTCCGGACGTCCTGTATTTCTATGTAGTAGAACCTCATATTCGTTGGCGCCAGCGGTGGAAGAAGCTAGTTCAACTGCTACTGACACTATGTCTACAGTCGCTGTCGTGCCAAAGTGGTGGCCAAGGTATCGGCCAATGCCTGGAGGATGACCCCCTGATCCTGGTGGTCGTTACCATAACCACTGTTGCCTCCTTTGCAAGATTGTTCATGACAAGATGGTATTTTCTTGGATTTCATGCGAACCTTGACGAGAATTCAGATTGACGGGTGTAATAGAGAGATTTGAGCATTTATGGGGCTCATGCGAAAGTTCAGAGGTACAACGGTAATTAAATAGAGAAAGCTCACCAACGGCACACACCTCCCTTAACCCGATCATAACTTAGGTCTACTTCATTTATTAGGGGTATAATCGTCATTTCTAAGAAAGATCATGGCTTATGTCTAGGTGATCTAGTTAATCCTGCGTTTCCGAGGCGGATCTGAAGCCTTGGCTCTGATACCACCTATAGCGCCGCGCTCCTGAGTCCTAGCATCAGGAACAGTGCACCTGCCGTATCTCGCTAAGGAGAATACAAGGCGTCGAATAAACTTATTACATCTCAGAAAAGACGTGGAAATTTTTCTCGCGGAAACGCAATACAATAACATTAAGTTTCATGATAAAAGACATCCTCAATACAAAAATGTACCGACTTTTGGAAATAAGAAAAAGATACTGGCACCTACAGTCTATCAATTATTACAAGGTAGCGTCTGATGTAATCCAACCAAAATAACGATAGACAGCCGCAAGGTCTCCTCGTATCCTAGGTGTGACCGTCATTCTGCCCACACTACTGTGTCAGCCCCCTCCTCAACAACGATATAGTCGTACTCTTCCTGATGCTCACCTGGTAGGGGAAGTAGGAGTGAGTGACGGAAAATCACCCAGTAGGCACCTTCCTCCAACTAGTACAAGACGAGCATACAAAAATGATATAACACGTAGCACATAACATGGTATCACATAATCCTATGAAAGAATGCAGAAAGGTAATTCACTCCAGATAAAGAATGCGCAACATCGTGATGCATGTCCTACTATGCATGTCACACGCAACCAAGTCATGTCACATAGAATGCCGATATCTCCACGATGCAATGCATTAACCCAGGTCATACTGAGTGGCTGTGGGTCGTACCCATCAACAGTCACCATACTGAATGTGCGTGGCCGCGCCACCGTACACTATATTGAGTGTGCGTGTCCCCGCCACCATCCACCATCCTGAGCGCTCGTGATCCATACATCACGACCCGCCATAATGCAATACATGTGCCATGAATGCAAAAACACAATCGCCTGAGGCCCCTGGCCCATCCTCACCATCCTCCGGCACTAAAATCTAGGTTCATTTAAAGATCGTCTGAGGCCCCTGGCCCATCCTCACCATCCTCCGGCACTCAAATCTTGGTTCATTTATTATCCGAAAAACGATTTATCGTTGTTTGGCGTCAAAACCATTTTTCCATGGCTTGTATATATTTGTCGTGCATTTTCTATATTATTCCTCATTTTTCCCTATTTATTTCTATTTGTTACCTAATTATCTAAATTAATAAATTATCGCAATTACTGAAATTTAATGGAAATATTTTAATTTCAGCATTTTATAATTTCTGGAATTTATTTATAATTTTCTGATATTTATTTATATTTTCCCTATATTTATTACTATTTTGAATTAATTAAATAACATTTACTAAATTCCAGGAATAAAAGAAAAAGAAATAATTATTGTTTAATGGGCTAGCCCCTTTACCGCCAGCCCTGTCCGCGTGCTCCTTTGGTCTGGCCCGCCAGGGGCCGGCATGCAGTCCCACTCCTCTCTTTTTTTTATCGCGTTATTGGGTCATCAAGAAGCTGGCCCGGTCCGTTGGCCATTCGGCCCGCTCCGCTAAGCCTGCCACCCTTTTTTTTTAAAACAAAATCAGCTAATGGGCTGACTCTGCTGCAGCCAGCCAGTGGCATATTAAGGGGCAGGCCTGGTCTGCGCTGGCAGGCCAGCCCTAACACTGATTTTTTTTTTAATTATCATACTGCGCCTAGCAATGCACAGGAGGCGCGTGCGACCTCACGCGCGGCCACTCCTGAGGCGCGTGATGGCCACCTCCGGCCTCCGGCGCCCTTTTTTCGTTTCCGATCTACATTTTCACCTATTTCCAGTCCATGTTAGCCTATTCTAAGGCCAAAACAACAAATAAAAACCCTAAATATGTTAAAAGTGTGCTATTTTGATTATCAAATTTTTCCCTAACATCAAATCAAATGCACGCAGTATCATAGTAAATACACGCAGTACCATATGCGCATCTCAGATTCTTCAAAACTTCATGCTTTTCACAGATAAACCACATACTACGAAATTCAACATTTAAAACAACAAAAGCACATAAGATACCACTAAAACATGCTTGGATTGTACCAATTGGAGGGAGAAAAGGAAACCTACCTCGACCGCAGAGGAACTAGGCGTTTCCTTTTTTCTTGTCCTTTTCTTTCCTTCCTCCTTCTTCTCTCTTCCGTCTTCCCTGGCTGTTGCGACTCTCTGCGTTGCGTCTTTCTTCTTCTTTTTTTAATAATTATTTTGCCCTTTTTCCTTTATTAACCGTAACCTCCACCTCCTATTTAATTTCCCCATTGAGCGAGATTTTAGGGGAAGTTATTACCCTCATTATCTCCTTTCTTTATATTGTATTACTTTTTTTATTTTTTATTATATATATATATATTAATTTTATTTTATCCTTATCCTCCACTTATTTTATTCATTATTATATTTTTTTCCTTCATTTCCTACTGCACCCTTAAACATTTATTATTATTATTATTATTATTATTATTATTATTATTATTATTATTATTATTATTATTATTATTATTATTATTATTATTATTATTATTATTATTATTATTTTTATATTATTTCATTTGGTTCTCCTTTATGGTTGCTCGATGTTTATCTTCTTTTTTATATAACAATATATATACTTATGGCTAGTTACGAAATCACTTGGACATGAACGGTACGCTATAATTAATTTAATTCACAAGATGATTACATCCAACTACTACTTCAGTTTTAAATTAATGCATAACGGTTAGTTCAAAAATTCTTGGGTGTAACATGTACCATCTAAGGGACCGATATGTCGCCATCACCACCGCATTCACATTCACAGGCACAGTCGGCAGAAGAACTAGGTCCATCCATACAAAGTAGAGCTGCCACAGACTGAGATGTACGAAACGTTGTGGTACCGATGACCACATGTGAGATGTATATTGTATTTGTATTTTGTCTAGATATTTGGTACTGAGACATACTTTGTACATTTTTATTTATTCTCATTTTATATTATTTTATTCCAGTTGTATATTCGTTTTATTTCGTATTTACACTGCATTACCCCAAAAAAAGATATTTGAATTTTTGGAGGTGCCATTTTATTAGGAAAATAGATACAAAAATAATTTGATGCTAAAATTAAGAGGTTTATATAGAAAATAGGTGTAAACACGACCATAAGAAGATACACAAATCTGGAGTTTTTATTTTATGTGAATAACTGGATAAAAAAAATTATTTGTTGAGAAGATATTATGTTTCTATAGAAGATATGCAGGACACAACCGTAAAAAACTGGACACAGACTTGTTTTGCTCAAGAGAAAATGAGATTTTTTATTTAAAAAGAGATGGAAATAACAGAGTTTTGACAAAACCGTGCTGTATACCACAGTTTTGTGTCCCTTCGACCGTGTACATGATACGGTTTTGACAAAACTATAGAATACAACAAGGTTTATCAAAACCATGTTGTGTGTCACACGATGTTTTTTTTTTTTTTGTGATAAAATCTTATATGGCTAATCTGGAATTACCTCCAAAATTACACAAAAATGAATTTTCTTATTAAAACTACGATAATTTTTGCTTTTTCTTCTATGCTGGGAAGTCAAAAGTGCATATGTATTTATATATGTTGTTGCCTATACTTTTTATGACGATGCATTCTTCAAATGTGATTTTGTTGTTACCCCATATAACAGCCTTCTTCGCGTTAAGTTCGTTGTAACTTTATTGATTCTATCTTGGCATTGATATGTTTTGTTTAAACCAATAGAATTAGGTGCGTTTAGTTATGTAACCTATTTAACCTTAACCTTTCAATATAATGTCCAGGGGAAAAAAATGTATTGTGTCACAATCTATATTATACAGCACAGTAACACAGAAAAGAAAAAAATAAAACAGAAAATTACGACCAATTCAGTCCTCATACCTTAAAGCGATGATACGAGTCGACGGCTACATCTCCATTAGCTTTGTCTCTAATCTTTTCTGCATTTTTAGTCAGAAATGCACTAATCGGATTTCTTTTTTCAAGTGTTATAAATGTAAAACCTATGGAAGAAAATCATTTAATAAAAGGTGGCAAAATAAAAATAAAAAATTTAAAAATATATTTAAAAAAATCGGGTATTACGGGTATAAATGGGCAACCCACGGGTGTACCTAGACCCAATCCGCTCTTAACGTGTAAGTTTCAGGTCTTATCCGATTTGGACATGAAACCCGCCAAGGGTATACCTATATTTGCGAGGAGCGTGTCAGATTCGGGTCGTGTTTTCGTGTCGTGTTTTCGTGTCGTGTCTGAGATTGCCACCCCTAAATCAAGCAGCTATATATATATATATATATATATATATATATATATATATATATATATATATACACATATACCTGTTAAATATCCGAAATATTCATAATTTGATAATCCAAAAATTAGCTTAATTGTTTAGCTAGCCGAATGAAAAAGCATTCCTGGTAAGAAGAGTATCTTTCATTTAGAGGAGTTTTTGCAACATCTTTCAAAAAAGTTTAGTACTTTTGAACAATTAAAGGATAGGGGGTAGACCTGAATGCAGATTGGGTGGGGTGGGCGGAGAGAAAGCATGTTCATTCTCTTTCCTTTTATTTCTACATCTCATCTCTCTTTTTTTTTTTCAAGTTTGAAAAAACTGGATTTAAAAAAAAAAATCCCAAATATTGAACCTGGATATGTGTGGGTGAAGTTATCCCATAAACTCTTGCCTTTTCCACCTTCATTGCATGCACCTTCAATCTTGAGTCATCCCCCAAAAAAAAAAAAAAAAAAAACACAAGAATTCAACATCAAGAGCAACAATGAAATGGTGCAATCTCTTCTTATCCATATTTACTTGCTACCTATCATAAATCAAATGTTATACCATAAATCAAGATAGAAAATTGCCACACAAAATTCATGAAAAATATGTGCTGGAATTTGAGCACATTTTGTTGTTAATACCTACTGAATATAGTAAAAATAATGTATTTATTGTCAGTCCAAAATTTTATTGCCAGTCCAAAAACTCTTCAACGCGTAAATAGAACACATACAAAATAATTGTAGAAATTTCAATTAAATAGTAATCTAATAAAAGACGTTTCCGGTGTAATAGGCTCCTACGTTTCCGCAGTGTTCGGGGAGAGGCCGGATCACGAAGCGATCTGATGTAAGCAACCTTGCGCTATACTTTTTTGTGTAAGCGGCTGTTTCTACAGCTCGAACATGTGACCTCAAGGTTACAAAACAACTTTAGCCGTTGCTTCAAAACTCGCCATGAAATTGTAAACTAGTAAAGTCCTCTAATACGTACCTGGTAAGCAGATGTTGCTGCACCAAATAAGAAGCCCTCAGGGAAACCATCACGACTAATCATTTCTTCACACTTGCATTTAGTATCTCTTCTTGAGGCAGCTTCAAACCCCAAAAATGGAGCAGCAACAAGTAGAACGAATAAATTTAAATAATATCGTCTCCTCGTAAACAACATATTTCTTCAATGCCTGATCAGGATTTCACAATACCAGCTAATTTATACAAATTCTTGAAGGAATGCTCCCCCCCCCCCCC
>AP025066.1:17686211-17765177 GCA_036186865.1 Eustoma russellianum | reverse complement strand
CCCCCCCCCCCCCCCAAATAATGGGTATTAATTCCACTATTATAAAATGAACCTTTTAAATTTGCTCCGTTCTTTCCCTCAAAAAAAAGGAACAATGAATAAATTAATGAATTCGTAAAAGTGTGACATGTTCTCTTGTTGATATGGTCGCTCTTGGTCTGATTCGGATGCCAAAACATAGTTTAGGAGAGTGGAAGGAATAAAAATCGACACGTTTTTCCTTTTTTTTTTTTTTTGGGGGGGGGGGGGGGGGAGGGGAGCGGAGGTGTTTGGGGAGAAGAGAGGTTTCCTTGAGACTGTTTCTTCCTAGTTCTGCAGTGGACAAATACTTAGAACGTTGGGAAAGAAACAGAAAAAAGTAAAATACTTTAAAAGAAACTATTGAATTATGTCGTTAATATGATATTTATCTCGTCCCAAATTAACAATCTGGTTTAACAAATATAAGTTATTAAGAATATATCATTTAATGCATTGTTCTATAGTTACAACTATCTCCTATTTATGCTTTTGCTCTTTTGACGTAATGCATCTATATCATTAATGCATTCTATTAATTGATTGTTTATAAAGATAATATTGAAACTCATGAATAAATCAATAAGTTTATTATAAAAGTAGGCAACATTTTATAATATTTTCTTTTAAGAAAATAGTAGATTATCAATTTAAAATGAAGATGGCATAATAAAATAAATGATAACAAAAGAAGTATCTGGGTAAGAATCTTCCACCCTGGCAGCTACAAATTATACCCTTTAGAAAACTTTCGGTGGTCTAAGTAGCAATTTTTTTTTTTTTTTTTTTTTTTTTTGGCCACAAAAGAAAAGGTGATACTTAGAGTTTTAACCTAAGACCAAGATATTCAGTAGCTGCCTATTTTCCGTTCATAACGAGTATCTTGAGTGCTGATTATATTTTTTTGGCTATTATTTGATTCCAAATGAAAAAAAGGCTTTTGCGTGCACAAACCTCATGTGATTATGCAGAATCAAGAGAGGACTCGGATAGCTTTGCGGTCTGATGTATGTTAGGATGAAAACCACAGTTCATACGTCTGTATGGAATACGGACTTCTTTCCAGTGGAGATAGACCTCCATCAAGGGTCCACTTTGAGCCCATTCCTTTTTACAGTTGTCCTAGATGAGTTGTCACAGTCGATCCAAGAGACAGGTCCATGGTGTATGCTTTTTGCGGACGATATTGTATTAGTCACAGAAAGTAGACATAACCTGAGTATGAGACTAGAGGAGTGGCGAGGTGCTTTAGAGTGAAAAGACCTAAGAATTAGTCCTTCCAAGACTGAGTATCTGCATTGTGACGTCATCGGTGCAGCCGACGATGAGAATAGCCAACTCACCAACGAGGGTCAAGTGGTCCCAAAGGTAAGTAAGTTCAAGTACTTAGGATCATTTGTACTGAAAGATGAGGACATAGAGACTGACGTAGCACACCGAGTTTAGGCAGGTTGGTGTAAGTGGAGAGCGGCCTCAGGGGTGCTGTGTGACAAGAATTTTCCAAATTGAATAAAAGGAAAAATTTTATAGAATGACAGTGTGGCCGACAATGTTATATGGAACAGACTGCTGGTCTATCAAGAGGACACAATCACAGAAGATGGAAGTGGCAGAGATGAAGATGCTGAGGTGGATGTGTGGGCATACAAGGCTAGACAAGATAAGAAATGAGGTATACAGAGAAAGGTTAGGGGTGACTAGTGTAACAGATAAGATAAGAGAGAGAAGACTGAGACGGTTTGAGCATGTTAAGAGGAGACAGACAACGACGTCTGTCAGAGCAATTGAAAGCCTCATTATAAAAGGAAAAAGGAGTAAAGGCAGGCCCAAGCTGACTTTGAATGAGCAGATTAGGAATGACTTAGTAGAGTTGCATCTCTCTGAGGACATGGTCCAGGATAGGAGTTCATGGAGGCAGAGGATTGAGATTAAGGAGGGGTAGACATGATACAGGGCACCTTAGAGCATACTTAGAGGATTAGATAGTATTTACACTTTAGTTTGACTTTGCATATTTTGTTTCGATATTTTTCTTTCAATTATTTGTGCATGTTCACTATTATGACTATTTTAATATCGGAATACTTTTATATATGTTTAATGAAATAGCTTCACTAGTACGTATTCCTATTATTATGATATCTGTACAGGTACATATAGAGGCGGGGGTCTCACTGGAAGCAAACTCTCTATCTTTTGGGATGTGAGTATTGTTTGCATGTCTCTCACCTCTCCAGCGTTGAGATATACTGGGTATGATTGTTGTTGTTGTAATCTTCCTAGTTTGATTTTTGCTGCCGTATATTCGAAGGTTCGGGTTGTTTTTCTGTTTCAAGATAAAAAGGTCATACTAGAAAATATTTTCGAAATCATTCAAATTATTTAAATATTTTTTTGTTCATTTAAATGCCTAATTCTGCATAAAAGGATACTAGTATCGAGTTTGAAGAAAATCGAAGGAATGTGAGGCAAAAAAGATCGAAGGAACGAAAGGGATGAAAGCGAAACGGATGAATTGGAGATGGATACGGTGATAAGTGGCAATGTTTTGGCATGGTATATTAATTAGAATGGAGATCACAGAAAAAATGTATACTTATTGTTGGAATATGAAATGTTTTGATAAAGTTAAAAGATGTTTTAAAAGAGTTAAAAATGTATTTCACACTTGGAATTTAAAGCAAAATGAAAAAAAACATACTATGAGACATCATTCTCTCACATGGATTGATCGATGTATATATCAGTCTCTCAAAAAAGGACATCTATCGATCTATGTTGGGGTTGTCCAAGGTGAGACATCAATCTCTAAAGTTGGGACACATCGATTGATCGATGTGATATCAATCTCTAAAGATAGAGACATCGATCGATCGATGTACTAAAAGTTTCATGTTGAAACCTTATTGTGAAACATCAATCTCTAAATAATGAGACATCGATTGATCGATGTACATCAGTCTCTTGAAGAAGAGACATCGATCGATCGATGTACATAAGGAATAAAACTGAAACCTTACAAGAAGACATTGATCTTTCAGCAATGGAACATCGATCGATCGATGTGTACATTAGTCTCTCAAGGAAGATACATCGATCGATCGATGTATAACAGGTTCAAGATTGGAACCTTACTGGAGGACATTAATCTCTCGATGCAGACACATTGATCGATGTCATCTAGGATTCAAATTTATATGACCGTTGTAACAAAATCCAAGAGAGATTCATGGTGTTTTTTCTTTCCAATCTTGTTCAAATTTTTATGGACTTTTTATTAATATTAATCATGCTTCCTTGACTATTATATCCATGTCTAAGATTCTCTAGGGTGGCTTTGGAGGATCAAATCTATTCATAGGGTGGCTAAAGATTATTTGCACATTGTCAAGACTTGTAATTGACTTGAAGACTTGGGGGAGGCTGCAAAAATGTGGCTCACACCTCTTATAAATTGAAGAAACTCAGATGAGGGCAATATACACTTTCATCATCTTCAAGCTTCATATTTCATTGTTGTAAAGTTCTATCCTTTGTGTAAAAGTGCTTAAAGCTCTTATTGCTTGTTCTTCATTGTTGTAATTTGAGAGAGTGTGAGTCTAACACAAGAGGAGCCATACATAGTTGATTTATTTCTTGTGTTTAGACTAGTGAGAAAGTGTAATCCACACTATGTCCTAAAATCCACTGTGAGAAAGTTCTTTGAGAGAATTTGTTGAAGTTGTGAGGAAGCAAAAATTTGTTCTTGCTTATATCTGAAGTTGTTCTAGTTGCAAAAAGTTGTTTTGTGCAAGAAGTTGTTGTTGTGGTTGCTTACACAAAGTTGTTAGTATAATTATTGTTGTTGTTGTTCTTATTAAGAGTAGCTTTTGAAAAATCCACTTTGGAAACAAAGTGGTAGTGGAGTAGAATCATTTACGATTCGAACCAATCTATATTGGATGTATTCATTCATTGTCTCTCATCTCCTTTCTTTACTTTGATTTTGATTTTCATTTGAGTTGGAGATAGTCAAAAAAGAGAAAATTCCGCAAAATCGTCCAACACTCTATTGACCCCCTTTTAGATTGATGTCACGGAGCTAACAATTGATATCAGAGCCTAACCTTGATTGTTTGGCCAATCTTTGCAAGTAGCAAGGTTAAAGATCATGGCAATGCCAACCTCTTCATCTTACACCTCAACTTCCAAACCAACTGTATTATTCTCAGCCTCAAACGTCAAAGTTCCTGTGTTTGATGTCCAAAATTATTTCTTGTGGAAGTTTCGAATGATAAATTATTTGAAAGGTTGCATATTTGATATATGGAGAGATGTTGTGAAACAAATTAAAGTTCGTACGATCACTAACTCAAAAGGAGAGTCAATGTTTAAAGATGAGGATGACTACACTGGCGAAGAAAAGATAAACTTCTCCATAAACAGAAAAGCATTCGATATTCTCTCAATGCTCTAACCACCACTGAGCTCATAAGACTTCAAGGTCTTGAAATATCCTATGAAGCATGGAAAAGGCTGGAAATGATACATGAAGGGACTGAGCAAATAAGAATGGCTAAAAGACTCATGCTTATTAAGGAATATGAAATGTTCCGTATGAAGAGTGGCGAAAAGATTGAGTAGACAATCGACCAATTCATTTGAATAGTGAATCGACTCTTAATGGATGATAAGAAAATCTCAAATGAAGATCTTGTCTCAAAACTTCTCAACTCCTTACCAAGAGAATGGACACCCAAAGTGTAGCGCCCCGTCCGAAACTAGAATTTTTGCCTGATGCACATGTCGTATTCTACTACGAGAAGTACAAGGCGTCGATACTATCCATGTGCATGTTGACATGAATAATGAATCGATAAGCAGAAGCAACATAACACAAACAAAATACAATCGACATGAATTACTTTACATTATAATTCTATACAAATCATGCTATATTGATCCGAAATCCTCTGAGTATATGATAATCAAATGAATAACATCTTCAAGGATAATCTCTCAGTATACTTCGCCGCTAATGGTAATCTATCTGGATCCATCTTCAATACACCTTAAAATGATTCTTGTTCTCTGCAAATAGTGATAAGGCAAGTATGAGCAATAAACGTAATCGCTCAGCAAGTAGTCCGTTTAGATACGTCATGTGGATCGTGCATGCAGAGATATGTAAGAAAATAATACTGCATAAATAAGAATATAACAAATCGCATCTCCAATTTAATAAATAAAGTGCATAACATAAAGATAAATAAATAACATGCAACACGTATATCAATATCAAGTAACATTCTATACGATCATCTCTCTAGAAAAACGTCACTATCAAGTATATCAATACTTAGATTCTCAATCCAAGTCTAAGATGTCCTCATACTTAATCATATCATCTAGATGCATCAAATCCTTATGCGAGGCATGTAAATGCGATAGTCCTATAATGCGATAACTTTTAAAAAAAGTAATAAAAATTTTATAACGATAAATGATAAATCAAAACCGACGTCATAAAACTGTCCATATGCTGTACGATAAAACATCATGTCGATATCCATATTCTGTAATCCATCTGTACATATCATTTCCATAAAACCTATAAACATGTCATGTCATAGGATGACTATAGCACTTATCATACGTAAGAACGATACCGCACGACATACCGAACGATTCCCTATATAGTCATCATGTACAAATATGAATCCCGATGAGTCCACATGGTGTTACATCATATGTACATGGCATCTAATGGTGACGTCGATAGCGCAGAGATCCCTTGTCCTAGACAAGGTGTTACACTCTGCCAAACTGTAACTGCAACTGTAGGGTACTATAAGCCCATGACACCAACCTCTCGTAGGTTCCAGTGCCATACCAGCCTACGGTCATCAATAACATACTATATGCCCATGACCACCACCATCATCGGTCAGTGTCATGACGGTCTCCAAAACATATCATATCATATAAACATGTGTCAATGGAATCAATCATCTCATCGGTATATTCGTTACATATGTAAAAACTTTTAAGACATTTCATGAGATGTAAACATGTATGCAAGTGCCTCTATTTCTATTCCATAAAACATTTATCAATACTCCAATAATTCTCATATCATCATGTCTTTAAATCTACATATATGTGCATCTAATCCAACACCTAAGTCATGAAAGCCACTCTCTTTTCCCCCTTTTTGAATCTCGACCAAACAGCCCTTTTTTGTACAATTTCATCCATCAACATATCCTTAAAGGATCCATCTTATACTTAATAAAAAGGCTAAAAACCCTAATTTTATATTCATTTTTATATACTTCCATATTTCAGAAAATATACATAAAGTAATCATATTTTCTATCGTACTTTATTTTATACTTCTTTATATACATAAATATGTACAAAGCTATTTATTCTTTGTCCAAATATATATATAAACCGTGTACACACACACACACACATATATATACATATATATATACATATATGTATATATATACATATATGTATATATATTTATTGGTGAAGGACGGGTGGTACTGTCCGAGGTTTTATTAATAATATTTACCCTCACTTGTGGCGGAAGACTACCGTGGTAATATGTGTTGCCCTGTTGCTACGGCTACCATTGTTTTACCTCAGAGAAGTTTCACACGCTTGGAGGCCAGCAGCTTTACCAGCCTCGGTTCATCGGGAGCATGTCTTTCATGTAGACCACTCATTAGGCATTTATTCATTTATGCTTTATGTAGTCCATTGTTTGCTTGTACTTTGCGAGTTTTGTATGTTTTTCTTCAGTTGTTTTGTTTAGTTTGGGAGAGCCTCCCTCCCTACATATCGACATGGATGTAACCACGGTATTCCTCCACCACAAGTGAGGGTTTATATTAATAAAATACCCAGACAGTGCCGCCCGTCCTTCACGTAAAAAAATACACATATATATATATGTCAAAAATGGCCATTTGGCCTAATTATGTATATATCTATATACACACACATACTCATAATTCCCTATTTCGTATATCACATTTCTTTATTCCATATTTTTATATTATGATCATTTCTTTTCATAACAAAACATATTTATATGTATAACCTGCCATAAAGTTTATTCTTTCCTTTTATTTACCCATTTTGGCCGAATATATATATTAGTGTATGTCACGTGAATCTTTTCTTTGTCGCATCTTTTGCTTATATCTTGTTTTGATATTTATTCCAACTATATGCAAGTTTGTTCCATTAACATAATGTCTAGTAAAAGCATCATAAAATACATAAACATACCAAATGATGGAACTTGTGAAAATAAGTAAATAGGCCATAAAAACCCCATTTTGGCCGATTTCATACATACATGAAATAAACATGGAGATCATCAAGAAACATCTTTTGTGGACTAGAATCTTATACATGAATATGATTGCCTCATAACATGCTAAATCAAGAACACAAAAGTTTATGAAAACCAAAATCAAAATAAACACATATGTGGTGACCTTCATGAAAAACATATGAACACATACATAAAAATGTCCTTTTAGTACACCTTTCCTAATATGTCATAAGTCTTCATTTTCTTTCTTTAACTTTTATATATGCCACATAAGAGTGTTCATTTCATATTTTTTGTACACATGACCATATTTAGGCATGTAGGCCGTATGTATACATATACATATATCTTTATCTCTACACCACTTATTATATATCTTTTACATATTCTTGATACAAAAACATTGAACATATATCATGAATGATCCAACTTTATATGAACATATATACATAGATCTTTGAAAATCCATAAAGGATCTAGGAAGAATACTTGCCTGGCCATGGTTTTGTCTAAAAAATAGAGGAGTTAGCGAGCAACTTATGAAAATGGATAAATGGAGAAATATAAACTTATCTTAGGTGATGCTCTTACCTTGTACACCTTGACTCTCAACCACTAAAAATTTGGCCATGATGCTTGAAATGAAGGAGGACTTTGTAGTTATTGTTTTGGATGTGTGTACGAGATGAAGAGAATAAAATCACTCATTGTTCTTCCTTGGTAGTTCTCAGCCAAATAAAGAAAATGGGGTTTGAAAGACTTGTTTTTCTTCTTGGAGAGAAAATAGAGTATTTGATTGGAAGATGAAAATATTCGAGTATGGAATGAGGAAGAAGAAATCTCCTCCCTTGTTCTTCTTTGTTAATCTCGGCCAAGAGAGGAAAAATAGAGTTGGAAGACTTTGTTTCTTGTGTGAAGAAGAAAAGAGAGTGTAAGAAGAGAAAATCTTGCTAAGTGTAGGAGATGAAATGAAAAGAGAGTCTTCTCTCTTTCTTAAAGAAGAGGGGACAGTTTGGGGTTGCAAATGGGAGTGGAAGAAGACATCATGAGAGTTGGAAGAAGTTGGAGAAAGATGGGATGGTTGCTTGGTTGAAAATGTAAGGAAAAAGTGGAGTGTAAGACAAAAATAAATCTTCCCCCTTGGTTTGAAAGTGTGATCGGTTACACTTGAGAGGGAGGGAAGGAGAATGAAGTGAGTGCAGTGGTTTAAGGGAAGGTAGAGTTGTTGGTTGTTTGATTAGGTGTAAGATAATAGAGTGAAGAAATAAGGGAGAAGAAGAATATATCTTCTTCCTTGAGTAAAGAGGGCGGTCAAATGGGGTGAAAAGTGAGTGGTTTGGCTTTAATTGAAATGTAAGAAAGGTGTAAGAAGGTGTAAGGGGTAAACTGCTTTTTGATATAATTTGAAATAATGTCTTATACGGATTGGAAGAAACGAAAATTCTTCCTTCTTCCTTATTCATGTGTTGGCACAATTTTAGTGGAGTGGGAGGGGAGTTGTTGACTTTGGTTGGAAGTGTAAGAAATGTATCAGAAGAGTGTAAGAAATGGAAAGCTTTTTCGTAGGAGGAATAATAGTTCCATGTGGGTTGCAAATGACAAAATATCCTCCTCCATTTCTCTATTATGTGGCCAGGTACAAGGAGGGTAGGGAGTAGTTAGGGTTTTGTTGAATGTGTAAAAAAATGTGTAAGGGTTGGAAGACTTTTTGGTATCAACATGTGATTGTTTCCATATGGTGAAAGAAAGACAAAATGTTGTCTTCTTCAATTGCTTAGTACACGCCTACTTGATAGCGAGAGTGGGTAGAATAGGACAAAATTTTATCATTTGGTTTCTACATAATTTTCTACACTTGGTATTTTGTTGGAGTATTTTTCTAACCACAATTTCTTTCTTCCTTTTCTATTGAATCCCTATTCAAAATTTTAATTCTACCAAAATATTATCGATATTGCACTTTTATTTTATTTTCTGTTATCTTATTTCTTTTTTCACCGGCTCGGAAATGCGGGTCGTAACACAGTGTGACCGCCATCATCGAATCCAAAAATCTCAAGACTCGTATCCTTGATGAGCTATCAGGTAATCTATTTACTCATGAAATTCTTATTGATGAGCGAAATACGATGAATCCTATTAAGCCCACACATACATCACAAAAAGGATTAGTAGTAGAGTCCGATGAGTTGGATGAAGAAGCTGCTCTTTGTAGCACGCCGCCCGAGACTAGGGTTTTGGCCTGATCACCCACCGTACTGTACTACGAGAAGTACAAGACATCGATACCATACATGTGCATGTCGACAAAATCATCGTACGATATAGCGGAGGCAACATAAACATAAACAAAATACATCTGACATGCATTATTTTTACATCACCATTCTTTACAAATCATAATATAATAAAATCCTGAAATCCTCCGAATGCTCGATACTCAATTGGCTAACATCCTCAAAGATAATCTCTCGGCATACTTCATCGCTATTGGTAATCTATCTGGAATCATCCTCGATAAACCTGTATAGTGGTATCTGTTCTCTGCAAATAGTGATTAAGGCAAATATAAGCGATAAACGTAATCGCCCAGTGAGTAGTCCTACTAGATACGATATGTGGATCATACATAGGGAGACGGGATGATAAAATAATAATAAATCATGATAACAAACATAACAAACACATCTCCATTTTAACAAGTAAAGTGACATAACATAATTACAAACTCAAAGTATGTAAAGCAAATGAAACTTAACAACATAACATAGCGGACATTTCATTCTACCTAGTCTGTAACATCACGGGTCAATTAATTAACTTTAACTTTAACAAGAGTCAATTAATTAACTTTAACAAGAGTCAGCTGCCACGGGTCAATTAATTAACTTTAACAAGAGTCAGCTGATTGTGGGAAAGTCTGTGGCTGGGCCGCAGTTAGCTCGACTACTTGGTATGCGATTGGCGGTACTACCCATAAAATATCTTGGGTCGTATTTGTATAAAGGTGTTAATCGTCCCTCCTACTGCACTGCTTTACTAAATCACTTTGACGTACGCCTCAATGCTTGGTCATCCAAATTATT
This sequence comes from Eustoma russellianum, assembly GCA_036186865.1. Taxonomy (NCBI): domain Eukaryota; kingdom Viridiplantae; phylum Streptophyta; class Magnoliopsida; order Gentianales; family Gentianaceae; genus Eustoma; species Eustoma russellianum. The sequence goes on along the minus strand of AP025066.1, from coordinate 17,754,737 downwards.
ATCAATGGCAGGCAGATTAACGTTAATCAAACATGTCTTATCATCTATCCCAACTCATCTCATTGCAAGTTCACGGTTGCCTAAAAGTGTCATCAACACACTAAATAGAAAAATGGCAAATTTTTTATGGAATGGTCGCCATCATTGGACCTCTTGGCATCTGGTTTGCCGTCTGGTTGTCAACGATGGGCTTGGAATCAGGAATTTGGACTATCTTCAACAAGCGTATGATGGACAACTCTGGTGGAAGTATCATACGTCGAGCTCCTTATGGGCCATATATTGCCGTGAAAAATATGGTCAGTGGACGACTGTGTTAGCCCGTATCTATGATTCAGCAGTGTGGAAACGGCTTTGTCATGTTCATGACTACATGAATACACATGTCACTCAATTGCCCAATGGAATCAGCTGGGATTCGCATGCAACTGGCACATATACTATCAAAACAGCCTACTTACTGCATCATGATGATAATCCTACATTGCAATTTTCTAAGTACATATGGTGGGTATCATCTCCGTTAGGAGCGAAATTGTTTTTATGGCGCATGTGGTCGGGATCATTGCCTATCACTAATAACCTTCGGATATGGCAGACTATCTATCCCTCACGGTGTGTATTCTGTTTGCGTCAGTCGGACACTAAGGATCACATGTTTTTACAGTGCAAGGAAATCAAAACATTATGGAATGAGATTGCAGTCTTATTTTCAGCACCTTTACCACGTCAATCGACCATTAATGCCTACTTGATTTGTTGGTGGCGACAAGCCTCAACAGCTTCTATGATGGGACATCTCCGAGCAGTTGTTCCAGCATTGGTTCTCTGGGTGATTTGGAAGGAGTATACGTCCATCCGCTTTGGAGACAGTGTTTTCTCATACCGTCATTTATTTGATCGCGTCCGTACACATATATATACTTGGTGTGCTTCAGTGCAAGATCGTAAGTTTGTGGAGTCACTTCCCAACCTCATTGCTTGTGGTTTTTCTCCTCGTTTAAGGGTTACCAGGCATAGATTGATTCGATGGAAATTGCCCCCTTATGGACGAATGAAAGTCAATGTGGATGCTACGGTAGGCCGCAGTGGAGCGGCAGCAGGTGCGGTACTTCGTGATGCTTCTGGCAGATTTGTATCTGCCATTTGTTTTGCTCTTCCACTTGTTACTCCCGTTAGGGCGGAACTGATGGCCTTGCTTTACTCTCTTCTTTATTATGCCGTCACATATGATGCATTGCATGTTGAAACGGATTGCCGAATGCTACTGCATATGCTCGCTAATCCCTCAAAATATAATAGCTCTTTCTCGAGTGATGTGCAGCGAACTATTGAGCTGCTTTGTCTCAATTCATCTGTTGTCTATTATTGTCCACGTGAGGCAAATTCTGCAGCCCATTTGGTAGCACGCCATGGTCTCAGAATATCAGGATTGAAGACATACATATCAGCCTCTGCTCTGCCAAGCGAGGTGCGTGGAGTCATTAGCCTGGACGCCACTCTTCCAGCTTTTCGACTATGACATCTCAATGATTACCCCATCACGATTGCGGGTTGCCTATGTCCTCATTTGGCATAGGCAGCCTTGGTATGTCTTTGTTGCTTTATACTTACTATGCTGTTTTATACATCCACGTGATCCTCATATAGTATTTTTGGATGACGTATACTGCTTCTATGTGTTACTCGGTGTTTGGCTTCCACGATCATGGGGTTTACTTTGGCATGGACGACATGGCGTACACATCTGGAGGTTGCCCCGTGGTCGACTGGCTACGGGCAATGCGGGTATGGCTTTCATTTCTTCGTCATGTTACTGTTATGGTATTTTCTCTGAGATGTCCTTACACAAGTTTTTTGCGTGTTGCACGAGGTTCTGATTCTTGTCTCTTGCGTCGGCCACCAGCAACTTCAATACTTCTCCAGACTAGCTGTTTCTTCAACACCACGCATCTCTTCAGTCAAATTAGGAATAGCTTAGCTTCGTATATTTCTACATATTTGTACTTTTTGTGTTTTTCACCGACTAATCATATAAATATGTACGATTTTTCCTTCGTCAAGGTTTTATCCACAAGGGTGGTTTTACTTGACAAGGTTTTAATGCGGCATATCGTATATGATTGGCGGATGCGCATACTAGCTATGCTTCATTCGTTATTTTCTTATGATGACACTAGATTTGATGTAATATGGTTTCCCTCCACCATAAGTGAGGACTTGCAACAATAAATTCGCTTCATAAATATATATATACATATATATATATATATATATATATATGCATATCTTAAGGTAGTCATTGCACGATGACTCTGGCGATCACCGGCGATCGTGCGGCACCAGCTGCCACCGCTTAATTCCGGCACCACCATCGCTATTTCGCTCCTCTCTCGACCTTCTCTGGAAATTCTAAACGACCTGCATAGCCGCAGCATTCTTCGGCGTTGCATTCCTGCATCCTACGACAACGCCGCTCATCACCAATGGAGTCTGCACCGCCGCCGTCGTTTGCAGCGGTAGTTTTCGGAGAATCATCATCGCAAAAAATCAACATTTCGCCAAAGACAGTTTCTCGATATAAAGGTATCCCCTTAATCTCCTTCTTGGATCAGAAATTGATGCCCTTGCTGCGCCATTCAAATACTCTTTGGTGGGAACATTCTGGTATGGTCGTCCTCCATTGAAAGTCATACGGGAGGTATTTGAAAAAATAGGTTTTCACCATGATCTCCGTATCACACTAATTGATCCAACGCATATTTTGTTGAATTTTTGAAATGAGGCTGATTATTTGCGCTGCTTCTATCTTCGTTCATGGCACATCTCGGGTTGTCATATGCGTATAACGAAATGGACAGTAGACTTTGATCCTACCACTAATGTTCCTATTCTCCCAGTTTGGATAGCTTTCCCTGGTCTCCCTATTAATCTTCATCGCAGGGAGGCATTATTTGAAATATTTCGGCCGATTGGATCCCCCCTCAAACTTGACGTAGCCACAACAGATAGACTGTGGCCTTCAGTTGCTAGAGTGTGTGTTGAAGTTGATGTTTCCCAGGAATTGCCTCAAAAAATTTATTTGCAGGCTAAGAACATATTTATCCTGCAGTCTGTAGTATATGAAGATTTGCCTTTATTTTGCACCTCATGTAGACGGTTAGGCCATGCAGTGACCTCATGCCCCCACAAAAAACAGCAACAGTGCCGCCTCTGCCGCCACCCCCACCACCTCGCCCGCCCACACAACGCTGGACACCAGTTAAAAAGAAAACGGCTGCACAACCTCCGACTGACCCATCATCGGTTGATCATCCCCAGGATGAAATTGCGCCGCCAACTGAACATTATCCAACAGATAATCCCACAGCGGCTCCTCCGCCTATCCAAGACGGTGATTTAAATGAAGATCTACTTTGTGGGACTACTGAACCCCTGTTACAGGACATTTCAGATAATTGTGATCTGGGGCATTCTTCAGATAATGATCTGCCTGCGGAGGAATGTCATTTAGACATGCCAACCATCCCGGAAGAGGTGGTCCGCCGCATGCAGCTGATCCCTCTGTCACCGAACACGAATATTCTGATATCGCGATTGCAGGAATCAACAGACTCTGCCGAATTTATTCCTGTCGTTCCTCGTAGAAAGCGTCGGGCAAGGAAAGACTTACCTCCATTGCCGCCCTCTGCTATCCTCACACGCAGTGCTTCTCACGCCATTCAGGGAAGTGACACTACTCTTTCTCAATGAATGTTATGATATGGAATATAAGATGCATGCGTGCCTCTCCGCCTAGGATGCATCAGTTGATACGTGATCATCATTTAAATTTATTTGCTTTGATAGAACCTAAACATTCATCTTCTAGTATTGCTCGTTATGCTTTAGAATTTGGCTTTTCAAATCATTTTTCCTCTCAGTCGGAACGCATTTGGTTCTTCTGGCGCGATTCAGACTTTCACTTGGTGTCAGCGCAGGATCATGACCAAGTGGTACATTTTACCTTATTGTTTCGGCCCCTGCAGTTCAACTTTGTATTATCTGTAGTCTATGGCAAGCACACGACATTTTTACGCCGCTCATTATGGCATTCTTTATGTGCATTCTTGGAAACATCTACTTTGCCATGGAGAGTAGGAGGAGACTTCAATACTTTTCGATCTCTGTCTGATTATGAAGGCCGATCGCAGCCCTCTCTCTCTGCATTACAAGATTTTAATGACTGCATGGAATCATGTTTCCTGATGACGCCACAGTTTCACAGGCTAAGGTTCATTTGGACTGATGGCAGGGGCCTTGGAAGAGTCCGTCGGAGATTGGATTGGTTACTTATCAACTCTGCTTTTCAGGACATGTTTGATGAATTACAGCTTACGCATCTTCCTCGCATTACTTCTGATCATACACCCTTGTTGTTTTTATGTCGGTTATGCCCGTCCGAGGTTCGTCGCTCTTTCCGTTTTTTACACTCTTGGTTGCTTCATCCGGATTTCCATGCTTATATACAAAATGCTTGGGCATCTTATCCTACAACTGGAGGTATGTATGGTTTTTACTCCAAGTTATTCCGACTGAAGAAAGACATACAGAGGTGGAACAAAGAAATCTTTGGTAACATATTCTCCAACGTCCAACAAGCAGAATCTAATCTATCTCGTGCTGAGAGCACCTGGGACACAGACCCAACTGACGTGAATCGTGAGGAATATCACAGAGCTAAGGCTGAATATCTTCAGGCCTCCTCATATGAGCTGCACTTTTGGAAACAAAAAGCTCGTGTTCGATGGTTAAAGGAAGGTGACGCGAACACACGCTACTTTCATTCTATTGTCAAAGGGCGACGGTTGCAATTACGTATACAGAAAATACACACGAGTGTGGGCGTATCATGCACTACGCCTGATGCTATTATGGCCGAAGCCGTATCTTTCTACACGTCCTTATTTGTTCGCGAGCCTACTCATAGTTATGATGCTATTCTTTGTCACATCCCACGTTTGGTCTCTTCGGATGATAACTCCATACTTACGCAAGTACCAATGGAGGATGAGGTTAAAGTGGCGGTTTGGCACCTGGACCCTCAAAGTGCAGCAGGTCCCGATGATTTCAATGGTAAGTTTTATCGATCTTCCCCTGCAACCTTCAGTGATTTTCCCCCAATATGTCTCACCAATTTTTTGAGCAAAGTCTATACAAGAATTATTGCTAGTCGCCTGAATACATTGCTCCCCAAAGTAATATCTCCAGAACAAACAGGCTTCCTCCCACGTTCAGATATTTCCACCCAAGTTCTAATGGCTCGAGAGATGATACATATGATGGATAAGGGTGGTTCTCAGCTATGCTTGAAGCTAGATATGATGAAAGCATTTGATAGAGTCAGTTGGGAATACTTGGAAATGTTACTACACGCATTTGGTTTCTTTGACTTTTTCATTCGCATTATCCTAAATCACTTACGTGCCACCACTTTAGCAGTCTTGATCAATGGCCAGCCTTCACCTATCTTTCGGCCATATAGAGGGGTAAATCAGGGAGATCCTTTATCTCCATTGCTGTTTATTCTTTCTTCTGAGGGTTTCAGCAGAGGGTTGAAAGCTTTAACAGCTTCTGGAGTATTGCAGCCTTTCCGCTTAGGGCAAATTCCATTTCATACCACGCATTTGGCATGTGCAGATGATTTGTTGGTATTCTTAAGAGGTACACAGCGAAACCTTCAGCGCTTCCATGCCTTCCTTACTCAATACGAAACTGCCTCCGGTCAGAAGATTAATTTCCAGAAAAGTAGTGTTATTCCTTCTACAAGTGTTTCTACACAGCAGCGACGCATTTTTGAGGATATCATAAGCATGAGATGTTCCAGCTTACCCTTCCGATACCTTGGTTCTTATTTGCACAAGGGCATCAACCGTGCTAGATATTGTGTCTCCTTATTGCAGCATATTGATGACAGGCTACAGGGCTGACACTCTCGATTACTTTCCTCTGCTGGCCGTCTAGTTTTGTTATGCTCTGTGATAACGGCGCTACCATTACATATCCTCGCGACTGGAGGACTGCCAAAATCGGTGATTTAAGTTATAGAACGGAATATGGCATCATTTTATTGGGGGCGCAGGCATCACTGGGTATCATGGACTACTATTTGCATGCCTCGTGAGGAGGGAGGATTGGGCCTCCGAGACCTTAGCATGTTACAGCAAGCTTATCACTGCCGCATTTGGTGGTCGTATCAGCAGCATTCTACGCTTTGGAGCAAGTATATGCATGCCAAATATGGTCACTGGGGAGATTATCTGCCTCGTTTACCAGATTCACCCATTTGGAATATTATTTGCAAAATTCATCCTTTCTGCCTTTCTCAGACAGAAGGTCAAGGCGACCACCTCTCATGGCTTCACACGGCCACAGGAGAATTCTCTTTGCGCAGTGCTTATGATAACTGCCGCACACCCAGCCCCCTGCTGCTTTCGGTGAAGTTTATTTGGTTTAAGCACCATTCACATGTGATTCAACTATTTTTATGGCGACTTTTCCATTCTGGGTACCTTTTGAGGATTATATTGGTAGGTATTCTACTTCTCGCCCTACGCAATGTCCATTCTGTAAGAATGCTTCGGCCACAGTGGATCATGTTTTCTTATATTGTTAACGAGTAAGTCCGCTATGGCATTATTTTGCTAGTGAGTTACACTGTCCTCACCCATCAGCGTTGCATCTGCGCCAGTATCTTCTCTCTTGGTGGTATCGATCCTCTTTTTCATCTCTCATTGGGGTTTTTAAAATCGTTATTCCGGCGGTTATTGTATATAACATATGGCGTGGCTATGCCTCTTTAGTCTATGGGGAGCAAAGTAATGTTACAACGACATCACTTCGGGCCTCCATACGTTATGATATTACTATGTGGTGCAAAACAATAGTGGGATCAAAACTAGCAGCTGGACCTAGGCGGCAATTTTCTTGGCTGCCATCATTGCAGCCGCCTCGCCCTCATTTGATTCGTTAGCTTACTCCGCCCCCCGGTCGGTTAAAATTAAACATAGATGCTGCAGTTGGCAGACATTATGCAGCAGGGAGTGCGATATTGCGTAATCATGTGGGTTCATGTATGGGAGCCATTTCATTCCGACTGCCTCCAAGTACTCCTCTCAATGCAGAGATTCAGGCAGCTGTGTTTGGGCTTTTATATTTTCTTCCACTGTATCGCACAATTATACTGGAGTCAGATTGTGCTCAGATGATATCTCGTTTGTCACGCCCACAGCTTGTCCATAGGAACTATTATCTTTGGTTACTTCACACGTTAGTTCATTTTCATCGCCTTGACTTTCATCACATTTATCGTGTGGCAAATATGGCGGCGCATTACCTTGCTCAACATGCCATGTTGAACCCTAGCACACAATATTACACTTCTCACACTCTACCTCCATTAGTGCGTGCTTCAATCTCATTGGATCTCTCCTCTGTCCAATTACGCGTCATCTGACAGTCTAAAGTCTTCCACATGGATTGGCGATTTTTCCCTCACTCTGCCTGTATCCTAAGGGATCCAGGCAGGATCGGTATGTCTTGTTATCTATTGGCCTGGTTTTTAAGCTACTTCATATTCCTTGATAATTTGGTCTTTCTGTTTCCATGGGCATGGATTGGTTTTAATATCACGGTGGCATTTATGATGACAGTAACACAATCATCCCACCATGCATGCACGACCTCCACGACTGCGACTCTACTGGCGAGACATAACTGGCGTTCCATCCTGTTGAATGCAATCTACGCATCATTCACGCGGAAATCTACCATCTCAAATATCACAAGCTGGAACATCAAGGCTCAACAACTCGGATGCAACAGCATGATGCCGTCGACTTGGCTCAAGCTCAGCCAAGGCGAGTTGGGTATGCATTTGACTTTTATGCTTACTCTCACTTCTTTTATTATTGCCATCGGTATAACTTCTTCCTTGCAATCTCACGAGGTACATGTCATAATGGATTCATCAAGAACAAGCAGCGGCCCTTCAAAAGCGTTAAGTGATCCTCTGCCAACTCGGACCAGTAGTGTTTTTTCTTCAACAGAAATCACATCCTTGTATTCATTCTTATATCGCTTCAATATGAATGACAGCCATATAAATATGTACGCTTTTTCCTTCGCCAAGGTTTTATCCACAAGGGTAGTTTTACTTGGCAAGGTTTTAATGCGGCAAATCATATACAACTAGAGATATGCCATAAGCGAGGCTTATTAATAAAATTTTCTTTCAATATATATATATATATATATATATATATATATATATATGCATATCTTTTTTTTGAATAAAGGGCATGATATTATTAAATAAGAAAACCCTCACTTATGCTGGAGGCAACCATATTACAACATTGTATATCGTATGAAAAACGGAAGTGTAAAGTAGCGAGAATGTGCAGTCTCCAATCATATATGATATGACACATGAAAACCTTGCCAAGTAAAACCACCCTTGTGGATATCTATATATGTATATCTATATATGTTTTTATACATTGTATATATATGTATTCTTAATACTAAATAAAACCATTTTTATTATAAAAAAAGGCCTTTATATAATATATATGTATCATTTTTATATAATACACATGTACGTGTACGTATAATAAAGCCATTTTTATATAATATACAGGTACGCGTTCATAACATATAATAAAGTCATTTTTATTATAAAATAGAAGTTATGGCCATGAGTGTATATATATATATACATATGTATGTATGTCAACATAATTATCTTTTTATACATTATACATATATGTACTCATAACTTGTAAACAATGTGCTTAAACCCTAAAATTCACCTTATGGCCGTGTGTGTGTATATATATCTACATATATACATTTTTACACTTTGTACACATATGTATTTATAACACAAAATAAAATTATTTTTATTATAAAAAGGCCTTTACGGCCGTATGTTATATGTATGTATATTAACATAATATATTTTCATACATCTTACATATATGTATTCATAACATGTAATAAAGTCATTTTTTACTATAAAATAGAGTTTATAGCCATGTATATATATGTATATCAACATAATTATATTTTCATACCTCATACGTATATATACTCACAACTTAAAATAAATCATAAAACCCCCAAAAAAGGCCTTATGGCCGTTTGTATATACGTGTATATTCCTATATATATTTTCAAATACGCCACCTATATACATCACATAAAAACATATATTCTACCTATATCTTTTAAGAATAATCCTTTCATTTCATTTATACCCAAAAGTTCATTGTCATGGCCAAATTTATGGAAGTATATGTACAAAATATATACCACATAAAAACATATATTTCAGATGTTATTATAGTGAAAACTTGATCATACTACATGGATGATCCAACTTTGATATAAATATATATACTTAACCTTTAAAAATCCATGTAGGATCTAGGAAGAATACTTGCCTTTCTCACTTTTTTACAACTTAAAGTGAAGGTTTCTTCACTTTGTTTGGAAGAAAAATACTTCTTTCTTCTTCTTGGTTGGTCACGGTTTCAAGGCCAAAAATGAAGAAGTTAGTGAGCAACTTATGAAGCTAAAAAAATGGAAGAACTTAACTTGAACAACATGAAGTCCTTACCGTGTTCTTCTTTGGATTTTTGTTCTACAATCTTCTTTGTTCACTTCTTGGATGAAGAAGGTGTTGAAATCTAGTCTTGGATATGTGTAGATGAAGTGAAGAAAAGAAAAATTCTCCTTTTGTCTTGTGTAGGAACTCACGACCAAGATGAGAGAAGGGAGTGTTGGAAAACCTGTTGTCTCGAAGAAGAAAGAGGGAGTATTTTGCTTGAGATATGAAAGATGTTGGAGTGTGGAATGAAGAAGAAGAAATCTTCTCCCTTGTTCTTCATTGTTATTCTCTGCCAAGAAGAGAAGAATGCAGTTAAGAGATTTGACTTTGCTTGAAGGAGAGAGAAGGGAGTATTTGTTGAAGTGTTGAACAATTTGTGGAAGTGTAAGAATGGAAAGAGAAGAAAATTTTCCTTACTTCCCTTGGTGTTTTCAGCCATGAAGGAAAGATAGGAGTTGGAAGAAGATTTGGAAGACTTTGGAGAGAAAAGAGACGGAGTTTGGTTGGAGATGAAAATGTGTAATGTATGGAATGAGGAAAGAGAAGGGGCCTTCCCCCTTCTTATGGTGGAGGAATACTGTGGTTACATATGAAGCTCTATTTCGACGGGAGACTCTCCTAAAATAAAGAAATCGATACATGAGTCTTAAAATAAATGTTTAGAAGCCGAAATAGTTACATGAATAAATGTAGATGCTAATAAAATAATAATGTAACTGTACTCCTGTGGCGTATGTAGCAAGCACCATAGGGCTATCGGCGCAGGTGATGTGAGCTCCGTAGTGAAGTAAGCAGTCCCAAGTAGTGCAATCAATGAGGGGAAATGTCAAAAAGAAGAATAAGAAAAGAGGCGGATATGAGTATAAAGAGTTAAGCATGTATCGCCGTTACCTTGGTCAACAGTGGACCAAGGTAACTATATATATGACATCGCCAATCCATGTGGGAGACATAAACCTGTTGATGGTCCATTACAGATATTCCTCAAAAAGCAGGCAGATAAAGTAGATCAATGTACATATTAGGATGCAAATCGGAACGCCAGATGAGCAGGAAAGCGCATGAACCAGAATGCAGATTCTCACAATGAAAAGAGAACAAAGTAACCATGGGGATATATAGAGGAAGAAAGCAAATATGGAGAAAGTAGAGTCCATACTGGGGTTGCCTGTATCAGTATGATACAGGCAACATTAGAGTAAGCAAGGCCAATGTTCGAGCCCTCAAGTCGATGTGCGCATGGCATAAGTAGTGGTGTCGGTTAAATAGTATCCACGAGCAACAAAAGGAAGTGACTCCCGTGAATCGAAAACAGTCGTATGAGGGAAAAGCCGCGCATGTTGTGCCAAGTGATGGGCCACCATATTAATCTCACAAGGAATATGAGATATTATGCTGCCCATCAGAAGAAGAAGAGAAATCAAGCACGTGTATTCCACCAAGGAAGTAAGGGAAGGATCGCCGGACATTGTGACTTGAATTCAGTCAGATTCAACCAATATATTCGATGCCATTGTCCAAAGTAGAGTAAGCTAAAAAATGCCGCTTGAATCTCCGCACAAATCGGGGTAAACATGGAAATGTGAAAGAAATAGCCCCTAAAATATTGCCAGTATGGTCTCGAAGTATAGCACCCGCTGAGGATGAATGCCTACCGGCAGAGGCATCAACATTAAGCTTTAGATTTCCCGTAGGAGGAAGCAGTCATTTCAAGATGCGGTGCCTCTGAACCCTTAAGTGTGGTGAAAGACCCTGTTGAATGAGAGTTAGGAGATTGTGGCCAATTTAGTTCCTGATAAAGTTGACGCCCAAATATAACATGAATTCCGAGCCATTGCATAAAGGGATTGAACTGAAAGATCTGCCGAATCGTAAAAGTGATTAGTGTAGAGCTTCCAAATATTCCAACAAAGTAGCGAAAGAGCAACTACCCGGTAATGGCCCAAGAGAGTACGGGATGTTGAAGAGAACCACCATTATAAAAGATATTGTCATAGAGGCAAGGGACGGGGAAGTGGGCCATCAAAATGCAATGCAAATCGTGTCCAAACCGCCTTAATGCCAGGACATTGCAAAAATATATCTGTGATTGCAGCTGAATCAATTCCACAAAAAGGACAAATTGTAGGGCAGGCGTGCTGAAACTGACTCAAAAGTTCTTCAAATGACAATGCATTATTAAAAAGCTTCCACATAAAGACGCTGACAGATTTAGGTAGAGTCCTCCACCAGATAAATTTGTATGAAAACCTATGTGGATGAGAAGGACGGAGATCCATATAAGCCTGCCTTAGAGTAAACTGACCTATAGCAGAGGTTGACCAACTCAAAGCATCTATGCGTGTAGTGAGAGTTAAGCAAACTGAATGTATCGAGCAAATTCGTTTCAAACACGGATAGTCATATATTCTGGGGATGAAATCAGAACATGATCCATACTTTTGACGATTGTATATGGCCCAAAGAGAAGAAGATGTGTGAAAATTCCATCAGAGCTTGCAGTCATAGGCCATTTGAACTAAAGAAAGATTGCAAACGCCGATGCCACCCTCAAAATCTGGGGCACAAATCGTTTTCCAAGACACCCAACGATATCTATGATCCCAAAAAAATGTCGCCATTTTCTGAGTGATTGATTGAATCAAACTCTTAGGCAGGCGTGCGGCAGCAACGGGCACAGTTTATTCCTCGATATAAATATGAGGCCAGATACTTAATAGGTAGAGAGGAGGGACGCATGCCGAATACCAAACCCATTTCCTATAATGATCGATGCGCAATATAAGAACTGGCTACAAAATGACTCTTCGAATAATTTACTAACTGTCCTGATGCACGTTGATAAGAACAAAGGAAAGATTGAAAAACCCGTATATTCCGTGTGCCACCATTTAAGAAGAAAAACAAATCATCAGCGTATGCTAAATGAGACACCCCCAGAATACATCCCGTACAAAATCCAACAAGGTAACCATTGCGGAAAAGTTGGTTGAGACCCCTACTAAAGCCCTCTGATCCAAGAATAAAGAGTAGTGTTGATAACGGGTCACCTTGTTTCACCCCTCGTGTGGGAGAAAAGAAACCAAAACTCTTACCACTGAAAGCAACTGAAAGCTTAGAAAAGCGCATATTGTTTAGAATAAGTCCGATAAACCGATCATTGAAACCAAAATTTTGAAGCACTGTCTCTAAATATTTTCAATTCACACGATCGAAAGCTTTAGCCATATTAAGTTTTATCAAAACATTCGCCCTACGAGTCTTTTTGTCAACTAAATGAACCATTTCATTTGCCATGAGAACATGCTCGCTGATGAAATTTGAGAGAAAAATAGGTCGAAAAAGTCAGCATATGTGGATGGCATTGGTTTTTTTGGAAGCAAAGCAATAACCAACGACAGCATCACCTGTGGAGCAGGAATACCAAGAAACAATTCTTGAACTGCACACACTACATCCTGCTATAATACATGCCAGCATATAAGAAAAAAATGCCCATTAAATCCGCGGGTCCAGCAGCACTATTAGGATTAAGATTCCAAAAAGCCTTTTTTACTTCGGCTACATCCGGAAGTGAAAACAACATGTCGTTATCATCAGAAGACACCAAGTGGTTATGAATTGAAGAAAATCATCAATGTCAGAAACATGCTCACTTGTAAACAAAGATTGAAAATATTGAACAGCTTCAGTCCCTAACTCATCAAGCTCTTTAAAAAAATTTCCGCCTGTGTCAGTTAATTGGCGAATACGTTGATGACGATACTTATCTTTAACTATAGCATGAAAATAGGCAGTATTAGAGTCTCCCTCATTAGCCTAATGAATCCGAGATTTTTGTGCCCAAAAAGAAACCTGTGCATTATGTGCATGAAGTAATTGTGCCTGCATAAGAGAGAAAGCTGTTCGATTTTCTGGTGAAGGATCTTGGTCATAAGCTGCCTCCATTCTAGCATAAGTTGTTCCTGCCTCTGCAACCCTATTAAATATGTTACCGAAGATATCTCTATTCCACTAGCGAAGAGTATTTTTTAGAAGCCAAAGTTTAGCATACAAACTACGCATCCCACCTACGGTCGGATATTTTTTCCAATTGGACTCTACAAATAAGTTATAGTCTTCATGCTGAGTCCATGCATTAAGAAACTGAAATGGTATTGGAGATGTGTCCACTGTGAACCGGCATTTTAATAACAATGGAGAATGATATGAGGAAGCATGCAGAAGATGATGAACCACCATATCAGCAAACATATCTATAAACGTAGTGTTACATAACATACAATCTAAACGCCGTAACACCCTATTCTGGCCACTGCCATGAGCCCATGTAAATATAGATCCCAGTATTAGAATTTCCTGTAGCTGACGACTATGAAGACAATCATTGAAATCAGCAAGGGAATTAACCGCTGGGGAAGTGCACCCCCTATGTTCCTCCAGACGCAAGAATGTGTTAAAATCACCACCTAGAACCCATGGATAGGTAACCTGCTGAGAGAAGGATAACAATGGTCCCACAAGGACTTGCGCTCCAAAATTGTATGACGACCATAAATTACTGTCCGGTGAAATAATTGCTGTGTGGAATGCCACATAAACATAAAATGTGAAGCTTGAGCACCATGTGTAACGCTATGAAATTGAACATTCTTTGTACGCCAAAAACTCCAAATGTTTCCATCAGATGTGTCTTGTGCATTACTAAAACCAAGCTTGAGACGACAATAATTTAGGTGTGTAGGTCGCTGCTTGGTTCAATAATTACCACTAAATGAATAGAATAGTCACGTAACAAGTGGAGTAGATGTGATAAAGATGTTCAGATACCTCTAACATTCCATGTTAAAGCATTCATCGGGAAGTATGAGAAGGAAGCGAATGAAACTAACCACTACGAGTAGCACTACGAGTCACAACTGTCTAGGGTGGCCGAGGGGTAACTCTTTTCTAGTACATCGGCACCACCGAGAAGGTACAGGAAGGAAGCCTTCAGAGTTCGGCACCACTGAATCCAACAATTCACATAATGTCCTGTCAATCTCAGAAGACATTGGTTTCGTCGCTAGGCGGTTACCAATGAGAATTTAAGAACTTTGCATCTGTTGTAAGAATTCTGCATAGGCATGGGCATCAAAGTTAGGGTTTGGGACAGGCAAATGACCCACCTCAGAATCCGAACATTGGTAATCATCAGGATCATCCACAATTGTTTGGGTTAGCAAAACATCTTCTTTGTCTGAATGTAACAAGCTAATATCTTGAAAAGAGGAAATTGGAAGCGCATGATCTTTGGGCTGGGAGGCAGTAACGGAAGGGAGATCCAATGGAGGCACAGAGACATCGGCCGGAGGAGAGCGTTGAAGTAAGATGACTGAATCATTTGATACTTCTAGCTTTCCCTTCTTTGGAGTCCAACGTGTCATTGGTTGCGGCTTAACAAGAGGCGGTGGTGGATCATCACATGCACCAACCGTATGGCCAAGGCGGCGACATTCAACACAAAAAGAGGGTAGATCCTCATAGATTACTTTCTACAATATCAATTCTGGTTTCCTTGAATATATATTTTCTTTGGAAGATCCTACGAAACATCAACCTCGATACAGATGCGCACTACCAATGGACGTAAGCCATCGACTGTTGCAATATCCAATTTGATTGGGGTTTCGATAAGGCGGGCGATCTCAAACAACACCGCCTTATGATGAAAGTGTATTGGTATACCCGGAAAAGATATCCAAATAGGAAAAATGGGGGCATCAGCGGCCAGATCAAAATCAATGGTCCACTTGGTGACCCTCATGTGGCAACCGGCTATTTCCCATGACCGCCGATAAAAGCACCAGAGATAGTCTGGTTCATGAGTGAAATTGAGAAGAATGTGTGATGAATCCAACAATGTAATCCAAATATCAGATCGAAAGCCAATGCGTTCAAATGCCTGTCAAATTACCTTGAGAGATGGCCGGCCATTACAAAATGTGCCAACAAGTGATAATCGGAAAGAGGCTGCCAAAGTGTCGACTTCCTCATCCATGAAGGTGATCATTGGAATTCCTTTGTGTTTAGATGGAGGCTTAGGCGAGATGGAGATTGGAGGGGGCGTTGGTGTAACGACGGCGGCGAAAGATTGGCCATCGCCATGATTAATGTCGGACATTGGGAAGGAGATAGAGCCGCCGCCAGCCGAAAAAAAAATTACCTTTTTTCCTTATCATTAATATATATATACATATATATATTCATTTTTTCTTTCTTCTTTTCTAAGATATTTATTATGTCCTGCATTCTTTTTCTTTTATTTTGAGTGGTGAAATTTCTATTTGATTTAATTTAGTCTAATGTTTAAGTTGTTACAGCTAAATCCATTCAAATCCTATTGTATGTTCTAAAATATTTGTTAGCTAGTTTTGGCCTATATCGATATATTGGTTCCGTTATCGTTCTGATATTTTTTCGAGCGTTTCTAACACCGATATTTATTACCGATGTCCTATTAAACCCTGATTCAAATTTTAATTCCACTGAAATTTTAACATCTCATTTTCATTTTATTTTCAATTATTTTATTTTTTTTCTACTGACCTGGATATGCGGATCGTAACACTCATCTAGTTAGAAAATTTAGAAGAAGATCTACAAGAAACAGGGCTCAAGGAAGAAAGTTTTTCAAGAAACCATCCAAGAAAAAGTAAGTGAAAATTCTATAGGTGTGGTCGACCCAGTCATTTTATCACCGATTGCCACGTCAAGGAGCTGCAAAAACATGAAAAGAAAGTCCTTCCTCAAAAGAAAAAAGCTTTAAATGCGAAAGTAACCACGTGTAACGCCCCGCCCAAGACTAGGGTTTCGGCCTGGTGTACCTGCCATACTCTGCTACGAGAAGTACAAAGCGTCGATACCATACATGTGCATGTCGACATGAATAATGAATCAATAAGCAGAAGCAACATAACATAAACAAAGTGTAATCGACATGCATTACTTTACATTACAATTCTGTACAAATCATATTATACTAAATCCCTGAAACCCTATGAATACATGATAATCAAATGAATCACATCTTCAAGGATAATCTCCCGGCATACTTCGTGTATCTCAGTAATCTATGTGTGCTCATCTTCAAAGACCTATAAAATAGTTCATGTTCTCTGCAAATAGTGATAAGGCAAGTATGAGGGATAATAATTGCCCAGCAAGTAGTCTGACTAGATGCGTCATGTGGATCATGCATGCAAAGACGGGGTAAGAAAATAATACCGCATAAGTAAGAACATAATGAATCGCGTCTCCAATTTAATAAATAGAGTGAATAACATAAAGATAAATAAATAACATGTAACAGGTATATCCCTATCAAGTAAATACTCTATGTGATCATGTCATAGAGATGCAACAAATCCTTATACGAGTCACGTAATACGATATTACTATAATGCGATACCGTTAAGACCATGTCATAAAAATTCTATAACGATGCATGATAAATCAAAACCGATGTCATAGACTGTCCATACACAGTAAAACCACACAAATGCCATAAACTGTCTATACACAGTAAAATCAAACCGATCTCATAAACTATCCATATACAGTACGATAAAATATTATGATATATCATATGATGGTTATAGAACTTATCGTATGTAAGAACGATACCACACGACATACCAAATGATTCCCCATATAGTCATCATTTACAACTATAATTCCCGATGAGTCCACATGGTGTTACATCATATGTACATGGCATCTAATAGTGACATTGATAGGGTAGAGATGCCTTGTCCTCGACAAGGTGTTACACTCGACCAAACTGTAACTGTAGGGTACTATATGCCCACAATAGCAACCTCTCCTAGGTTCCAGTGTCATGCCGTCCTCCGGTGATCGATTACATACTATATGCCCATGACCACCACCATCGTCGGTCGGTGTCATGACAGCCTCCAAAACATATCAAATCGTATAACCGTGTGTCGATGGAATCAATCGTTTGGTCAATATAGTTCATTAAGTATGAAAACTTTTCATGAAATGAAAACATGTATGCAATGCCTCTATTTTTAATTCACTCAACACATATCTATATTCAAGTGTACTCATATCATTTTGTACTTAAAGCTTATTACATATGTATTTAATTTATAACTTAAGTCATGAAATTACCATCTTCTTTTCTTCCTTATACACTCGACCAAGGCAACCTATTTTTGATCAATTTTATACATCCATATTTTATTAAAATACCCATCTTATACTTAATAAAAAGGGCCAGCAACCCTAATTTTATATTCCTTTTCATAAGCTTTCTTGTTTCATAAGAATATATAGAAAGTAATCTTATTTTCTATCATACTTTATTTTTTACATCTTTATGTTCATAACTATGTACCAATTGATTTATTCCATGTCAAAATATATATAATCGCCGTGTATACATATATAAATACCCAAAACAGACTTTGGCTGAACTATAATGGTATATATATGCATAATTTCCTTTTTCATATATTACACTCTATGTACATATCCATAATCCCCTTTTCTTATATTACACTTCTTGATTCCATATTTTTATATTATCACTATATATTTTCGTGACATATATATTTATATTTATACTAAGTCATAAAGTTAATTCTTTTTTCTCTTTTTTATCCTTTGGCCGAATATATGCATATAGGTTTACCTTACTTCTTTTTTATGTATCATTTTGCTTTATTCTATATTTTACTCTTATCACTATTTCTTTTTATGTCACACATATTTATACTTATAACATGTCATAACATTTATTCTTTTCTCCTTTTTTGGCTTTATGGCCGAATACATATGAGTATATATATGTCACATAAATTATTTTCTTTATCACACCCTTTACCTATATCTTGCTTTGCTATTTCTTCCAACTATATGCACGCTAGTTCCATCAATATAATGTCTTGTAAATCAGCATAAAATACATAAAATTATCAAATGATGGGACTTATGAAAATGAAATAAATAGGGTATGAAAACCTTATTTTTGGTCGAAAAATACATATACACAATTAAACATCTAGATCATCAAGAAACATCTTTTGTAAACTAGAATCTTAGTCATGAATATGATTGCCTCATAACATGCTAAACAAAGAACACAAAAGTTCATGAAAATACAAAATCATAAATAAACACATAAGCGATGATCTTCATGAAAAACATATGAACACGTACAAAAATGTTTTCCAAGTAATCTTTTCTTAACATATCTTATATATTCATTTTCTTTCTTTAAATTTTACATATCTTATATATACGTGTTCATTTCATTTAATTTACACACATAAGTATATTTTTCTTCAAGGTGGCCGAATTTATACATATTCTATATCACACTTTATACATCACTTAGAATATACCCTTTGCATATTCTTGATACAAAAACCTTGAACATATATCATGAATGATCCAACTTTGTATGAACATAAATACATAGATCTTTGAAAATCCATGAAGGATCTAGGAAGAGCACTTGCCTTTTATCACTTAACCTTAGTATAAAAGTGAAGATTTCTTCACTTGGCTTGAAGAAAACATTCTCCTTCCCACCTTGTTACCAGGGTTTTCAACCTTAAACATGGAGGGTTAGTTTACAACTTATGGAAATGGATAAATAGAAAAAAATAGCTGAACTTAGATAATGTTCTTACCTTGCTACATGTTGGTTTTCACCCCTTAAAATTCGGCCATGATGCTTGGAAATGAAAGAGGATATTGTAGTTATTATTTTGGATGTGTGTATGAGATGAAGAGAAGAAATTTTCCTCCTTGTTGGAGCTTGCACCTCACGGCCAAGAGGGAAAATGGAGGTTGGAAGACTTGGTTTTCTTTCTTGGGAAAGAAGAAGAAATGTTCTTGAAGATGAAGATGGACTAAAGCGGTCTTAGCATCATCATATGTTTTGATCTTCAACTTGTGATATTCGGAGTGAAGATCGATCTTACAGAACACTTTGGCACCGTATACGCAATGGTTACAGTTTATACTCAAACATATTAGCGTTAATTAAGTATTTAAATTACTTACCCTCAACTGATCGAACAAGTCATCGATCGTTGGCAGTGGATACTTATTCTTGATCGTGATTTTATTAAGCTCTCGGTAATCGATGCACAGTCTCATTTTACCATCCTTCTTCTTATCGAACAAGACTGGAGTTCCCCAAGATGATACGCTAGGCCGGATAAATTTCTTTCTGATCAATTCCTGTAACTGCACCTTTAGTTCTTTCACGTGCGCTAAAGCCATCCGATACGACGCTTTAGAGATCGGATCTGCTTCGGGTACAATGTCTATCTCGAACTCGATCTCCCTATTTGGAGGTAAACCAGGCAAGTCATTCGGAAATACGTCTGAAAAATAATTACTGGAATACTATCAAGTGTAAGCATCTCTGAATCATCGACAAGGGCATATAAGAAAACCCTCATCTCCTTTCTTTAATGCTCGATAAGCCTGTGCTGCTGTTAGACATACATCTCATGGTATCTTCTTCAACTTAGAATTGCCCTAATATACAACCTCCTCTCAGGTTGGGTCTTTGACCACTACATGTTTTTCCTGACAGTCGATAGTAGCATGGTACTTGAACAGCCAATCCATACCCAAAATAATGTCGAAGTCCCCAATCTGTGTAGTTATTAGGGTAGCCTCAAAATTTTACCCTTCCATCTCGATTTCAACTCTTTGCTTATGTGATGTGAAATAAGAACCTGCTCACCAGCTGTCTGAACATGATACGGTGTTTCTAACCATGTCGGACAGCTGCCAAGGTTCTTGGCAAACCTTTTAGACGTAAAAGAGTGGCTTCCGCCACTGTCAAACAATACATTCACAGGTACATTGTCTACTAATAACGTAACTGATATAATTTATAATTCAAGTAGCAATTCTAAACATGTCTAACATAATAACACTTAAATTTCACAATTAAATATACCTGCCACCACATCTGGCGCATCGAGGACTTCTACATCCGTCATCACATGAACTCAGGCGTTGGCCCATGGGCGATCCCTTTGCTGATGCACATTTCTCTACTGTCCATTCCGCGGCACTAGACAATTCTTTATCATATGACCCATTCTTCTGCAATTAAAGCATGCACCAGTCTCCAAACGACATGCTCTGGTGTGCAAATTCGGCAAGTAGGGCAACGAGGAACAACTGGCTGAGGTCCTGCCTTATAGTGCTGCGGCTGTTGAGGACGCTAAAACTTTGGTTATAGGGCCTGCTAAAAATACGGTGGTCGTTGTGGCTGCTATCCTGGCTGAGGTCTGCCACTGAATCCTCTCTGCATTTTGGTCCACTATCCGGACTGATCACCTCCCACATCTCGTGGCCTCTTGCCCTTCATCTCTGTATCTCTCCTCAGAATACCCCGCTCAACGCGATAGCATGCATCCAGTAGCTCACCGAAACCCTTGGATTTGCATTTACGATCCAAGTGCAGATGCACGAATGTAAACCCCTCTCAAACTTAATCATCTTGAGCTCCTCTTCCTCCATAATTGCTGGGACATATCTCCCCAAAGCGTTACAATGATTAGCATAGTCTGCCACTGTCGTAGCGGACGCCTGCACCAAAGACTAGAACATTCCTATTTTCTTTATAGTAACAGAGGGTGGGATGTAAAACTTACGAAACTCCATCAGAAATTGTGCCCAAGTAACTGGTGCGGGCAGATGCTGTAATTTTATATTTCACCATTGATTGGCTTCATCAATCAAAAAAGGTCAGATAACCTGAGATTTCATCTTGTCAGGTACCTGAATCAGATGGAAATTATTATGTATCTCATTTAGCCATCTCTTGGCTACATCTGGATTAGATCCATCCTCAAAATTAGGCACTTGGGCCCTCTTCAACTCCCCACAAAAGAAACGAATGCCCTACTGTGAGGGTGGCAGAGGCGGCGGTGGAGGTGCAGTTTGATTCTGATGACCATTATTCACAACGGTCTATCCGATCCGTACCAAGGCCTGAAGTACAGCCTGCTAAAAATCTCCCTGATAATGCTGCTGCTGAGGTGGGGGTACAGGATCAGCCAATGGTGGTACTGGCTCTGCCAGCGGAGGTACCTATAACGGAGGAGGTAACTGTGTGAGTCTACCACCGCGTGATCTCTCTCTGTGTTGTGACGACATCCTATCGGAGGCATTTAATATTAATACAACAGTTAATAAAACTTAATGAAAAATATTTATTCAAGTCATTTTTCCATACTCCTTATGCAGTGTTTCTAGTTATTAGGGTTTTTTCTATATCCGCCCATTACTTAAATAAGGTACGATTATTTTGTCCGTTAACCCTAATACATTCTATTTGACTTAGTCTAAGGCTGAAATCTCGGTCTAACATCATCACTTAAGTCCTAAAATCATCATTTAAATTCTAAGTGTTAACTTTACTGTTTCCGCCTTGGATCTAGAGCCTCAGGCTCTGATACCACCTGTAGCGCCTCGCTCGGAACTAGGGTTTCAGCATGGTGCATCCCCCGTACTCTGCTACGAGAAGTGCAAGGCGTCGATACTATACATATGCATGTCGACGTGAATAGTAAATCAAGATAGCGGAAGCAAAATAAAGATAACATACGATATGCATAATAATACAAATCTTCAAAGTGTGTACAAATCAAAATGTACAATGTCTCAAATAATCTAAGTGCATCAAGATCAAAACCTAAAATATCCAGTACATAACTCCGGCCTACATCTCAGCTCATGGATACTCTGGTCGGGGTACGTCCTCTAGGAGTAACAGGTCAATATCCCTATTATCTGTAATGTGATAAGGCAAGTATGAGCGATAAGACTAATCGCCCAGCAAGTAATCCATCTAGATACGTCATGTGGATCATGCATGGGAGACAGGGTAATAAAATAACGATACGTAAGTAAAGAACATAACATTTCATGTCTCCAACTTTAATAAATAAAGTGCATCAAAGAAATGTAAATAAATACCAGTAACAACTACATTATTATCAAAGTAGCCATGCTATGGACTCTATACGAGTCATTTAAATGCGATATTACTACGATGCAATACCTTTAAGACAATATCATAAAATTCCATAATGATGAACGATAGATTAAAACCGATGTCATAAAACTGTCTGTACACATTATGATAGAACATCATGTCATATCTATGTTCTGTAATCTGTCTATGCATATCAATTCCATAAAACATATAAAATATGTCATGTCATATGATGGCTATAGCACTTTACCATGCCTGCGAATGATATGGTCATAGTAACGGAATATCCCACATATAGTCACCTATACAAATTATGGATCCCGATGAGTCCATAGGATGTTACATCATAATTTACATTAATTAATGGTGACTCGATATGTCGGAGATACCTTTCCCTCAAGAAGGTGTTACATTGGGGCCTATAAAGAACCATACTATATGCCCATGATATTAACTGCCTTGGGTTCCAATATCGTGACGGCCTCCAATCCTCGATAACATACTATATGCCCATAATACCAACCACATCGGACATGGCATTATGACGACCTCCAAATAATCATATACATATGATAAACATGTCATGAGATATCCGACTATACGATATAATTCGATATAAAAGGGTGAACTTTTAAAACGTTTCATGATATGAACATGGATGCATTTGACTACTTGGCTATTCCACCATATTTATACCCTAATACTTTATCATTTCTTCAATTCATAAAACTCAACATACCTGTACATAATCCATGCCTTAAATCATGGAAATACACCCTCTTTTCCTCTACCAACTCTCGACCACACTACCTAAAATCAGCCCAATTTTCTATGATTTTTATCCATCCATATTTCCTCAAAATATACATTTTACACTTAATGAAAATGTCAAAAAACCCTAATTTCACCTTTATTTATATATACTTCTATATTTCATAAGAATATACATACAATAATCATATTTTCTTTTATACTTTATTTTATACATATTTATATCCATAACCATGTCCAAACTTATTTATTTCATACTTATTATACCTATAGACCAAAAGTATATTTATATATGTAAAAATGGCCATTTGGCCGAATATACATTTATATACATACTTATCTTTTTCCTCTTCATATATTCTATCTTCATTACCACTACATCTTATGGTACGCACCCATCTTCCAAAAAGTGTAATTAAAGCACTGGAGGCCCGGTTTGTACAATTCTTCTGGGGTCCTGGTCGTTATCATTGGCTCTCTTGTGCGAAACTATGCTTTCCTACGCAAGAAGGAGGTTTGGGCATGTTTGACTTGCTTTTTATACAGACTTTGTATTCTTGTAAAGTCTGGCATCTTTACCATTGTAGCAACTCATTATGGGGCCTATATATGCAAGCACGATATGACATCTGGAATGACTTTCAGCCGAGATTATATGAGTCCCCTGGATGGAAGCATATATGTGCTATGCAGTTCGACCATCAAGACCGAGTCTACTATCTTATGTCTACATTTGGCATCAGACACAGCGCCCTGCTATACAATTGTCCTTATGGTGGTTTTATCAGTGAGCACTCCCATTACCTGATAATCTTAGTCGCTTTATACTTGTATTGCCATCTTGATGTCCATTTTGTCACACGGCCAGTGTAACTACATTGCACCTATTTTTTGTTTGTCCAGATGTACGCGTGATCTGGACATATTTTACCGCTTTGCTAGATCTGCTGCCATTCACTAGCGGCTCTTGGTGTTCATATCTATTGCATATATGGTGTTCGGCCTCTTCCACTTTTTTGGGAGCAATGCATTCAATTTTCCCAGGAGTGTTGCTTTGGAATATCTGGAAAATGTATGCTTCCATTCTATTTGACGACCATTCTTGGTCTCGTCAGTTGACTATTCGGTCAATTCGCATGGATATATATAATTGGGCATCCTATATGATTGACACCAGAATAGCCACTACAATACCTCGCCTGGTCGCTGCCCGATTATCACCTCCTCTACGATCTCATCGATCGAGGATAATTCGTTTGTCACTGCCTCCATCAGGATGTCTGAAGCTAAATACAGATGCTGCAGTTGGCCGTACGCACTCAAGTGGCGGAGCACTTCTCCGCGACTCCGCTAGTATTTTTATACATGGGATATCTTTCCCACTCCAATTGGACATTCTTTTGCGAGTTGAGGCATAAGCTGCTTTCCTGGCTCTCATGTATTATCTCCCAAGATATGGGGATGTAATCTTAGAAGTTAATTGTGTTGAATTGATTAATCTTACAACTTCTCCCTCCTCCTTGCTTGCGCCTGACATACACAGATTGCGCATCTTGCTGCTGTCGAGGTGTTTGCCGTTTGTACACACACCGTGAGAAACGAATGAGCCTGCTCATCTACTGGCATAGTTAGCTCTTCCCACTCAAACCTTTACATCATATGATTCTTTTGCCTCTTCACCTACCTCACTCCGAGGTATCATCATCGCAGATAGAGCGTTACCGACCTTCCGACACTCTGAGTGTGGAATTCACAACGGCCCTAGACCTCCATGATTGCAACTTCCATGCATTATCTCCCATATAGGTTGGCTCTGTTCGGACTTGGTCGCCTGTGGTCCACTAGACTACGGGCAACATGGGTATGCGTTTACTTCCTTGCTACTTGTCTTGTTTATATTTCTTTATTGCGGATGCTAATCTCTTTCTTTGATTATGCTGGAGCTGTGGACCTGTTTCTTCATGGCTGCATGACAATCGTATGTCTCCCATTTAGGTTGGCTCATCGCATTTACTAGTTGCCTTGATCCTTTGGATGGGCCAAGGCGACATGGGTATGTGGACTACATCCTTATCATCTTGGTCTTCCTTTTATATTTTACCCTGGTCTAATCCTTTTCTCTGTGCTGCATGGGGAGTATAACTACGGGCTTCAACCACATCGGACAGGATTCATCACGCTAGCCACATAGCAAATATATATGATTACTTTATTTATATTATTCTTTTTTTTATCATTTTATTATAGACTCTTGTATATCTACTTTTCATTCTTTGGGAGAGTCTCCTATAGCTAGGACACATTTATGTAACTACGGTATTCTTCTGCCATAAGTGAGGGTATTATATAAATAAAATTCCAGACGGTACCGCCCGTCCTTCATCTAATATGTATATTTGTTTTTCCAAAAGTTTTGATTTTATTGAATACCTCACTTGTGGCGGAGGGAAACCATAGTAAAAAAGTCAGAGTATGAAAATAAGTGATACAAAGCTCTAATGATGACGTGTCTCCAGTCATATATGATATGCCGCATTAAAATCTTGCCAAGTAAAACCACCCTTGTGGATAAAACCTTGGCGGAGGAAAAAGCGTACATATTTATATGTCTGGGAAAAACGTCGTACATTGATGCAAATGAAAATAAATAGGTGAATGCTGGGGAGAGTCCCTGGGCCGCCTGTGTATGCGTTGTAATTGCTCTCACGTCATTGCTGGATATGTCATACAGATATAATGCCTCCTTCTTCTGACATGCCAATTGAATGTGCCAACCGCCAGTATGCATCCATGTATCTCGCGATAAATAGAGATAGAGATTAGAAATGAGAAATGAGCACGTGAAATGCATGAAGTAAACATAACCCAGTACGTACCAAAGTCGTCTTGGCTCTAAACGAAACCAAGATGACACCCATAGATTTACGCTACTGGGAAAAGAAGTTGTTGACTTGGAATGAGCCGTGAATGATTCACCCTCCGAAATGTCAGGAGTTGTCCAGCAGGTCCAAGCGAGCACCGTCAGCAGAGACAAACAATAATGAGTGTAGTAATGATTAACACCCAAGCTAACAAGCATACATAAGAAAAGCCATTAAAGAGTACGCACCCATGTTGTCTGTGCCATGAAACACAGACAACAGTATGAAGAGTGAGATGTCATGTATCAAGCTCTGAACGTAGGCAATTGGTGATCCAGCAGTATTGCTCCACGTACTTCACCGGGTAGTTGTTGAGATGTGCTGTATACTGTCATTCCTGCTGATGAATATCCATATCTGGCGAGCCGATGCGCTGCTAAATTTGCTTCACGCGGACAGAATTGAATAGTAGAGCCGTTTAGACTGAGGAAGCGTGACGCGCGAGTGATGTCTAGTGCCAAGGAGCCTGTGAGCTGACGATTGGTGGCAAGCATTTTGATGAGATTTTGACAGTCTGTTTCCACCACTAGGGCATCATACTATTGTGCAAAGAACATTAATGGGATTGTCATAGCGTGTATTTCTGCCCGTAGAGGCTGTAGGGAAGGCACAGGAAAGCATATTGCTGACTGAAACACTCCCTGATCTGTTCGCAAAATTGCAGCTCCTGCCGACATATGTTTCCCTATGGCAGCATCAACGTTTAGTTTAAATCTTCCAGGCGAGGGACAATGCCACTTAATTACAGATAGTCTCTGCATGCGCAATGGTGGCAAGAATCGCTGAGCAATGAGCTGTGGAATTGCCTGCGCAAATCTTTTCCCATTAATAGATGAACACCATGTGTAGATCGAGTCTTTGATCTGTGTATACAACCTCTCATATGCGAAGTTTTCTTCCCCAAATCTGCATGCTGCATACATTTTCCAAATTTCCCACACTACTAGAGATGGAACAATTGATCTTAGTTGACCCGCCATTGTAGCTTGAGACGACGTACGCCACCAACGGAGGAGGTGAGCCTTGATGGTTGATGATTGTGGCATGGGACCAGAGAATATAATCGAGATATCCACCCAAAGAGACCGAATGGAAACGCAATGTAAGAAGACATGGTCCTGTCTATCATGATCGCATCTACAAAAGATAAACTGCGAAGGGTAAACCACCATCCATCTATGAAAGTTATCCACCATTGGGAGCGAATGATATCAAAGTTTCCACAAAAAAATTTTCTGCTGTGAGTGCGTGGTCTTCCACCAAATGTATCTTGACTCTAACCTTGATTCTTCATGAGGAACTATCAATGAGTAGGCAGAACGAATGGAGAATTGACCATGTGCATCTGGCGTCCAATGTAACAAATTATTGGAGGTGTGAGTATGCATCTCCATGTATGTATTTATTTTGCAGATGCGTTTCCATGTTGGAGAGTCATATATATGCGAAGAAACTGGCTGACGGTGACCATATTTTGTTTTGCAGAATTTTGCCCACAATGTGCTGGAGTGGAAATATTTCCACCATATGTGACAATCGTATGCTTTTTGAATGTGCAAGAGATGTCGGATTCCAAGGTCGCCATATTCCACTGGCCGACATACTGAAGACCAAGACTGCCATTGATGTTGTCCTTTCCAAAGGAAGGAAGCCATTTTGCGACTTAAACAGTGAATTACCCCTTTTGGAAGTCTAGAGCTAGATATTAGATGTATAGACAAAGTATTGAGCACATGTTTGATGAGTATAAGCCTTCCCGCCATAGATAAGAAGGTAGTCGACCATGAAGCTAGTTTGGCGTCAAAGTGGCTGAGGAGGGTAGTACAGTACCTGGCCTTGTTTATCCCCTTATGCAAGAAAGAACCCAAATACTTGATTGGTAGGGATGTAGATCTCATGCCCAAGGCTGCGGTTGATGCAGTGACCGAAACCCCTTGTCCAGCAACAAATTGGCTTTTATGATAATTGACTAGTTGCCCTGAGGCTTGTTGATATGTGTCTAAAAAGGTGCGAAACTTTTGTAAATTGCGCGGGGAGCCATTGAGAAAAATTAATAGGTCATCGGCAAAACCCAAATGTGAAACACAAGGCGTCCGGCCTGCCTTGAAACCATGTATCCCCCCAGACTGTACATGATAGTTGAGCCCTCGAGTAAATCCTTCGGATGATAGAATGAATAGCAATGGCGATAAGGGGTCCCCCTGTTTAACACCTCTACTCACAGAGAAACATTCTGTAAGAGAACCATTTAGTAGAATGGAGCATCTGGTGTCACTCAAATTGTTAATAATGATGCGGACTAATCGATCATCCATACCCAGTCGTTGAAGCAGCTGTTGAAGATACCTCCAACTTACACGGTCAAACGCTTTGGCCATATCCAACTTAATAACAACCTGTCCAACCCTTGTCCGTTTTTCCAAGACATGGACCATCTCTTGCGCTAATAACACTTGTTCTATGATATCTCTACCCTTCATGAAGCCAGCTTGTTCCGGAGAGATTAATTTTGGCAAGATGTTGCCCAGACACGTCGCTAACAAACGCGTGATGACCTTGGAAATGAAATTAGTAAGACATATGGGACGATAGTCTGCAAACGTTTGGGGATTGTTTACCTTCGGAATAAGTATGATGGAGGCTGCTGCAACAGCCTTGGGTATACGAACACCCAAGTAAAATTCTTGTACTGCTTTGTGCACGTCGTTCCGTATCAAGTGCCAAAAATGTCGATAAAAATATCCTGGATAGCCATCCGGACCTGCAGCGCTTGTGGGGCTGAGATCCCAAACTGCTGCCTTAACTTCGGTTAGTAAAGGAATTGCCTTCAAGGCACTGTTGTCATCCGCTGTGATAAGGGATGGTATATACTGTAGGATTGAGTCACAGTTCGCTACTGGCTCGTCGGTATGAAGATTTGTGAAAAATCGAATTGCTTCATCCTTGATATCTGCTGGCTGGATGAGCTCAGTACCATCCATTTTCTTGATGCTACGAATGAGCTGGCGGCAGCGCTTTTGTTTGACTGTTTGGTGGAAGAATGAGGTGTTTGCATCTCCATCTTTTAACCACTTCACATTGGCTTTCTGCTTCAAATAAAGAAAGGAACATTTCTGCGCAAAACGTAGTTCTGCCACTTTCTGGTGATATAGCTGACGACTGGAATCGGTAGGGCTACTGTCATAAAGATGCTCCGCCATTTTGGCTTCTGTTTCTGCATGGGAAACGGCATCAAATATGTTTCCAAAGGTGTCTCTATTCCACTGCTTTAAATCCTTGCGAAGGTATGATAGCTTGCGATTAAAGCCCCACATTCCGCCTACTGTGGGATAAGATTGCCATTTGTGGGTAACATAATCATCAAAATCTGCATTTGTGGTCCACACATCTAGGTATCGAAATAGGGATGGAATACGTGGGTCATCCGAATCACATATTAAAAGCAAAGGCGCATGATCCGACGTAGCTCTTGAAAGATGTTGAACTTTGGTGTAAGAAAAAATCTCTGAAAATGAAGGTGAGCATAGAAAACGGTCAAGACGCCTCCATACGCGCTTGGACCATGTGTAACAAGAGCCTTGGAATGATATTTCTTGTAAATGACATTGCTCTATGAAATCGTTGAAATCCTGTAGCATGCGTATTGATGGATGTGATCTGCCTCGGTGTTCATCTAATGTTCTGAAGGTATTAAAGTCTCCACCAACAAGCCATGGGAGTGTGTTTGACTCATAAAATTGGCCTAATTCATCCCACAATATGCGTCGTTGAAGCATTAAGTGCCGACCATATACTCCAGTCAGCCAAAAGAAATCTCCCGTGGCCAGCCAACGATACTGAATAGAATGATGTTGGTGTCCAGGCTGCTCTCCTTCCAGCTTGAGAAGTGCATCCTCCCAGAAAAACCAAATTTGATCATGACAAGCAGATATAGCTTTAGTAAAACCAAGTTGCAGTTGATAAGATGTCAAGGCACTTGGACGCAACTTTGGCTCAATAACTACAAGAATGTATACGTTATGTTTACGAACTAGTGAAAGTAGACGATGCAAAAAGTTACGTATTCCACGTACATTCCACAACAATATCTTCATTGAGATAAAACATCAAAAGAGTTAGAGAGCTGCGCTGCACGTAACCTTGTTAAGCAAGGAGACGTGGGGGGATTCTGCCGTAATAGACGTGGCCCCTGATTAAGGTTGTGTGAAGAGGGGTCATCATCTACTGGTGCCATTGCTACTTCTTCATTGTGTGGATGTTCCGCAGAGCGTGCATCCACATAAGTTGCTTCGATTAGACTGGCGATAGCATGGCCTTCATGCTCTTCATGCTCTGCATGCAAATTTTCGTCCAACGGCTCACCTTCATTATCAGAATGTGAGAACAATATGGATGTCCCAGGGAGATCCCTTAGAAGACAGTCTTGCACCGTTGACACCGCATGAGTGATAGCCATTTCCGGCGAGGCTGGAACTGGTTCATTCATCGGCGGCTACTGATCGAGAGATGGTGGATCAGGTTTTTTAGGAGTCCACCGTTTTTTTAGCTTTATCAGATTTGTATTGCTTAGGGTTTGATTCCACCGCGTCTTTCGTGGCCTCTGATGGAGGATCAGCTTGCTTACCACAGTCAGCAACCACATGACCTAACCGATAGCAGTCGGAGCAATAGCGGGGAAGATCTTCATATTCAACCGATTGCATGATTGTTCTAGCTGATGTCTGGATGTAAACACGTTGGGGTAGTTCCTTGGACACGTCAAGTTCAATACAAACTCGAGCCACAGAGGGCCGGATTAACGTCGATGTGGCTGCATCAAGTTTCAAAGGGTCTCCAAGCATGGAGGCGATCTGAAAGATGGCATCTTTGCGATGCATGTGGATTGGAAGGCCCGGAAAGGATACCCATACAGGCATAATAGGCACTTCCACTGCCGGGTCATAATCTGGTGTCCACTTTGTGATGCGCATTTGTTTGCCGGAGATTATCCATCCTCGTCGGGTAAAGCATCTAGTGTAGTCTTGCTCCAGATCAAAGTGAAGGACAATATGAGAAGCATCTAAAAGGCCGACCTTTACTGGTCCGGCAAAACCGATTCTATCGATGGCGGCGCGTATCGTTGCAAGGGGGGTCTGCCATACCAAAAAGTTCCAACCAATGTGAAGCGGTATGGTGCAGCAAGTGACTGAATTTCCTCATCTGTGAAAGAAATCATGGGGCTGCCCTTGAATTTCTGGACTGGTTTAGGGTGGATTCACGATGCAGGGGACGCAAACAAGGATGCAAATGATCTGTTGGGCGCTGTTTGTGGTGCCGTCGCAGCGGGTTCGTTGTTTGTCATAGGAGGAATCAGAGATATGTTATTCGTCATGGGAGAAATCAGAGAAGGGATAGAGGAATGCCAAAAGAAGCAAGGGAGGGAGATGATGCCTGCGGAGATAGCCGACGGCGGCTACGCCGCCAACCAGGCGAGATCGCCGGAGAAGAAGGGCAGCATCCAAGTTTTATCTAATATGTATATATATATATACATATATACACACATACGTACATATATTTTCCCTTTTATATAACAGATTTCTTTATTATATATTTTACTCTTATCATTATTTCTTTTTATATGAAACATATTTATACTTATAACATGTCATAAAATTTATTTTCTCTCTTTTACCCCTTAGGCCGAATTCATACATATGTGTGTGTATATATATGTCACATAAATCTTTTTGTTTTCCACCTCTTTTACTTATATCTTGATTTGAACCTTTATACCAACTATATAATACTGGTTTGCATCAACATAAAATCTTGCGATAGCATCATAAAACACATAACATATGAGATGATGGAACCATGAAGAAAGTAAATCAAGTAGGCTAAAACCCCTACTTGGAAGAGGTCAAATACACATATACATATGAAGATCATCAAGAAACCTCTTTTGTGAACTAGAATCTTAGACATGAATATGATTGCCTCATAACATGCTAAGTCAAAAACACAAAAGTTCATGAAAACCAAAACCATGAATGAACACATAAGTGATGATCTTCACGAATAAAACATGAATACATGCGTAAAAATGTCTTCTAAGTGCACTTTTCCTAACATGTCATGTATCCTCATTTTCTTCCTTTAACTTTTATATACATCACATAAGAGTGTTCATCTCATTTTATTCACACATATATATCCATTTTATGCAAGATGGCCGTGTGTATGTGTAGCGACCCGTCCCGAGCCCTAGTATTCGAAACGATTCACTTGTCTTATTTTGCTAAGGAAAATACAAGGCGTCAAAGACAAAACGTATACACGTCCGCAGAAGTCAAAATAAAACCTTCGATATCATTAGATATCATAATGAATGCGTCCAAAAGTCTAGGTCAAACTATTATAATGTCGGAAAAATCAAAGAACTGAATAATTAAGTCACAACTGTCTAAAACTAAAAATCACAAGCTTTCAAATCCTCAAAATCCTCAGTAGTCACTATCAATCAACTCTCTCGATCCAAGTCATCCTCTATGTAAACCCACTCGTAATCCTGATTATCTGAAAAAATAGAGAGAGTGTAGTATGAGCGACAAGTAGCCCAGCAAGTAACTTAACTATACTTACCGTGGGATCATACACGGAGAAGCAAGTGTGATAAAATAAGTGACAATATAACATAATAGCATGCTTCGCATTCACAAGTAAATTTAATGTTCTGCCCCTAACATCCAAAATCAAAGATAGCAAATTGACCTAACAAAGTACATAACAAACTCCAATCAAGGTTAGTCCAAACCAAAATCGATGATGCAATTTCCAAATCGATGTGATGCAAATTTCGATAATGAAATTCCAAAGTTTTCCAAATTCTAAAACAAAATCCGATGTTTGATACAAAACGATTCGATTAAATGTCCAAATCCAAATATGATATACGGTTCCAAAACGGTACAAATAACAAAATCCAAATATCTAAATCTGGTTTAACCGGTCAAAAATCAAAATATTGAATCTATTTCAATGCGAAGGCCATGGCTCTTCCCTTACAAGCGACTTATATTGCAAATCTTACAAATTGATCTCTCGATGGTCAAATGTGTCTCAGACGGCCTATCAAAATAGTCAAATATGCCTGGACGGCCCAATCGGTAGTCAAACGTGCCTTAGCGCCCTATATACCAAAATAGCCAATATGCTCGGATGACCTGTTTGTTCAAAACATATCCAGCTTAACGATAATGTAAGGGTGAATTTTCCAAAATATATAGTGCATGATTTCCAAAACAATTTTCCAAATGTCTGATGTTCCAAAACAACTTCCAAATGTCAACATTCTAAATATCTTCCAAACCAAACAAACCAAGTAATAACAAATTCCAAAATACCAAATAGTATACCCTTCAAATTTTCGTCCTTACACATACCATTTTACAAATATTATTTGCATGTATACATATATATACATGATATAAACATATATTACCATATACATATAAATATCACAATTCAAATATAGGCTCTATAAGGGGTCGGCTGCTGTTCATGCATAACATAACAATTAAAGTTGCATAACATATACATAATTATAATTCGGCACTCATATATATATACATACATATATATATATATATATATATGTATAAATAATAAAAAATGGCTCTCACACCAGGGGTTGGCGGCGGCAGGGGTCCTTCCTTCGCCGCCATTGTTTCCAGCATCTCCGGTGGTTCCTCCATCACCATCTCTCCCAAAACCATAACGAAGCACAAGGGCATTCCAATGATATGTTTCACGAATGAGGAAATCGACACATTGGCGTTCACTACCAATTCTCTTTGTGGGTACTTTTTTGTATAGCCGGCCACCTTTGAAGGTAATTCGCGATGTTATTGAAAAGATTAGATTTCGAAATGATATTCGGATTACATTGCTGGATCAATCACATATCTTGTTGAATTTTTTCCATGAACCAGATTGCCTCCATTGTTTTTACCGTCGATCATGGCATTTCGTCGGCTGCTATATGCGGGTAACAAAGTAGACTGTGGATTTTGATCCCGTTGTAGATGTCCCAATTGTTCTGGTGTGGATCGCGTTTCTGGGTTTACCCGTCCATCTTCATCAGAAGGCGTCTTTATTTGAAATCCCTAAGCCGATTGGTTCTCCGATCAAGCTTGACAATGCCACATCATATGGATTGCATCCTTTTGTAGCCAGGTTTGTGTCGAGGTCGACTTATCTCAGGATGTACCCAAGAAAATATACCTTTGAGCTAAGAAAAAGTTAATCACACAGCAGGTTATCTATGAAGATTTGCCATCTTCTTGCACTGCATGTCGCCGACTAGGTCATGCAACGTGTACTTGCGATGATCATTCAAAGCCATAACTAGAAAAACCATAGAGGCCTGCTACACGTTGGATGCCTAAGAAAAATCTATCTTAGAACGCGGCAGCCGAGGTACCAGTGGCTCCTTTAACTTTGCTTACTCGCCTTACTCTGGAAGAACGCCTCCCAAACTCTAAATCTCAGTCGCAGCAGCCCCCAGATTGTCCACAGCATGTTGCCTCCAGTATCCCTATTACACATTTGCGTGATATTAATCTTCTCAATATTGATAAGGAAGATAAAGTCTTATTAATGAAAAAGACACAAGATGACCTAGAGGATTGCTAGTTCTCAGATTCTGACGTTGGTCAACTCGACAGACCGTTGCCTTCACTTGATTTACAGTCTCGTACAAATTTCTCTACCAGAATGTGCCATGATTCGGAGAATATAGGTAAGAGACTGGCCTCCCATGCTGTCCAATTGGATGATGGCAATCTCTTGGCTGCCTCCTCAGTGAATCTTGATGTGGATAATGAAGGATTTCTGCTTGTCCTTCTAGGCGCTGCCATCGTGCAAAGAAAGATTTGCCTCCTCGACAACCCACAATAATGGAGACACGTAGTGTGGCTCATGGACGAACTATCTCCTCTCATGCTCGTTTACTAACATTTTCTCAATGATAACATGGAATGTAGGCGGAGTTCGGACGTCTTTAACCTGCCTCTTAGTTGTGTTGCATGATCATCATGTAGACCTATTAGTCTTGATTGAGCTAAGGCAAAGGCACACAAAGCTGTAGTTCTATAGAATGAAATTAGGCCTTCGGATTGCGCTAACTACATGTGATGATAACATCTTGCTCTTTTGGCAGGCATCTAGTCTGCGTCTTTTAAGTATTGAACATGGTCAACAGGCTTCTTTAAGTCGTTATCTCTGGCTTCTTATGCAACAATCGATTGCCTGGACAGTTGTTTACAGTAAACACGCTATTCATGACCATAGGCCTTTATAGGAGACTCTTATTTCTCACAATCAGCAGATTACATACCCATGGATTATAGGCGGAGATTTTAACAGATTCTTACGTCTTAACGAACATCGTGGCCGCACCTCTCCAACACTATGTTCTCTTACCGACCTCAATGACTGTGTTCACCATTGTCACTTGCAAGAAATACCTACTTTGGGATCTTTATTTACCTGGGCAAGAGGAAGTGTTATTCATCACGTTCAACAACGCTTTGATAGAATGTTTTGTAATACTGCTTTTGTCAATTACTTTGATGATATAGTGGTACATCATTTACCACGAGTTTCCTCCGATCATTCACCCTTTTTGCTATGTTGTGTGCTTAATTCCAACAAGCGCCCCAGTAGCCTTTCGGCTTTTGAATGCATGGGCCACTCGTTCGGATTTTCATACATATGTAGCTGCTTCTTAGAAGCATTACCCGACAGCTGGCGGCATGCGTGGCCTATACAACAAACTATGTCTCCTCAGGTAAGATCTCTGGAGATGGAATAAAGATGTCTTTTGCAATATTTTCAGCCGTGCTGCTGAATCTGAAAAGGAATTTGTCTGCGTGGAGGCTGCATATGAGCGCTCTCCCATGGTTGAAACTCGGGCAGCTTTTTCTTTTGCTCAGTCTAACTCACTCTGCACAAATATCGAGCAGGCTGCATTTTGGTCACAGAAAGCTTGGCTTCGCTGGGCACTGGAAGGTGAAGATAATACTCATAATTTCATTCTTTTGTTAAGGATCACCATCGACGTCAAAAAATCCGCTAGATTTTGGATTCTAATGGCACCATATATGAGGAGCAGGCGGATTTAGGGCATATTGCGGTGAACTATTTTCAGACTTTGTTTACTAGTGCACCTTTTGAAGATATAGATGCTTTCCTGACAATGATAGTCTATTACTAATTACACAATTAGATGAAGTCAAGAAAGCGGTTTGGAGTTTGAATCAAAATAGTGCAGCAGGCCTTGATGGTTTCAATGGCTTTTTCTTTCGTACATGATGGGAGGTACTGAAAACAGACGTCCTTTGTGCGGTTCGGAAGTTTTTCTTGGATGTCGTGGCACCACAGTCTATGCTCTCTTCTATTATCACCCTTTTGCCTAAAATTACACAGCCTCAGACATTTGCAGATTTCCGTCCAATATGTCTTTCAAATTTTATAAGCAAGGTTATCACACGTTAACTAGCCACTCGTTTATCTAATTTACTACCCTCTCTCGTATCTGCTGAACAAATGGGATTTCTTAAAGGCCATGACATTAGCGAACATGTTCTTATGGCAAATGAAATGACTCATTTTTTGGAAAAACATACATGGGCTGTGAATTGCTGATTAAACTAGATATGCAAAGGCGTTTGACAGAGTGAATTGGCAATATATGATGAGCTTACTTCAGAAGTTTGGCTTTCATGATCGTCTCATTCGGCTCATCATGAATACAATGAAGTATTCAAAGCTGTCAATCTCAATCAACGGCAAGATCTTTGGTTTCTTTTCCCCCTCGCGTGGAGTGAAACAAGGTGATCCATTATCTGCTTTACTATTTATTCTTTGTTCCGACGGTTTTAGTTAGGGACTTAAACACCTCTTTAACAACGGTGACCTTTGCGGCTTAAATATGCGCCGAGTGCAAGGGGTCTCACACTTGGCTTATGTAGATGACTTACTTATGTTTCTTAATGGCTTATCACATAATTTACGGACTTTTCAAGCTTTTCTATGTTCTTACCAATGAGCATCAGGACAGATGGTAAATTATAATAAAAGTCAAGTTATGGCCAACTCATATGCGTCTGCACGGTGACAGTCGGTTATTGGACACATCCTGGATATGCGTCCATCTTCCCTTCCGATCAAATATTTTGGCTCCTGTCTATATTAGGGGGTCAATCATGTATTTTCAGTCCCTCATACATCATTTTGAAACCAAAAAAAGCAGTCTGGGCTTGTCAGTTGCTTGCTCCGAGAGGCCAGTTAGTGCCTTTATTGTCAGTCTTATCTTCTTTACCTTTGAACATTATGACTGCGACAAGAGTGCCAAAGAGTGTCATAGGCGTCATTCATCAAAAAATGGCTGCATTTATTTGGGGCGATCGACATTATTGGGTTTCCTGGAACCGTCTTTGTACTATTAAAACTGAGGGAGACTTGGGTATCCGAAATCTAGCGTTGTTACAGCATTCTTATGACTGCCAATTATGGTAGGATTTTCACATCAAACTTTCCCTTTGGGCTGTACATATGCGTGATACATATGCTTCTAGACATGATTATATTCCTCTTCTTTATGACTCACTGGGTTGGAAGCGTACATGTTCTATTCGTCCATTCTGTTTGACACATACCTCCACCAGCGATCTAATGATATGGCTCACCTTACACACGGGTCAATTTTCTCTGCGTCAAGCATATGATGACGCAGATGAACCTCGGCAGCTATTATATTCACATAAATACATTTGGTGGAAATCAATTCCAAGTCAGCTAATATCTTTATGTGGCGGTTTTTCCATAAAGCACTTCCACTTGAAGATAACCTTCGACGATTTGTTAAGATCTGCCCCTCATGTGCCCTTGTTGTAAGTCTTCCTTGGTAACCATATCTCATATCTTTCTTCAGCGTCTTCATATCAAGGTTGTTTGGCGTTGGTTTTGAATGGATCGCTGCCTGATTCATTTTCCATCCGGCCATATTTATTGAAATGGTGATTGTCTTCCTCTTCGCGCTCATTTAAGGGACAATATCACATTGTGGCACATTCTCTACTCCGTTGGGCAATTTGGAAAGTATCTACTAATGTAACTTTCGATGACACCGATCTCTCAGCCTAGAGCATGTACACTTTGGCTCGCCAATCATGTTATACTTGAGCATCTACACTTTCTGGAACAAAACATGTTGTCAATTTTCCTAATTTAATTGAGCAGGAATTCTCCCCCATACTGAAAGTTCCGAGGGTTCAAGTGGTTAAATGGTTGTTTCCTCTGTCAGGAAAACTCAAGCTAAATGTTGACGCTGCAGATGGTAGAATGATGGCTTCTGCAGGCACTATATTACGAGACCATTGTGGTTGTATGATTAGTGCCATTTCTTATGCTCTACCTTGTCTTCCACCTATTTTGGTTGAACTACAGGCAGTGTTATATAGTATAATATACTTTAGCACGTGATATCATAAACATGTTGGATGAAACTAATTGCTTGGTGGTTACATAACCTGCGAGGGACACTCTCAGATCCCACTTTGACGACTACAATCGTTTACAATTTTTCCTGCATCTTGCAGGTAGTTCACTACACCACATCCCCCGTGAAGCTAATATGGTTGTTCATCATTTGGTGTAGCATAGCAATATGTTTCCTTCCACGATGAGATATACCACGCCTTCTTCTCTGCCTCCGGCAGCCAGAGGCTTCTATTTGACGGATCAATCAACCACGACATTGCGCTTCTGATTCCATGAGGTCCACTATGCACATCTATGGACACGCTCACTTTCGTTGGATGTTGCCTGTATCCCAAAGATACAGGCAACAACGGTATGATATAGTTTCTTTATCATTATGCCTTTTCTTACTATTGTCGTTATCATATGTTTTTCACTATCATTTTACATTTTGTTCGCTGAGGATTTTTGGAGGCCCAATCATGGTCACCATACTCCTTCATCATCCGATATCCTCTTTATGTCGCATGTGATCATTATGAGTACAGGCGTCCCCGATATGGCTTTGTTATATTTTCCTTTTCTACCACACATACCATCTTTTATATGCTACTTACATTTTTCTCGTGCGATTCTCTTTACTTTGATCATCGAGAGCATGTCAACGGGTCGAGCCATGCAAGCATATGACAAAGCAAGTTTATCAGTGCAGATTCAGGTCTTACTCTTCTCCTTAGGTTATATAGGCACTTTGTAATTAACATTTTATTTTTGTTCAATCTTTTGATTTTACTCTTTAGTTTTATGTTCCGAGAGTCTCTCGTATTGAAATTCCACCCAATAAAACGGAAGAATTATAAATCTCCAAAATAATAGATGAGGATTTGAATGTAACCATGGTATTCCTCCGCCACAAGTGATGGTTTACATATTAATAAAATATCGAACGGACAGCCTGTATGCAGGCAACATCGATATGTATGTGACTATTTTATTGTTTCATTCCCATATACTCACCCGATTTCATTGATTCTTCTCGTTGTGTGGCATATACTACTAGCGAGTGGCTTCCATCTGGACGGTCGATGAAGATTGCGACCATAGCGCTCGACGACGGCAACAAAATTCTATAGAGTATAGGGATTCATTGCATATTCTATTTATTGAACACTAGCTTATTCACCTTGTCTGCTTTTATGCAGTACACGGTTTTCTATCCTGATCAATGGAATACCTTCAGGCAATTTTCGTCCACATAGGGGGGTGAAATAAGGAGATCCGTTATTGCCCCTTTTATTTATGTTAGCATTTGAGGGATTCAGCAGAGGATTAAAAGCCCTGGTGAACTCAGGGGCGTTGCAACCATATCGATTAGGGCGTCTATCTTTTCATGTTACACATCTTGCATATGCGGATGATTTACTTATATTTCTTCGGGGCACAGTACCAACATTGCGCGCTTTTAAAAACTTTTTGAATCAGTATGAAACTGCCTCCGGACAAAAGGTAAATTTGGGTAAAATCAGTTTCATCACCTCTTCTAATACATCTTTGCAGCGTCAAGGGCGATATGCTGACATTCTAGGGATGCGTGCCTCTAGTTTGCCTTTTTGCTATTTGGGTTCTTTTTTACATAAGGGTATTAATGGAGCACGTTATTGTATTCCACTGTTATAGCATATTGACAACCGCCTTCAAGGATGGCATAATAAGCTTCTGTCTCAGGCAGGTAGGTTGGTCTTATTGCGGTATGTCATTTCTTCACTCCCTCTACATATTATAGCAGCAGGTGGTATTCCTAAATAAGTAATTAGGATCATTGAGCGTAAGATGGCCAGCTTTTATTGGGGGGAGCGCAGACATTGGGTAGCCTGGTCTGTCATCCAGACATTGCTCCTTTTATGACATGCATGCCTACACAATGTCCTTTTTGTAAGGTAGCTTCTGCTGGGCTTGATCATGTTTTTCTACATTGTACATACATTCGACCAGTATGGAGATATTTCTTCGAGGTCATGCAAAAGAATCTCCTATATTCTCCGCATCTGTGGCCTCATTTGTTAGCTTGGTGGTTTCGATCAACAAATAATACTCTCCTTGGCATATTGCATACAGTGATTCCAGGTATTATTGTCTACAATATATGGCGAGCATACGCATCCTTAATATATGGTGAGGCATCTCAATATATTTCAGAGGCTCTTATTTCGGTAATTCGCTCGGATGTTTACTTGTGGGGTAAATCCATTGATGGTACTAAACTTGCAATGGATTATTGCAAAGTCACATATATGCATTTGATACCACCAATTCGACCGAGTAGATCTATTGTCGTCCGTTGGCTCCTTCCCCCTTCAGGCCGCATGAAGCTCAATGTAGATGCGGCAGTGGGCCGAGCTTATGCTGCAGGTGGAGTCATTTTGCGAGACAGTTTTGGTACATTTGTTGTAGCCATATCTTTTAGGCTCCCGCCTTGCCCTCCGTTCGAGGCAGAAGTGCAAGAAGCATTGTTTGGATTGCTATATGTTTTACCGATTCATCGCAATATTATTTTGGAAACAGATTGTAGTCAGTTAATCACACAGCTTTACCGACAGAACACAACGGCTGCTTCGTATTATCTATGTATGCTTCGGCGGTTGCAGATAACTACATATTATGAGGTACAACATGTTTTCAGGGAGACCAATATGGCTGCACACTATTTGGCACAGCATGGTTTGATGACACCTACGACAGGTTATTATACTCGACATACATTTCCATTATTGGTTCGTAGTTGCGTTTCTCTTGATATCTCCACAGTCCAACTTCGATCATCGGCACTGTCGATTTCTTCGCATTCCAACTAACCGTCTTCCATATGGATTATCTCTCTTATACATATTTTGCCTGCTCTCTATGGAGTACAGGCAAACTCGATACGATATATTCCTGCCTAAACATGATTTTATTCTGTTATTGGCTTTACATTCTCTCTGACTTTGGACATTATGGTTTTGCATGGACAATTTTGTATGGCATCGGTGGCATCACTTGGCATGGGCATTCTGCTGGCTCAATGAATATGGAGAGTCCCATCATGCTTGTTTCAAATGGGGTAAATATGTACTCTTTTTCCTTCGTATAGGATTTTATCCACAAGGGTGGTTTTGCCTGCCAAGGTTTTGATGAGGCATATCATACCATATTTGAACAACCCCTCTCCACTCTTTTGATCCTACAAAAGTGTATTTCACGTCCGAACAGTAGTTACATTCAATTGTGTTTTGCGTTTCTTTGTATCAAAGGTATTCCTCCATCATAAGTGAGGTTTCATCATATAAATAAAATTAGGAGACTGAAGCTCCTTTATCTAAAAAAAATTAAATAAAGGCGCTTTTATTGAATTAAGCCTCACTTGTGGCAGAGGAAAACCATATTACATGAAGGTTTATCATACGAAAAAAGTTAATGTAGGGATCTAATGATTGTCAACCTCCAATCATATATGATATATCGCATCAAAACCTGGCCAAGTAAAACCACCCATGCGGATAAACCTTGGCGAAGGAAAAAATATACATATTTATATAGTTGGATCATTGAACAAATACAAAACGTAATGCCAAACGTACTTAACATTATAACAGAAGGAAAGAATTAACAATGTGTGCCATAGGCTCGAATAAAAATTGTCCACTCAGGCCTACTCGGATGAAGCGCGGTGTAAATCAGCCACTGTATTAATACTCTCTGAAGAAAGCCAATGTAACTTGGCGAAATGGAAAATAGGGGAGAGTCGATGTTGTATCATCAACGCCAGACGGTACAAAACCCATCCTCGCATATGAAATAGGATATTTCCAGTCGCTCCTTTTGCACATCCCATAATTGTGCCATCATAAATTGTGCATGCCATATAATAGAAATGGCAGTAAAATGAATAAATAGAAAACCATGTACATACCGACGTTGCCTGTATTCTAGAAGGTTACAGGCAACCGTGCATAAACTAGTCCCAGGGCTCTCATCCAGCAATGCTTCAATGGATCAACAATGTGCGGCAGGCAGTGTTTATGCACCTCAGTAAGATCACAGAAAATTAATTTGTATTCCATGCAATAAATGTGATTGAGTGAGATGAATAATAACAAAAGAAGTGGCAAAAAAACGTACCGACGTTGCCTATGCCAAGAAATGACATAGGCAACTATTTCACTAGCAGGCCAACCCATTGGGAGACAACAAATCAAAATCGAATGTTAGGGACCGAGATGTCCAAGGTAATGGCCCCTCGAACATCGCACGGTAAATCTGCTGAAGAAGGGAAAATAGTAACACCTGCCGAACATAGTCCATATCTCGAGAGTGTCTGCGCTGCCGTGTTTGCCTCCCGAGGGCAGTAATTTAATGATGATCTGTTCAAACTCAGAAACTGGATGGTACGCCTTAAGTGTGAAGCATAAGATCCTGTAAACCGGTCAGGGGCAGATATATGATCCAGTAAGATTTTACAGTCTGTTTCAATGACCAGATGGTCATGATCCCAGGAATAAAATATTAGGGCATACTATAAAGACATAAGCTCATCTCAAGGGCGTCATAACAGGCAGATAGAAGCAAATGGCAGAGATCGATTCCCCTCGATCATTACGTAATACTACACCTGCAGATGCATTATACAGTCTTAACGAAGCATCAACATTCAATTTTAATTTGCCTGTAGGCGGCTGCTCCCAGCTAACTATTTTTAGTCTCCGCGATCGAATAGGTGGAGAAAAAGAACGGGCTACCAAATGCGGAATAGGTTGAGAATATTTTCGGCCCGGATTTGCGGCACACTAAGTAAATACATGATCCCTAACCCTCTCAAACAATCTGCGATAGGAAAAGCTGCATTCTCCAAATCTGATATTCGCATATTCTTTCCAAATGACCCAGACTACCATTGATGGCATAACCGCTCACAATTGTCCAAGCATCGTATGTAAAGAAGATATTGGCCACCATCGTAGTAAATATGGACAGATTATTGATTGAGACGATATTGGGCCAGAAAATAATATAGATATTTCCTACCATAATAGCGTTATGGCGGGACAATGGAGGAAGATGTGATCTATATAATCCGAGTGGAGTCTGCAAAACACACATTGTGTTGGAAATATAGTTTTCCATGTACGAAGATTATCAGCGATAGGCAATGAGCGCATCCACAACTTCCAAAGAAATAGCCTACCTCCCAAAGGAAAACTTGGCCACCAAAGGTATCGCGAAAGAGGAAATTGAGATGGCGCAGATGAAAGAAGCATATATACCGACTTTAGCGTGATTTGCCTAGAATTTTCAGCAATCTAAGTGAGGCCATCCGGAGTAGTCCGCACTAGAGGAGACATGTAAGCGTTGATCCTACAGATACACTTTCATGTAGGGGAATCATAGATATGAGCATGTAAGGATTCTCGATGGCCATATTTTGTCCTACTGTATACTACCCAGAACAATGAAGAATGGTGATATTTCTACCACAACTGATAGTCATATGCTTGCTGCACCCTGGAGAGACTGCGGATGTCCAGGCCCCCATACTCTTTAGGTTGACAGATATTATTCCAAGATTGCCAATG
Source organism: Eustoma russellianum (assembly GCA_036186865.1). Taxonomy (NCBI): domain Eukaryota; kingdom Viridiplantae; phylum Streptophyta; class Magnoliopsida; order Gentianales; family Gentianaceae; genus Eustoma; species Eustoma russellianum. The sequence continues at coordinate 17,710,220 of AP025066.1, read as the reverse complement.
ATGGCGGCCATTCCATAGGAAATGAGACAGTTTTTGGTTTAAAGTTTTTAGTACACTCTGCGGTAGACTTGAACTAGCTATAATATGAAGTGGCATAGAACATAGTACATGTCGTATTAGGACCACTCCGCCGGCCATGGAAAGCAGTTTTGAGGACGAAGAATTCAGCGTAGCGTCAAAGTGAGAAATTAACGAGGTACAATAAGCAGCAGGGTTTATCCCTTTATATAAATATGATCCAACATATTTTATAGGGAGGGAAGCTAGACGCATACATAGGACTTGAGAAACACGCATCCCAGAGACCCCTTCGCCAACCACAACCTGGCCTTTGTGTAGGTTTACCAACTGACCTGAAGCCTGCTGATAAGTATCCAGAAATTGTCGAAAGCGTTGCAAATTCCGAATGGATCCATTTAAGAAAATTATCAAATCATCTGCGAATCCCAGATGTGATACTCTTGGAACCCTGCCCGCTTGAAAGCCGCATATTAAACCTTCCGCCATAAGCGTGTCAAGCCCTCGAGAAAATCCTTCCAATGCCAAAATAAATAATAGTGGCGAAAGCGGATCACTTTGTTTTACCCCACGTGACACTGGAAAAAATCCAACTGGTTTTCCATTTATTAAGATTGAACGCCGAGTCACAATTAAGTTGTTGATGAGGATGTGCACTAACCTCGCATGGAAGACCATTTTCAACAAAAGATTCGCCAAGTAAGACCAACATACCCTATCAAATGGTTTTGCCATGTCCAAGTTGATAATAACATGACCGCCCCGAACTGGCCTATCTAATACATGCACCATTTCCTGATCCAGAAGAATCTGCTCTGTAATATCGTGGCCCTTTAGAAAACCAGCTTGCTCTGGTGACATTAAACGCGGGAGTATAGAAGAAAATCTTGTAGCAAGGATCCGTGTAATTATCTTGGCTAAGAAATTAGTCACACAAATAGGCCAGAACTCAGAAAAAGTTTCGGGACTGGCAACTTTATGTACAAGCGTAATGAGAGCTGCTGCCATCTGACTGGGTGGTCGAATGCCGAGGAAGAACTCCTGGACGGCTTTATGAACATCCGATGAGATTATTTGCCAAAAATGTCGATAAAAGGATCCAGGAAAACCATCTGGGCCAGCTGCACTTGTTGGACTTAAATCCCACACAGCCTGCTTTACTTCGTCCAAAGCTGGCAGAGATAGGAGAAGAAGATTGCCATCATCTAATACCAGCTGCAGAATATACTGCAAAATATCATCGTGATGCACTGTGTGCGAGCTTGAAAACAAGGCCTGATAGTAACAAATTGCCTCTTGCTCAATATCTTGCTGACTCTCACATTCAACCCCATCTTCACGAAGGATCTGACGTATAGATTGTAGATGCTTCCTTTCTTTTACTGTTTGATGAAAAAACTGTGTATTTGCTTCTCCTTCTCTCATCCATTTTTCATTTGCTTTTTGTTTCCAAAATAACAGCGCTCGAGATTGTGCTGGACGCAGATTTTCCATAGACCGATGATACGCCATCCGTGTATCATCTGATGGACTAGCATCATATGCTCGCTCACAACTTGTCACCTCCGTCTCGGCGAGCACTACTACATCAAATATATTACCAAAAATGTCTTTATTTCATTGTCTCAAATACTTCTTTAATTGCCACAATTTATAGTAGAAGCCCCACATTCCTTCGGTAGTCAGAAAAGATTGCCAATGATGTATGGCAAAACTGTCAAAATCTGGATGCGGGGTCCATACATCCAAATATCTAAAAGAAACAGACGTGTTAGATGTTGACGCTGAGCAGTCGAGTAAGATAGATTAATGGTCCGAAGTGGTGCGATTTAAATGTTGATATTGAATGACACCAAACAAATCAAAGAAATCAGACGAACAAAGATAACGATCCAATCGACGTTAGACTCGGCCTAGCCACGACCATCACACCAAGTATAAGGCGAGCCTTGGTAATTTATAGTCCATAGAGAGCATCTGGACATAAAATCATTGAAATCTTGCAATGAGCACAGTGGTGGAGAAGATCTGCCTTTATGTTCATCAAGTGTTAAGAAAGTATTGAAATCTCCTCCTTATAGCCAAGGCATGTCTAAGTTAGCATGGAGTGAAATAAGGCCAGCCCATAATGGGCGCCGTGCTGCTATAGAATGTAGACCATAAACCAATGTACACCAGAAAGAGTCTCCTATGGGAACCAGCAAAACTGTAAGGAATGATATTGAATTCAAGGACGCTGACTTTCCAACCTGACAAATGAGTGCCTCAAGAATATCCAAATGTGATCATTATAAACTGACAATGCCTGAGCAAAAACTAATTTAAGACTATAAGAAACCAGAGCAGTCGTCCGAGCTTTGGGCCTATAATCACGAGAATATGTAAATGATACCGCCGATTTAATGATATTATTCGATCCAGTGACGTGCAAATACCACGGACATTCCAAATCATCATCTTCATTGATTAGACAGTATATCAAAAGAATTAGAGAGTGCAGCACGAGACCGTGGAAACGGCGGTGAAAATGGCTCAGTGTCTCTATGATGTCGGCGCAATAGCCTAGGAGGCACCTGAAATGGCTGATCATGAGTTGAAGCTGTTAGCGTTAGTGGATGTTCCTGGGAAACCCTTCGTCGTTCCCGATGTGTCTCATTCGTTACAATAACTTGAACTAAGTCATCCACCAATGTAGTAAACGCTCCTTCAGGAGATATATCAGGCAATGGATCCGGACCAGCTCTAATATCACTCTCTCTATCTGAGACTGATAAAGCAACAAGGTTAGTAGGAAAATCCTTTAAAATACTATCATCAACTCCATTTAGTCTGGAAAGGTCCTGTGTATCTAAGAGTGGAATGTGTGGAAGCAATTTTGGAGAAAATAAAACCGAAGGAAGGGTTGTGCCAGCCATATCCTGCCCCACAGCGGCATCAACAGGGCGATGCCCATGCAGCTGGCCTTCCTTTTACGTAGCCTGTTGCAATTTGGAGGCCTCAGGGGGATGATATTTTCAGGGGTCCAATGCTGAGGCTTATCCTTCTTTGTAGAATTAACGATTTTTGGTGTCGGCATCTCAGCAGGCAGCTGGCCTTCAATTTGAGCATCCTTTCCACATGAATCGAACTTATGGCCAAGGCGGGAACAAGTTGTGCAATACGTAGGCATGTCCTCATAAACCACCAATTGAGAGATGCAACAATTCGAATCCTGAATATTAACCTGACTAGGTAGCTCTTGTGATACATCTAGTTCAACACACAGACATGCAACTTAAGGCCGTAGATTTTAGGAGGTGGCATTATCAAGTTTCATTGACTTGCCGATCATTCTTCCTATTTGAAATAAGGCCTCACGATGATGAAAATGAACCGGTAAACCCAGGAAAGATACCCAAATGGGAACGATTGGGACGTCAACCTTGGGGTCATAATCAGGAGTCCATTTTGTGACCCTCATATACTTTCCTGCTATAGTCCAACTTTGACGAGGAAAACAACGCAAATAATATTGTTCCTGTGAAAAATGTAATAGTACATGGTTTGAATCAAGAAGCCCAATATGTATCGTGCCACTGAAGCCGATTCGTTCAATGGTGGTGCGAACGGCTGCAATTGGTGGACGCCCATACCAAAAAGTTCCTATTATTGAGAATTTGTATGGCTTGGCCAGCGTAGCGATTTCTTCATTCGTAAAGGCAATCATAGGGCTGCCCTTAAATCTCTGAATTGGCTTTGAAGCAATTGATAGAATAGATGAAGGCTTGAAAAGAGACGCAAAAGATGGCGCCTTAGCCACAGCCTGTGACGGCTGATGTATTGCGTCAGTCTCCATGGATGCGATCACACGCTTCCAGACAGAAGAAATAAAAAAAACAAAACATAATAAAATAGAGGCAAAGGAAAGGATCGAGGTGCACCAGAGATTCACAGTCGACGGAAAAATAGAGTGGTGGCGACGGCAGTTACTACCGCCGCCATTGGTCGCCGTTATCGCCATTGATCGCCTTCATAACGCTCCCATGTTCCACACATATTCTTTTAGATGAAGGACGTGTGGTACCATCCGAATGTTTTATTGATGTAAATATGCCCTCACTTGTGGCTGAGGAATACCGTGGTTACAAGAATTGCCCTATCTACGGAGGGAGACTCTCCCAAACCAAATCAAACAAAATAGTAATGATATAGAGAATGCGCAAAACAATATCTAATAACAATGTGAATTTTGAGATTCTAAGTATAATACATGATAGCTTAATGTAATCATTATCCACTTGAGCCAATCGCGAGTGGTCATTGTATGTTGTTTGTGATAATGGATAACTTCGCCACAAGAAAGACATGTCCTGATAAGTTGATGAGCCCCATGGGAGTAAATTTGATGTCGTTTGTTGCTCCATAGGATGCTGTGTAATACACCAAAGCATCTTGATCAGTAAAAGAAAATCCAAATTCAGTTGACAAGAAGTAAGATAAATACGATACATACCGTGTTGCCTGTATTCAAGAAGAACACAGGCAACCAAAAGAAATCGCAAGCCACCTCTCCAATCATCAGTGATTCAATGGTCCAAAATATTTTCGCAGGCTATGCTTATATTCCTCAGCAATATCATAGAAAAGGAAAATGTGATCCACATGATAAATACATGTGATTGAAACCGTGAAAAGGAACAGAAATAAAAAGAGAACATACCAACATTGCATATGCCAATATTTGACATAGGCAACTGCTTCAGTAGGACGCCAGCCTATGGGGAAACATATAAATAATATCAAAATTGCACGTTCGGTACCGCAGTATCCAAAGCTATCGCACCACGAACTTCACATGGCAAGGTCGATAAGCTTGTAAAAATAATGACCCCTGCCGCACGCAACCCATGTCGAGATAGAGCATGTGCTGCTGTGTTCACCTCTCGTGGAAATTAAGATAGTGTTGAAGCATTTAGTTGCAGAAACTGTACTGTACGCTGCAAGTCAGTAGCATAGTCACATGTAAAGATAGCCGGGCAAGATATATGGTTTAGCAAAACCTGACAATCTGTTTCTATAATTAATTGATCATTTTTCTGGGAGTAAAATATAAGCAAATATTCCATGTAGTAATATATATATATATATGTGTGTGTGTGTGTGTGTGTGTGTGTATTAGGTGAAGGACGGGCGGTACCGTCCGAGTATCTTATTAATATAAACCCTCACTTCTGGCGGAGGAATACCGTGGTTACATTTATCTCGATATCTACGGAGGGAGACTCCCAAACTAAAAAAAACAACTAATGGAAAACATACAGAAAACGCAAAATACGAGAAAGCAATGTAATGCATAAATGAATAGAAGCCAAAAAAGTGGTCGACAGGACAAATATGCTTCCGACGATCCGAGCCTTGCGAAACTGCGCACCTCCAAGCGTAATATGTACCTCAATGTATATATACATATACATATACATATATATATACATATACATATATATATATATACATATATATTTTTTAAATGAAAGATGGTGTATTATTAAAAGCCCTCACTTAAGGCGGAGGAAAACCAAATTACATTAAATCAGCATAGGAAAATAGATAATGAAGCGAGCTAATGATTGTCAACCTCCAATCATATATGATATGCCGCATTAAAAATTTGCGAAGTAAAACCATCCTTGTGGATAAAACCTTGGCGAAGGAAAAAGCGTACATATTTATATTCTTGGAGAGTTGAGCTATTACAACTGAAATAAAAGCAGGATTCAACTGAATATGATGTGCACATGGCAAGGGAGATTGTGAACTTTGAGTTTCATGTGCGTTTACATACGGCATCGAAGTTGGACGAGTGGCACCTCTAGCCCAGAATAGCCATCGGATCTAGCACAATAGAAAAACAAAATCACATCCGAATGAAGCATCAGTAGTATAAATGAAAGAAATGAACAGTAGATAGCACATTCCCATGTCGCCTTGATTCAAAGAGAACCAAGGCGACACCCGAGCTATAAGCTGTCTCCTTGTCTGAAAATCATTTCCAAGCGATAAACCCCCAGTTGAAATGCAGCATAGTGATAGCAGCTCGCAAGAGACATATAGATCAGATACCATGTCAAAAGATAAAAACAAAACTATAAGATATGTATAAATAAGCATCGCATATGACACCAGTGGGAAAAACAAACACGCACCCGTGTTGCCTGTGTCTGTTGAAAACACAGGCAACCCAAAAACTCAATTGCCAACACCATGTGAGACATCTGATTAATAGCGAAGATTGGGGACTTGCACACACAAGAATAGCTCCTCGAACCACACTAGGCAGTCTATTAAGCGAAGTATAACGATGTACACCTGCGGAGCAATATCCGTGGCGAGCTAAAGTGTGGGCCGCTGCATTCGCCTCCTGCAGACAATATTGCAAAGTGGCGTGATTGAGCGAGTGAAAGAGAGTTGCCTAGCCAAATCCGCATCTAACACTCCCGTAACCCGTTGGGTAGTGGACAACAACGAGAGAATGGAGGAGCAATCTATTTCAATAATAAGATTTTCATATTGACTTATGTAATAAAGCAGTGCTAAGGTCATGGTCAACAACTCTGTTCGCAGTGAAATAACCGAGGGCAAGGCGAAGCATATTGCCGAAACAAAATGCCCCTGATCGTTTCGCAGAACTGCACCACCTGCTGCACCATTTCTTCTGATGGATGCATCAACGTTTAACTTCATTTTGCCTGTAGGAGGCAGCTCCCATTTGATGAGCCTCAGGCCCTTCGTTTGTAAAATCGGGGAAAATGTAAGATTCACTAAATCAGGTACATTTTGTCCAAACTTCTTTCCATTCATTGGCAAACCATATGGCTGCATATTCCTTCCAGATTACCCATGTAACAATAAAGGGTACAATTGCTTTTAATTGACCTGCCATAGAAGCCGATGTCGATCAACTCCACCAACGTCTAAGGTATCCCCGTATGGATTCGGTTTGAGGGAGTGGTCTCGAAAAGATGCATGATATTTCAGCTCATATCGAACGTATCCTTGAACATGTCAGAAATATATGATCTTGAGTATCGAAACTCTGACGATAGAAAGAACATTGTGTAGCGCCCCGCATCCGGACCTCGTCCGAATAAGGTGCACCCGCCGTACTTCACTAAGGAGAGTACAAAGCGTCATGCATAACATGCGAAAATCCATAACATAAGCCACTGACTCCCATGCTAACATTTAACATGGTAGTAAAATTTAGGCAGAACTAAAACTTTTCAAAATAAACATGCAATGCAACAGTACTAAGTTCCCAAAAGTAATAGTCCACAAATCACATCACCAGTACCCCAAAGAGTTTAGCATAATTCATAATATAAACATCAAGGCATCACAAAAGTCCTTAAGCTTTACTTCCTTCAGATTTCCTTGCCTACGGATATGGTACCCTCGGCTCATCCTCGATCCACTCAATATTAGCATTATATGGCTCTAGGGAAAAAATAAAAGTGTGAGTGATAAAAATCACCCAGCAAGAATACAATAAACTACCATGAAATACATAAAGAACTATAACATGAATGTAATAACCCGAAAACCCCAAATAATAATTCATACCTGGTCTTTACTCCTGAATTTGCTTGACGATATAGCCTAGGCATAAATCTAGATAGTGATATACCAATAATGTCTTATTAACCATTAAACGTAACATACAACATGTCAGCGTGCTTATGGATTATGCAATGCATGATGTCATGTCGTGTCAAAACATCATTTTGGTCCCATAAAATACCATGTCATAAAACAGAGTGTCAGATCAATTAACCCTGGATCTGAGCGGGTCCAGAACATATCAACAGACCAATTAACCCCGGGTCTGGGACGGGTCCAGAACATGTATCAGATCAATTAACCCCGGATCTGAACGGGTCCAGAACATGTATCAGATCAATTAACCCCGGATCTGAACAGGTCCAGAACATATCATGTCAACAGACCAATTAGCCCTGGGTCTGGAGTCGGGTTAGTGGCATGTTTGGCCGGCAAGGGATCATGAAGCTTTCTTTAAAACATGGGACCATAAAAACTTTCATGCATAACGAAAACATAGTCACTTGTAAAACTTGCTTGCATAAGTAAAATCCATAAAATCAGCTTCATGTGGCATATCGTCATGCATGATACATGTAGTGATATGCAATGCAATTCATGACGTGAATATTCGTAAGCATTCTTTATAGCATGTCAACAAGCATGATTTCAGAACTAAGAATTCCCGAATTCCTACGTTATGTTCATAGGCGGCTAAATTAACATTTTTAAACCTTAAAACATTAATTATTTGGGCTACAACTTGGAAAATATTATAAACTTCCTAAGGCTTAACACCCATAATCCCAAACCGTATATATATATACCAAATCCTTCAAAATTGGGCCTTTTAACATTAATCCCCTGTTCAGCCCAATTTCCAGTTTCAGTACATCAACTTCATGTACATAATTACCCACCAAAACATTAAGACCAACTTGATTAATTCACATGGTCTTGCTCCTCTATGTCTTAGGTGATTCACAACAAGTTTACAGATCAATCCAATATCCTTAAAGGGCTCATTTAATTATTTTTCTGAAATAGGTCATGTGCTGAAACTGGACTGACCCATTTTACTAAAAATTCAATTGTGGCAAAACCATGATTTCTTTTTCAAAAATTCCAAGTCGCACATGTCGTAAACATGTGAAACTAGAATCCTACCGACATTTAGCCCATTTGTATGTTCCTAAGGTCCATTTTTGAGCCAAGAAACACGTTACTCATTTCTGCCCTGTTCCAGTGATTTCAGCTGGAACAGTTTTACCAAATAATTTCTTAAAAATAATTCATAACTCATTTTACCAAAATTCCAATTTTCATATTTACTACACACCTAAGGTTGTCACCATACCAAAAATCAGCTTTATTGGACATCTAAACGATCAATTTTCAAGCCACTCAAATCGTTACACAATTCTGCCAAGTTCCAGAATTTTCAGCATGAGCAGTTCCACCAAATATTTTATTAAAAATAACCCATAGCTTATTTTATCAAAATTCCAACTCTCACATGTGTTACACTCATAAGGCTAACTTTTTACCAAAACTCAGCTTTATTGCACGTCTACAATATCCATTTCTAATCCATTAAATACGTTGTTCCATTCTGCCCAGTTCCAGTAGTTTGATGTTTTGCCATGCATTCAAGTCAAATGTCCACTATTTATCTTGTTCTTATGAAATAGCCTAGTGTTTACCATATAAACTCCTTTGTAACACGAATATCCAGATTCCATGCTTTTTATAAAGTCACTTTGGCATCATACCAAACAGTTTGTAGATTGTACACAAAACAAGTATCATATATGCTCAAAACAATTGTTCTTCCTTGAAGTCAAGGCTCACCATCCTTTTCATCCTTTAGGCCAAAACTTATATGGTATCTTAACCACATTTTACAACATATATTTAAGCATGCAACAAAATCAAGAGTCATTTTAGTCCAATCTTACAAACAACCTCATAAAAACCCACATCTATCACATGCATGCTTTCCTAGGACCTCTCAAGTTTCAACCAATAGTTAATCTTGCCTAGAGTCACTTAGATGAACCTTATTTCATCCTAAAACAGCCTTATACCATATTGCATGTAAGAAAAGATTCCATCTTTGAAAGAATAAACCACATGCAAAGCATTGTTCTTAAGAAATCACTAAGATACAATCTTGAACTTAAGATATTCAACTAAAGATCACACCTTAGGAACTTCTAACCATTCAAGCTACTAATTATTCAAGTAAATCATGAGAGATTAGTGTACACTTGCCTCTTCAAGCTAAAGTTTTTTTCTTAGCTTGGTTATGGAATGAGTTGAGTTGAAATCCTCCTCCTCCTTCACCCTTGAGCATACGGTTGGTTTAGAAGGAATGGGGAAGAATGTTAGTCATCATTCTTTGATGAAAATAGAGTTATTTTCAGTTTATATTTTCTTACCAAAGTGGGCTTTGAATGGAGCTTCAAGTATCACAAGATGGCACCACCTAAGAGAGTTGAAATCTTTGCACCTAAACACTTCTTGAGCTTGAAGATGAAACTTGAATTAGAACTCCTAGCCTTCAAGATGAAGGGTCCGAAATTTAGGAGTGTGGAGGGAGATGAAGTTTGCTTAAAGTTGTCTTGAAGGAAAGCTTTTTAAAAGATTCCAATATGGAGACAATGGAGTGTCTTGGAAGGTTTTAAAAAGAATTAGGGGAGGAATGTGGACTCAATTTCGGTTACGGGGGAGAAAAATAGGGGCCTAGGTAGCTTGAAGCTTTATCTTACAAGATAGCTTCTTTTTCTTGTGTTTTTGCATGCTTATTTTGCATGCCTCATTATTTTATTGTTTTATTTTGCATGCATGCTTATTTTATATTTTAATTATTATTTAATTAATTAATCTAAGAATTATGTAGACAATTGTGGAGGATTCTAGAACCCTTGGGGGTATGGCCGAAAATTGGGGGTTTTTGGGGTTTTTTTAGTCATTTCTTATTTATCAAATCCCATACTTATATAATTTATAATGTTTTTTTATTTTATCAAATTATGATTTTAATCTTGCTTTTGTGAGAATCAATTGGGCTTGCATTCTTATAAACGAAATTGTTCTATGGTTGATCAAGGCCTCTTGGCCGAAATTCACAATGTATTACAATACCTTGTGACATCCCCTTATTTAATTATTTAGTATCCATCTCAAAAGTAGTTAAGTAAAGTAATGCTAAGTCGACTTAAATAACATGCACTTGAAGGAATCATTGTTTTCATTACTTCACTTGGTCATAGTTTCAAGTACATTGTCGTTGGGGTACAACATCCTCCCCCCTTATCATAAGTTTCATCCTCGAAACTTCAGAAGCTAGTCAAAAATGTGGGGATATCTACTCCTCATGTCTTCCTCCGTTTCCCATGTTGCTTCTTCTTCCGAATGGTGTTTCCATTGTACCTTCACCATGGGTATGGTTCTCTTTCTTAATGCTTGTTCTTTCCGATCAACGATCCTTAGAGGCTCCTCTTCATAAGATACATCTTTTTCAACCTTCAATTGTTTATCTTCAAGGATGTGGCTAGGATCATATACATATCGGCGAAGTTGAGAAACTTGGAATACATCATGTAACTGGGAAAGAGATGGTGGCAACGCCAAGCGATACGCAACTTCACCCACTCTCTCTAATACCTCATAAGGTCCAACGACTCTTGGGCTCAACTTGCCTTTGATGCCAAACCTTTTGACTTCTTTGGTCGGAGAAACCTTTAGGAAAACTTTCTCTCCTTCTTGAAACTCTAAGGGTCTTCTTCTTTCATCAGCCCATATCTTAGTCCTATCTTGTGCCGCTTTCAGTCTTTGTTGAACCATCTTGACCTTTTCTCGCGTTTGCTCAACAATGTTGGGTCCCGTGTACATATTATCTCCAATCTCGTCCCAATAGAGTGGAGACCGACATTTTCGTCCATACAATGATTCGTAAGGTGCCATCCCGATGGATCGGTGGAAACTGTTATTGTATGAAAACTCAACAAGCTTAAGGCTTTTATCCCAGCTTCCTCCAAAGTCAAGAATACATGCGCGAAGCATGTCCTCAAGCGTTTGAAATGTTCTTTCTGATTGGCCATCTGTTTGAGAATGAAACGCGGAACTCAGTCTGATCCCGGGGCCCATTGCCTTTTGAAAGGCTGTCCAGAATCTCAAAGTAAAATGGGGATCACGGTCGCATACAATACTTATGGGCACACCATGCAAACAAACAATCTGGTCGATGTACATAAAGGCCAACTTCTCCAGTGATGCTTTAATCGACATGGCCAAAAAGTGAGCAGATTTAGTCAAACGATCCACAACGACCCATATAGCATCATTTCCATACTTAGTCTTAGGTAGGTCGGTCATGAAATCCATGGTGACATGGTCCCACTTCCATTCCGGCACTTCTAAAGGTTTTAATAATCCAGCAGGTCTTTGGTGTTCGGCTTTTACTTTTTGACAGATCAAACATCGCTCAACAAATTCTGCTATTTGATTTTTTATTCCGTGCCACCAAAACTTTTGCTTGAGGTCTTGATACATGTTATTAGCTCCAGGATGTATAGATAAGAGGGAGCTATGAGCTTCCATCAAAACTTCATCTTTAATTTCTTTGTTCTCCGGTACACATAATCGTCCTCGGTACCATAAACTGTCGTCACTGCGAACTTCAAAATCATTCGTGGCTTATCTTTCATCCTTTCCTTGATTTTTCTTAAAGCTTCATCATTCCCTTGAGCCTCTTTGATCCTATCAATCAATGAAGGAATAAGAACTAACTCGGCGAGAACTTCATCCACCGAATCTACTTCTTCTAAGGCAAACACTTCCATGTCTCGCTGAAGAGGAGGTTGCCGTGGGTGGCTGGTCTTCAGACTCAATGCATCAGCAACCTTATTAGCTTTCCCAAGGTGATATTGAATTGAGAGATCATAATCTTTAATCAACTCCAGCCATCTGCGCTGCCGCATATTGAGCTCTTTCTGGGTAAAGAGATACTTTAAGCTTTTGTGGTCTGTGTAGGTCTCACACTTCTCTCCATATAGGTAATGTCTCCATATCTTTAATGCGAAAATCACTGCGGCAAGCTCAAGATCATGGACAGGGTAGTTTTGCTCAATTGGCTTCAACTGCCGGGATGCAAAAGCTATTACTTTGTCATTCTGCACAAGAACACATCCGAGGCCATTCTTCGAAGCATCACTGTACACCACGTACTTCTCACCAGGAGTGGGTTGAGCTAGGATAGGAGCGGATCTCAACTTCTCTTTTAGCTCTGAGAAACTCTTTTCACAGTTGGCACTCCACTCAAACTTGGTCTTCTTTTGGGTCAATCTGGTGAGGGGGACAGCTATCCTCGAGAATCCTTCAACAAACTTTCGGTAGTACCCGGCTAGTCCAAGGAAACTTCTCACTTCTGTAACATTTATTGGTCTGTGCCATTCCATGATAGCTTCAATTTTCTTGGGATCCACTGAAATCCCATCTTCCGAAATAACATGTCCTAGAAAGGATACACTTCGCAGCCAAAACTCGTATTTGCTAAACTTGGCATACAACTGTCTTGCTCTTAGAATATTCAAGACTGTCCTCAAATGGGATGCGTGAGTCTCTTCGTCGGGTGAATAAATCAAGATGTCGTCTATGAAGACCACTACAAACTTGTCCAACTGGTCTTGAAAGATTCGATTCATGAGATGCATAAAGGCGGCAGGGGCATTGGTCAAACCAAAGGGCATGACCAAGAATTCATAGTGTCCATAGCGGGTTCTGAAAGCAGTCTTAGGGACATCTTCCGCCTTAATCTTCAGTTGAAAGCATCCAGATTGTAGGTCAATCTTACTAAAGGTTCGGGATCCCTGCATTAAGATACTTTAGATAGGGTTTTGAAAAGATTTAAATCTTAATCAAACTAAAGCTTATTAGTTGCATACCCTGAGCTGGTCGAATAAGTCGTCAATCCGGGGCAATGGATACTTGTTCTTTATGGTGATTTTGTTGAGCTCCCGGTAATCGATGCATAAACGCATACTTCCATCTTTCTTCTTCACGAATAGCACCGGAGCACCCCAAGGTGAAACACTGTGGCGAATGAGTTTCTTTTCTAACAGTTCGTGTAACTGCTCCTTTAGCTCCTTCAGTTCTGCAGGTGCCATTCGATAAGGGGCTTTCGATATGGGTTCAGGTCCTGGAACAAGGTTTATTTCGAAGGGAATCTCGCGATCAGGAGGTAGTCCAGGTAAATCATCAGGAAACACATCAGGGTATTCATTAACAATTGGGACTTGTGCAAGGGTAGGGCTCGCTTGCTCAGCACTTAGGACATAAACAAAGAATCCTTCATGACCTTTCCTAAATGCTCGGCTGGCTCGAGCCGTGTTAACAAAAACTTTCTTGGATGGTTTCTTTAACTTAGCTCCTCCTTGGAATGACACTTCATCTCGGGTCGGGTTCTTAATTATAACTTGCCTACTTCGACAGTCAATGTGAGCATGATTCTTTGAGAGCCAATCCATTATGAGAATCACGTCAAAATCACTCATAGATATGGGGATCAAATTGGCCTCAAACCGCTGATCATTAAACTCAAGCATGCGATTTCTGAAGATGTGATGAGAAACAAGCACCTGGTCGCCAGCTGCTTGTACTCTATAGGGTGATTCTAGTCTGACTGAATTATGATCGATACTCTTAGCAAACTTTCTTGAGATAAATGAGTGGCTGGCGCCACTGTCGAACAACACATTTGCGGGTATGCTACACACTAAAATAGTTCCTGAACCATGCACATTTTACTAAGCAATATAATAGGCATGTATAAGTAAAACGCATTGAAGACATAAAACTTTTAAATCTTACCAGTCACTACGTCAGCAGTCTCCTCATTATCAGCATCCGTCATGGCGTGCACCCTTGCATTTGCACGAGGCCGTTGGTTCTTGGGCTACTGTTGTTGTTGTTGCTGCGCTCCTCTTTCTGGGCAATCCTTAATCAGATGACCATCTTTGCCGCATCCAAAGCATTTACCCATCTTCCATCTACACTCACCCATATGTCTCTTCTAGCACTGAGGGCATACTGGTATTGCTGGCTGCTGAGATGGAGCCTGATTCTTCTGCTGATTATGCCCTTGGGACTGTCCTTGTCGAACTGACCCTTTGAAATTCGTCTTAGCTACCTTTCTGTACTTCTCATTTCTGGTCCCTTGTCTTTCTCGTTTTTGTCCCACATCATCTTGCTGTATAATGCCTCTCTCAATCCGGTAGCATGCATCCAAGAGTGCTCCAAAATTGGTAGGGTTTGCATTCACTAACCACGTCCTAATTCTTGGATTCAGGCCTCTTTCAAACTTCAGCATTTTTGTTTCTTCGTCATTCATGGTAACAGGCTGAAACCTCCCTAGTGCGATGAACTTATTTGCGTACTCAGCTACCGTCATGCCCGGCTCTTGCTTCAGAGATTTAAACTCATGCCTCTTTTGTAACTTGACCAATGGAGGGATATAAAACTTCTGAAATTCTTGCAGAAACCTTTCCCAAGCAATCGGTTGGGGCAAAGGATGCAGATTTGTCTTCCACCATTGATTTGCTTCACTGATCAGAAAAGGTCTGATGGCTTGAGCTTTCATCTCGTCTGGGGCTTGAATTAACTCAAAATAGTTTCCAACTTCATCTAACCACTTTTCTGCGGTATCTGGGTCTGGCTTTCCCTCAAAGGGTGGCACATTAGCCCTCTTGAGCTTCTCGAAGTAATACTGGGCATCTCTTACCGGCTGGTGTGGATGAGGGGGAGCATTCTGATGAATTAGGCCTTGCCCTATCTAGGTGACAACTTGGCAAAGGCCTGAAAGGCATTCATGTCGGGAATGACCAGAGGAACAGGTGCCTGCGGTGCTGGTGGTGGATTATTCTGAACTGGAGGATTCTGGTCCGGCTGAGGTGGCGGCGGGACCTGAGCTGGTGGTGGAGGAATGGGCTCCTGAGCAACTGGTCGTGCTCTCGGAGGTCTACCACGTGGTCTCACCATCTGCACTATGGGCTTAACATTTACTTAGAATATCAGAATAAAACCAATTTATTTTGACTAAGGACCATAATTTGAAAATTTTAAATAAGAGAAGGGTATGTCTTTCGTTATAGACCTAGCTTTCATAAATCAGGATTAATTATTAAGTTACGTCCTAAAGCCGGTCTAAGTGGTCCTAGTCTAAGGCCATCACTCATCTAAGATCATGACTTAGGTCTAAGATCAAACTTAGATTGCTAAGACCATAACTTAGTTCTACGTTCTGCCCGAAATCTAGAGCCTGGGCTCTGATACCACCAGTAGCGCCCGCACCCGGACCTCGTCCGAATACGGTGCACCCGCCGTACTTCACTAAGGAGAGTACCAAGCATCATGCATAACATGCGAAAATCCATAACATAAGCCATGGACTCCCATGCTAACATTTAACATGGTAGTAAAATTTAGGCAGAATTAAAACTTTTCAAAGTAAACATGCAATGCAAAAGTACTAAGTTCCCAAAAGTAATAGTCCACAAATCACATCACCAGTACCCGAAAGAGTTTAGCATAATTCATAATACAAACATCAAGGCAGCACAAAAGTCCTTAAGCTTTGCTTCATTCAGATTTCCTCGCCTACGGATATGGTACCCTCGGCTCATCCTCGATCCACTCAATCGTAGCATTATCTGGCTCTGGGGAAAAAATAAAAGTGTGAGTGATAAAAATCACCCAGCAAGAATACAATAAACTACCATGAAATACATAAACAATTATAACATGAATGTAATAACCCGAAAACCCCAAATAATAATTCATACCTGGTCTTTACTCCTGAATTTGCTTGACGATATAGCCTAAGCATAAATCTAGATTGTGCTATACCAATAATGTCTTATTAACCATTAACCGTAACATACAACATATCAGCTTGCTTATGGACTATGCAAAATGCAATGCATGATGTCATGTCGTGTCAAAACATCACTTTGGTCCCATAAAACACCATGTCATAAAACAGAGTGTCAGATCAATTAACCTCGGATCTGAGCGGGTCCAGAACATATCAACAGACCAATTAACCCCGGGTCTGGGACGGGTCCAGAACATGTATCAGATCAATTAACCCCGGATCTGAACGGGTCCAGAACATGTATCAGATCAATTAACCCTAGATCTAAACGGGTCCGAAACATATCATGTCAACAGACCAATTAACCCCGAGTCTTGAGTGGGGTTAGTCGCATGCTTGGCCGGCAAGGGATCATGAAGCTTTCTTTAAAACATGGGACCATAAAAACTTTCATGCATAACGAAAACATAGTCACTTGTAAAACTTGCTTGCGTAAGTAAAATCCATAAAATCAGCTTCATGTGGCATATGGTCATGCATGATACATCTAGTGATATGCAATGCAAGTCATGACGTGAATAATCGTAAACATTCTTTATAGCATGTCAACAAGCATGATTTCGGAACTAAGAATTCGCGAATTCCTACGTTATGTTCATAGGTGGCTAAATTAACATTTTTAAACCTTAAAACTTTAATTACTTTGGCCACAACTTGGAAAATATAATAAAATTCCTAAGGCTTAACACCCATAAGCCCAAACCGTATATATATATATCCAAATCCTTCAAAATTGGGCCTTTTTACATTAATCCTCTGTTCAGCCCAATTTTCAGTTTTAGAACATCAACTTCATGTCCATAATTACCCACCAAAACGTTAAGACCAACTTGATTAATTCACATGGTCTTGCTCCTCTATGTCTTAGGTGATTCACATAAAATTTCCAGATCAATCCAATATCCTTAAAGGGCTCATTTAATTATTTTTCTGAAATAGGTCATGTGCTGAAACTGGACTGACCCATTTTACTAAAAATTCAATTGTGGAAAAACCATGATTTTTTTTCCGAAATTCCAAGTCACACATGTCATAAACATGTGAAACTAGCATCCTACAGAAATTTAGCCCATTTTCATGTTCATAAGGTCCATTTGTGAGCCAAGCAACACGTTACTCATTTCTGCCATGTTCCAGTGATTTCAGCTAGAACAGTTTTACCAAATAATTCCTTAAAAATAATTCATAACACATTTTATCAAAATTCCAATTTTTATATTTACTACACACCTAAGGTTGTCACCATACCAAACATCAGCTTTACTGGACATCTACAAGATCCATTTTTAAGCCACTCAAAATGTTACACAATTCTGCCAAGTTCCAGAATTTTCAGCATGAGCAGTTCCACCAAATATTTTATTAAAAACAACGCGTAGCTTATTTTATCAAAATGCCAACTCTCACATGTGCTACACTCATAAGGATAACTTTGTACCAAAAATCAGCTTTATTTCAGGTCTACAAGATCCATTTCTAAGCCATTCAAAACGTTGTTCTATTCTGCCTAGTTCCAGTGGTTTGATGTTTTGCCATTCATTCAAGTCAAATGTCCACTATTTATCTTGTTCTTATGAAATAGCCTAGTGGTTACCATATACACTCCTTTGTAACTTGAATATCCAAATTCCATGCTTTTTATAAAGTCGCTTTGGCATCATACCAAACAGTTTGTAGATTGTACACAAAACAAGTATCATATAGTGTTCTTCCTTGAAGTCAAGGCTCACCATCCTTTTCATCCTTTAGGCCGAAACTTATATGGTACCTTAACCACATTTTACAACATATATTTAAGCATGCAACACAATCAAGAGTCATTTTAGTCCAATCTTACAAACAACCTCATAAAAACTCACATCCATCACATGCATGCTTTCCTAGGACCTCTCAAGTTTCAACCAAGAGTTAATCTTGCCTAGACTCACTTAGATGAACCTTATTTCATCCTAAAACAGCCTTATACCATATTGCATGTAAGAAAAGATTCCATCTTTGAAAGAATAAACCACATGCAAGGCATTGTTCTTAAGAAATCACTAAGATACAATCTTGAACTTAAGATATTCAACTAAAGATCACATCTTAGGAACTTCTAACCATTCAAGCTACTAATTCTTCAAGTAAATCATGAGTGATTAGTGTATACTTGCCTCTTCAAGCTAAAGCTTTTGTCTTAGCTTTGTTATGGAATGAGTTGAGTTGAAATCCTCCTCCTCCTTCACCCTTGAGCATACGGTTGGTTTAGAAGGAATGGGGAAGAATGTTAGTCATCATTCTTTGATGAAAATAGAGCTATTTTGAGTTTATATTTTCTTACCAAAGTGAGCTTTGAATGGAGCTTCAAGTATCACAAGATGGCACCACCTAAGAGAGTTGAAATCTTTGCACCTAAACACTTCTTGAGCTTGGAGATGAAACTTGATTTAGAATTCCTAGACTTCAAGATGAAGGGGCCGAAATTTAGAAGTGTGGAGGGAGATGAAGTTTTCTTAAAGTTGTCTTGAAGGAAAGCTTGTTAAAAGATTCCAAGATGGAGACAATGGAGTGTCTTGGAAGGTTTTAAAAAGAATTAGGGGAGGAATGTGGACTCAATTTCGGTTAAGGGGGAGAAAAATAGGGGCCTAGGTAGCTTGAAGCTTTATCTTATGAGATAGCTTCTTTTTCTTGTCTTTTTGCATGCTTATTTTGCATGGCTCATTATTTTATTGTTTTATTTTGCATGCATGCTTATTTTATATTTTAATTATTATTTAATTAATTAATCTTAGAATTATGTAGACAAATGTGGAGGATTCTAGAATCGTTGGGGGTATGGCCGAAAATTGGGGGTCTTGGGGGTTTTTTTAGTCATTTCTTATTTATCAAATCCCATACTTATATAACTTATGATGTTTTTTTATTTTATCAAATTATGATTTTAATCTTGCTTTTGTGAGAATCAATTGGGCTTGCATTCTTATAAACGAAATTGTTCTATGGTTGATCAAGGCCTCTTGGCCGAAATTCACAAGGTATTACAATACCTTGTGACATCCCCTTATTTAATTATTTATTATCCATCTCAAAAGTAGTTAAGTAAAGTAATGCTAAGTCGACTTAAATAACATGCACTTGAAGGAATCATTGTTTTCATTACTTCACTTAGTCATAGTTTCAAGTACATTGTCGTTGGGGTACAACACATTGCAAAGGGAACACTGTTTGCCATGCCCTCAAATTGTCTACGATCGACAACGAGTGAGTCCAGAGCCTCCATAAGAATACCCGCATCTGAGGATGAGAATTAGGCCACCATACGTAACGACATTAAAGAAAACGTAGCTCTACTGCAGTTATTAGATTATATGCGGATTTTATAGAAAATTGTCCTTTGGTATCAGGTGCCCAATGGATGACCTCCTGTGTTCGGATGACATTCGCCTCCATGAAGTCATTTATGCTACACAGTCTTTTCCATATAGGCGAGTCATATATATGTCAGTACACGGAATCTCATCGACCATATTGTTCCCTACTGTATTCAGCCCAAAGCATCATAGAATGATAATATTTCCACCATAACTGACAATCGAATGCCTTCTGTACTGCTAGGAAATTTTGGATGCCCAATCCCCCTGCCTCTGTGGAAGTACATACAGACTGCCAAGAACACCAATGATGCCTATCTTTCCAAAGGAAATTTGACATCTTACAATTCAAGATATTATTGACAGCTTTCGGTAATCGGGAACTGGCAATAATATGAATAGGCATGGAGTTGAGAACATGCTTGATAAGAACCACTCAACCCACATCGAAAGTAACTTAGATGACCAGGATGTTAACTTAGCATCAAAATGGTTGATCAAAGAGGTGCAATACCTGGATCAGTTAATGCCTTTATAAAGGAAAGAGCCCAGATATTTAATCGGTAGAGATGCCAACTACATACCCAAAGAGTGCAAAGCCGCCACCCCCTAGACTCCCGTTCCCATCACTACTTGGCTTTTATGGTAGTTAACTAACTGGTCAGACGCATCTTGATGAGATGTCAAAGAATCCCGAAAGTTCTCCAAATTTTTCATTGAGCCATTTAACAAGATTAATAGATCATTCGCATAACCCACGTGCGAAACCCTTGGAACACAGACTGCATTAAATCCTTTTATAGTACCATCGGCCATCAAGGCATTCAAGCCTCGTGAAAAACCTTCTGATGCGAGAATAAACAAGAGGGGTGACAGTGGATCCCCCTGCATGACAGCACACCCCATAGAAAAGAAACCAGCCTACTTACCATTTAGAAGAATGGAACACCGAGTGGCACTTAAATTGTTCAATAAGATTCGAACCAACCGAGGGTGAAAACCAAGCTTCCGCAGGAGGTGATCAAGATATAGCTAACTAATGCGGTCAAATGCTTTAGTCATGTCCAACTTAACCATTTCTCTCTAGTCCGATGATCCAGCACATGTACCATTTCTTGTGGTAAAAGAATTTGTTCCGTGATTCCCCTACCTTTCATAAATCTTGCTTGCTCTGGAGAGATAAGATTGGGTAATAAACCCGCAAGTCAGGTAGATATCAATCTCGTGACCACCTTAGAGAGAAATTTTGTCAAACATATAGGCATTAAATCTGCAAAAGTTTGAGGATTCTGCACCTTAAGGATCAAAGTGATAGTGGCAGAGGCTACCCGCTTAGGCATCATGACCCCTAAAAAAAATTCATGTATTGCCTTTGTGATAACCGTAATTAAAAATAAGGGGAAAAAGAGATTTATTAATTAATTAAAAAATTTAAAACCTAAATTAACTACTCATTACCTAAATCCCTCCCCACTATCCCATAACTTCCTCCCCACTCCCCAAATCTCTCCCCTTACCTAATTAAATTTCTCCCCAACCCTCATTCAAGCGGCCATCGGCTGCAACCACAACAATAGAAAAAATTTAATTTAAGAGGCAGGTAGAGAAAAGGAGGGGTGATGAGGAGTAGGAAGGAGGGAGAAAGAAATAGAGAAAAGAGAAGCGAAGGAGGGACGAAAAAAGCCACACACATCAAATCCATCAACCGTGCCTAGGGAAAAATTAATCGTGAAAAAATGTAGGTTACCCTCCCCTCTGTCGGATTGCTTTGGATTCCCTCGCATTCTGTATTGGGAATATTTGATTATCACTGTATGTTTATCTTTTACATGGTTATTATGAATTCTTTATGTTTTGGTATGGAAATTACGTGTTTGGCCTTAGATGTAGATCACATAGCACGAAAATAGGTTGGAATGGGCTGAATACCTCAAAAAACGCACCCAGAGCTGCAGAGAGCAGCGCGTGTGGGCCATGCGTGGTCCTGAGTGGTGCGTGCAAGTCACACGCTGAAGTGTTCAGCGTCAGTGGGTTCGTGACGTTAAACGGATTCCAATGGAATTGGTTTGGAGTTAATCGGAGTTAAACGAAAAAGTTATGGATTTTTGAAGAAACTTAGAATTTTAAAAAAAAGAGGAGGGTACAGGCCTAGCGGCCGGCCAGCAGGCCAACCCTAGCAGGCCGACTGCTGCCTCAGCAGGCCAGGCGAGTTAGGCCCAGAATACACAGCAAATAAAAAAAGAAATAGGTGAGGAGGCGGGCCAGAAGCCAGCAGGCTGGCTGCCTTTATAGCGGGCTGGACCTGTTGGGAATAGACGGAGGCCCAGAATTTAACCGACATAAAAAAAAGTAAATAAGGCCAGCGGCCAACGGGCCTGAGGCCACGCTGGCTGGCGGACTAGGCTAGCGCAGAAACGAAAAAAGGGCCAGCGTATAAGGGCCTGGATGCTTTAAATTAACAAATCTGTTAAGCAAGAAATATATTTAGTAATTAGGTAAATTGAATAAGTGAAAAAAAATGGAAATATAAATTAACAACACGAACAGTACCTGAGCGAATATATAAATATATATATATATATATATATGATTATAAATTATTTAATTCAATATTAATAATGTTTTATAAGTAAGAAATTTAGAAACCCATTAATTAAATTAAAATAAAAGAAATAAAAATAGTAGGGCAAGATAAAAATAAATAAATAAATGAATAAAGTGCTTGAAAGCCTAGGAAAAATAAAACAAAGTGTAGAAACCTAAAATAAAGTCTAGAAAGATAAAATAAAGGTAGAAGATAAAATACAGTAATGAACCTCACAAAACATAGGGTAACTACGCAATATAGATAAATACGCAACATATAACAGAGCATGCAATATAGGAGAAATAGAAGTGTGAAAGTGTGAAGCATTCATGGCATGAGCATTGCATTTGGCCTATGAGTCGTGTGGTCCTACGGGACGTGTGGCCTGACGAGGCGTATGATGGGTGTTGGTAATAATGATTACCTTCACCTAATAGTAGCCGGGACATGCATAGCATAACAAGGAAGAAGAGCATAGCGTGTGTTATTTAATGACTGCGTGTGACACGAAGATAGAAGAGCATGCATCATGAAGTTGCATTGCATTTGTTATTATTGTGATTATCAATGACCTTGTTACTAAGTTGTTTCAGTGCGAGTTTTGGGATACGGATCAGGTCGGGTATGTGCTATTTCTTTAGTTATGCTCTGTTTGCTTTATGTATTTATCTGTTTATGCTTTATAGCTTTATTTATCTGCTTCCTGCTTTACGTGCTTAATTGTTTACCCGACTAAGTATGTGACAGTCCCTTTTTGGGAGATACGGGTAACCTACGAGTGACTCCTATCACTCACCCCCACCTCCCCTGCACAGGTAAGCAGGACTATGAGTGTATATGATTATCGAGGGTGGGACAGATTACACGAGCTGAGGCGAGTGAGCTGGACTCGAGAAGGGATCTTGTTGACCGGGAGCTTGTTTCTTGGGATATTCAGATAGTCCTCCACATAGGTTTATTATTTGATTTTAGTATTTCATATTTGACTTAGCGGGTTTCGTCAACCATTGTACTTAATTTTATCCTGATGGATTTAATTTAATTGAGACGTTTATTTCTTTTATTATCGTTTCCGTTAAAAATTTCTACGTCAGTTCTGACGTGTAAAGAAGTTTGAATGACTCCTTGTAGTCCTCGTAGTAGGCTACGGCGGGTGCACTGTTCTCGGAGCTAGGGTTCGGGAGCGGAGCGCTACAGCCTTAAAGACATCAGTATGTATAATCTGCCAGAAATGCCTATAGAAAGAGCCCGGGTACCCATCAGGACCTGCTGCACTGGTCGGGCTGAGATCCCACACAGCCATTTGTACCTCCTGCGTTGTCGGCATTGCCTTAACATAGTATTGTCTTCTTATGTTAATATTGAAGAAATATGTTGCAGGATCGATGCTCCCTCATCAACCGGCTCAGCCGAAAATAATTGAGAAAAATAATTTACTGCCTCTGCTTCAATATCTGCACTTAACTCACACATCACGCTATCTTTCCGTGCTATCCTTCGGATACAGAGACGGCGCTGCTTATCTTTTACTGTTTGGTGATAGG
>AP025066.1:17672939-17686201 GCA_036186865.1 Eustoma russellianum | reverse complement strand
GGCGGGTGCACTGTTCTCGGAGCTAGGGTTCGGGAGCGGAGCGCTACAGCCTTAAAGACATCAGTATGTATAATCTGCCAGAAATGCCTATAGAAAGAGCCCGGGTACCCATCAGGACCTGCTGCACTGGTCGGGCTGAGATCCCACACAGCCATTTGTACCTCCTGCGTTGTCGGCATTGCCTTAACATAGTATTGTCTTCTTATGTTAATATTGAAGAAATATGTTGCAGGATCGATGCTCCCTCATCAACCGGCTCAGCCGAAAATAATTGAGAAAAATAATTTACTGCCTCTGCTTCAATATCTGCACTTAACTCACACATCACGCTATCTTTCCGTGCTATCCTTCGGATACAGAGACGGCGCTGCTTATCTTTTACTGTTTGGTGATAGAAAGAGGTGTTTGCATCCCCTTCTTTGAGCCATTTTATATTCGCTTTTCGTTTCCAATATAGAAATGCCCGTGTCTGAGCCTACCGTAGCTGGGCGACACTCTGATGATATAATTCTCGTGTAACCTCAGATGGAGCAGAATCGTAATTTCTCTCCTGGTGGAGAACCTCCTCCTCCGCCCGAGCAACCGCATCAAAAACATTGCCAAATACCTCCTTGTTCCACTTTTTTAAATGATATCGTAAGCGACAGAGTTTAGTAGAAAGCCCCCACATGCCGCCAACGGTCTGGAATGACTGTCACTGATGCTTAACAAACGCGTCAAAATCAGGATGAGAAGACCAGACATCCAGATATCTGAAAGCAGCAGGTATCCTTGGTTGCTCATAATCACATGTCAAATAAAGGGGAGAATGATCTGATGTTGCCTGAGATAAGTATTGATAATGTAGCACCGGAAATAAATCCAAGAAAGGGGAAGAGCAAAGATAATGATCTAGACGGCGCCAAACACGACTAAAACCACACCCATCAAACCAAGTATAGAAGAGCCCTGAAACGATATCTCCTGTAAATCACATGCAGAGATACAGTCATTGAAATCTTGTAACGAGCTTAATGGCGGTGAAGAGCAACCCTTATGTTCGTCTAAAGATCGAAACGTATTAAAGTCTCCACCCACCAGCCATGGGATAGTCAGCATAGAATGCAGTAATTGAATGTCTGCCCAAAGTGGACGTCGCGCGGCTATTGAATGCAGGCAATATACCACCATCAACCAAAATAAATCTCCAGTCGCTAACCATTTCAATATTAGAGAATGATTTCGTTGCCACGGACGGTCCCCTTCCAGAGATAATAATGAGTCCTTCAAAAAAATTAAAATATGATCATCACAGGCAGATAAAGCTCTTGAAAAACCAAAATGCAATCTATAAAACGTCAATAATGAAGGCCTAGCTTTGGGCTCTATAACAATTAATACATACAAGCGATAATGTTTAACCAATGACTGTATACGATTCACTGAGGTAAGTATACCTCGTACATTCCATAACAATAGCTTCATTATGATAGAGCATCAAATGAATTAGAGAGATGAGCGGCACATAACCTTGTTATCCGTGGTGAGGTTGGCATTGCCTGTTGACCACGGCGCAATATTCTTGGCAGGCCACACTCCTAGCCAATAGAAGCGTCGGTGTGAGATGCCACAACTCGACTAGTATCGAGAAATGTTGTCTGAAACAGATTTGCCATCGTGTCATAGATATTCCTTATGACATTCCTATCCTGCTCTTCTAGTTGATTTACATTGAGTGGGAGAACCAATTCACTATCCGAAAAGTTGGACACGTCTAGAGTTACCAGGAGATCACCCAGTATGCAATAATCCACACCACACAAACGTGATATATCTTGTATAGTAGAGACTGAGTCTACCACATAGAGATCAGGCGATGGCGGTTGAGCATTCTTAGGGGGCGAAGGCGTCTGGTTTTCTTGAGGCGGTGTCGACGTAGGTGAAGGCAAGGCCTCATGCGCAACAAAGTTCTTAGCTATTGGGATCCACTGAGGCAGATTCTTTTAGGGCGTCCATCGTTGTTTTTTTATCGTTCTCAGATCAACACTGTAAATGATCACGAGGCGGTGTTAAATCAGACTTTGTGTTACTATAGTCGGCTAAAAGATGAACCAGCCGATAACATCCATAGCAATATGACGAGAGACCTTCGTATTCGACTTGCTGCTTGATTACCTTTATAGGACCCTGAATATACACTCGTTGCGCAGTTCTTGCTAGACATCTAGCTCTATGCATATACAGGCGACAGACGGACGAATTGCGGTCGCCGCTGCCACATCAAGCTTCATTGGCGTACCGATCATATGGACAATCTGAAAAGGGCAGCTTTCCTATGAAAACGAATGGGCAGTCCAGGGAAAGAAACCCATACTGGAACAATGGGCACTTCTATAGCTGGATCATAATCCCGCGTCCATTTCGTGATGCGCATATATTTCCCCAAGATCATCCAACTTTGTCAAGAGAAACAGTGCAGATAATCCTATTCATGACCAAAATGAAGAAGAACATGTGTACCATCAAGCAAGCCTACCTTGATGGATCGCGAAAATCCTATTCGATCAACTGCTGATCGGATTGTCGCAAGCGGGGGTCATCCATACTTGAAAGTGCCTACTAGCGTAAAGCGAAACGGTGCAACCAAAGATTGAATTTCCTCCTCAGTGAATGTAATCATTGGACTGCCTTCGAATCGATGAACTTGTTTTGGCGCAATTACTGTCGGAGTTGTTGTGATCAATGATGCATAGGATTTCTGCAGCACCGAAACTATGTTAGAGGGGATTGCTGGTTGTTGAGATGGTGATGGCTGAGCCGCCATTATGGTTGATGGTCTGTTCGCCAGCGGAAGAGGGTGAAGAGGAGATCGTTGGAAGAGTGCGACAGCGGCGTAGGCATATGCCTACCGCCGCCACCAGAAATCTGGAGAGAGCGCCGTCATATTTTTCTTTTCATATATTTTTTTTTGAACGAAAGATTTTATTGGAATAAGCCTCACTTTTGGCGGAGGAAAACCTTATTACAAAAATCGAAAAGAGAAGACAATACTATGCGATTATCAACATCCATATAATATATGATATGCCGCATTAAAACCTTGCCAAGTAAAACCACCCTTGTGGATAAAACCTTGGCGAAGGAAAAAGCGTACATATTTATATATATGAAATGTTGATATACATCAGCGAAAAATGTAAATGAAAATAATCCTGCAAATGGCGCCAGCGGCCGAGAATGGGGATCATGCCAAGTATCTTCAATCCAACATGATCCGCTGTCGGAGCAGCTCACATGCAAGTGGGAAGATGGATCAGTGCCAAACCGAGATCGCAGCCATGCATAAAAGAAATAAGTTGCTGAGTAAAGCAGAAATATGTTATTAAAAGGTTTGCTTGAAATGAGGCAGACGAAGACCATACCGCACCTGCCAGCATAAACTATTAT
The DNA here is from genome assembly GCA_036186865.1 of Eustoma russellianum. Lineage (NCBI taxonomy): Eukaryota > Viridiplantae > Streptophyta > Magnoliopsida > Gentianales > Gentianaceae > Eustoma > Eustoma russellianum. Next base: position 17,682,775 of record AP025066.1, on the reverse strand, counting down.
GCTGGCAGCAACTTCAAAATTAGCCAGATCCGTCCGAAACGCCGAAAGTAATTGTTTAGGGAGATAAGCCATGCCATTGGCAGCGTATAATAGTGCTCGAACAAAATTATAAGTGCTCCAGAGCCAGAAGATGCCAGCATTGCGTTGGAATAAATCATACATGAAATAAGTAGGAAAATGGTGAGAGGGTCAAAAGACGTGTACCACTAACCAGCCGCGTCCCACTATCCAACTGTGTAAGAGAATGTAAATCATACCGAGTCTGCCTGGACTCAATCGAGTATAGGCAGAGAGTACGTAGAAACGCCGATCCTGATGGAAAGCTTGGACAGCACTATCATGTTGGCAGCAACCTAGGAGTGCAGCACAAAGAACCCTCCAAGGGAAGCGTATGTATGAAAAGAAAACAGTATAAATGCTGTGAATTAAGAGAAAGTAGCAGCATATCAATGGAATATAAATCATACTGCGCCTGCCCGAAATCATATTGATTCGGGCAAAACAAATCGAGATGCGCCAATCCATGAGGAAGACATGATTGTTAGCCTGCGCGCAGGTGTGCTGATGTGAGATCAAGAAGTAGTGAGGCGCGTACCAAGGCTGGGAGATTATGATTACTGAAATATCCTGTCTGCGGGCAAAGCATTGCATGTTGAGCTAAATAGTGTGCTGCCATATTATTCTCGCGATACGTGTGTGTGATCTCCAAACTTTGGGATTGAAATAATGAATGTAAGAGTTGCAGATGATAATTGCCAAAAATTCGCTGCGAGTGACGTAGTCGTGACACCAAATGCTGACAATCAGATTCAACCATAAGTGAGCGGAAGAGAGGAAGAAAATATAATAGTCCGAATAAGGTGGCCTGAATTTCTGCCATGAAGGGCGTGCACGACCGTAGCCGAAAGGAAATGGCACGCACACAAATACCATGATGATCGCGCAGGATGGCTCCCCCCCGCTGCATATCGAGCACCGACTACAGCATCAACATTCAACTTGAATCTACTTGATGGTGGACATTGCCATCTAATAATCTTGAGGCGCGGTGGTCGTAGCCGTGGGATCCAGGAAAGAGAAAGACTTGGTCCTCCGGAGAGTTTGGATCCTTGAATTTTCTGAATCCACATAATGTCAAAATGAATAGCATTCCTCAGCAGTGATGCTGAAAAAGATGTTGAATCCCTATAAGTGAGCTGAGCATAGTGTTTCCAGATGTTATTAACTGCTATCGCTGGTACAACTATCTTTAAAACTCCAGATATTGATGAGGTTGTTGAACGATACCACCATGACAATAAGTATTGCCGGAGGGTGCACCGTGTCGGTTGCAGAACCTGAAGCTCCGAAGCAAAGAAGGCCCAAATCGGAATGATGCGATCACAGCTAAGAAAGATGTGAGACACAGAGGCTGAATGCTGCTTGCAAAAAGGACAATGAGTAGGGCGCACCGCAGAGTATCGATCAATGTAATCCTCAAAAGGCAGAGCCGAATTGAATATACGCCATAAGAAAAGTTTCGTGGATGGAGAGTGATGCTTGCACCAAATAAACGTTGTTGAAAGCAGTGTAGAGTTGGAGGGCCGACAAACATCATATGCGGATTTAAGTGTAAATTCGCCGGTAGAGGATGGTGTCCACACAAGGAAAGAAGTCGAACCAGTAGTGTAGGATGTACACTTGGTATGTATGCGACAGATTAACTTCCATGTCGCAGAGTCAGGAAGCCTCGGTCTATAATCACCTCGTCTGCCATACTTCATGTGCATGTAGTCGCTCCATAAAGAGTCATTTTTTTGGTATGTCCACCATATTCTGCAATGATATGCCTGTTGTAAATGGTTAAGATCCCGGAGGCCCAAACCACCTTCTTCAATGGGGCGTGTGATGTTAGACCATGACACCCAATGATGACGATTGCCCCAAAAGAAAGAAGCCATTTTCCTATTGATAACTTGGATGACTGACTTTGGTAAGCCGCCTGCTGCTAAAATATGTAAGGGAAGGGCGGCAATCACTGAATGTAACAGGACCAATCGGCCAGCGTGTGAAAGGAGTCGGGTATGCCACCCTTGTAATCGGTCTTCTATATGTTGCAATAGGGAGTTGCAATACACTGCTCTATTAATACCTTTGTGAAGATAGGAGCCCAGATATCGAAAAGGAAGAGAGGCCAGCCTCATACCCAGGATATCCTTAAAGATGCGTCTCTGATGGGAGGCAGTATTGGCGGAAGGGATAATATTACTTTTGTGATAATTAACCTTTTGTCTGGACGCTGCTTCATACTGAGTTAAAAATGCACGAAAATGGTTAAGGTTACGCTATGTACCTCTGAGAAAGATAAGTAAATCATCCGCATACGCCAAGTGGGTGATAGCAAATGGAATACGCCCCAACCGAAAAGATTGTATATGTCCTGCTGCAGAAAGTGATTTTAAACCCCTGTTGAATCCTTCAGATGAACATGAATAACAGCGGAGACAGCGGATCACCCTGCTTTACCCCTCGAAATGGGCGAAATTTTGAGGACGGCTGTCCATTGATTAAGACTGACAACCGTGTGGCACTGAGATGATTAATAACCACTCGGATGAAGAAATCCGAAAATCCAAATTTGCGCAGTAACAGCTCTAGGTATTCCCAGCTCACCCTATCAAACGCCTTCATCATATCTAATTTCAAGCATAACTGAGATCCCCCTTTATCCAACATGTGGATCATTTCCTGCGCCAATAAGACTTGCGTAGAGATGTCATGTCCTGGTAGGAACCCCGTTTGTTCCGGAGATATTAGTCATGGTAAGAGCATCCCTAGACGCGTGGCGAGGATACAAGTACATACTTTACTCAAGAAATTCGTAAGACAAATGGGGCGAAAATCACTAAAGGTTTGTGGAGATTGCATCTTCGGAATCAATGTAATCAAAGCACTGGCCATTATTGCTGGCTGTGGAACACCAAGAAAAAACTCCTGCACTGCCTTAAGGACATCCAAGTGTATAATATTCCTGCAAGAGCGATAAAAATTACCATGAAAGCCGTCTGGTCCTGCGGCACTTTGAGGATCTAAACTCCAGACAGCTGTCTTTACCTCTGATTCCGACGGAAGCTGCATGAGCATGAGATTGTCATTCTCCGTTAAGATACATGGAATATGCGAAAGGATCTACGAGTGGCTGTGTGTTGCCTCCCTTGCAAATAAAGCAGTATAGAATTGGACTGCGGATGCCATGATATCATCCGGGCTATTTAGTAGATTTCCCTCAGTGTTTCGAATTTGCTGCAAACGAAACAGAAAAGACAAGTAAATATATATAAAAACCGTAAAATACAAGACATCAATAAACTATATTTTGACTGTGCGAATAAAAACAAAGTCGATCCAGCAGCGAGTGAGTGAACACGAATGGCAGAAGTGGAGAGACGCAGCCCAGTCTTTGATGCATATATTAAGCGATGGTCGGCATTGGTATACCTCAAAATGACAAACACGTACAAAGTTACACGTAATAGATGCAGCTTAATCCAAAAGCAAGGTATGAGGAAAGTGGTAAACGTATATTCGAGTTGCCCGCAACCAAGTGTGGTACGGGCAACAGAGCTTGTAATCTATGTCGTCGAACATCATTTATGGAAAAGCCACCATTGATGTGGTTTGAATGTGCCAGTGACCTCAGTAAACACAAAGGACATGACATTAGGCGATTATCAAACAACAAAAAGCACGTAGAATAGGTTTCACAAAAAACATACCCAGTCAAATATAGTTGATTGCCAATGTCATGAATCCTCAAGAGCGAATGTATGTTGTAGTAATATCTGTCTGCAAGCCACTCCGTGCCATAGGAGGGAGATCTGAGAGAGTGGTAAATGTGCAGAACTCCCGCCGCAGTATTCCGCGCTGTGCTAGCGCATGGGCAATTGAATTGCCTTCCCGTGTGACGTATGAGATAATGGCATGCATGAGGGACAAGTGTTGTTGAAGGCGAGCATAATCTATACCTAGGCGGCCTGATAGCGTGATTGAGGTAGTGATCAATGATACCAAATTTTGACAGTCAATCTCAATATGCAGCTCCATGTAACCCAATGTCGTAAAATAAATAAGGGAAAAGAGCATAGCCTGCAATTCAGCGTGCAGAGGCGGCAATACCGGCAATAGTAAACAAATAGTTGTGATCAACTGAACATGATAACTACGCAGGAAAGCCCCTCCAGCTGCCCTCGGCGACCAGTCGCGGCATCAATATTAAGTTTGAACTTCTCCGTGGATGATAACCGCCATCTTATAACTTGGATTCGGCTGGAGCGCAAAGGAGGGGAATAATGAGCATGCACTAGCAGTGGAAGAGAAGTAGCAAATTTTGTTCCAGAAATAGGTGAACACCATGAGAATACTCCTACACCTAAACATATATATATATATATATATATATATATATATATATATATTTTAAGCGAAATTTTATTAATGAAATAGAGCCTCCGTTATGGTGGAGAAAACCTTAGTACAGCAGTTGATATCATACGAATACCTATAATGTAAAGCTGCTATAATGTGCAATCTCCAGTCAAATATGATATGCCGCATTAAAACCTTGCCAAGTAAAACCACCCTTGTGGATAAAACCTTGGCAAAGGAAAAAGCGTACATATTTATTTGATTGGAGGAAAAGTATGGTACAAGCACATTAATGTATAAATTCCTTAAGTCTATGATAAGTAGCTCGAAGGCGGCCCTCAACTGTTTCATTGGCTGGTTGCTGTAGCTTTTGATGAAATCCTTCATGTATGTCCAGAAGTGTAGGTTGTGATGAAGGGCACATGCATATAGCAGCTGGAAACCTCGCATCAATGTTGATGTCCCTCGACAAAACAAAGGTAATGCTGAATTAGTCATAGCACAAGATATAAAGAGCAGTAGCATAGGATAATTCCAAAATCGTACCGATGTTGCCCGAAGTCCATAGACTACGGGCAACAGAAAGAAACAAATGCAACGGTTATATGAAGAGAAGGATAGAAGGTATACCCGCTTTGTATGCAGGCAACCAAACATCGTCTCCAGCTTTGTATATTACGTTCTAAGCGCATGGATGTGTCCATCTGTTTGATAAAAACCACGTGCCGAATACGGTAACTGGTTGGAAGATGTAAACAGACAAGTAGCAGGGTGCAGTCGAGCATGTTGACATATGTGGTGCGCCACCATGTTAATCTCTCTAGGGATATGATGTAACGTACTTCCCGTCAAATGCAAGAGTTGAACGAGCCTAGTGTATTCCAGAAGCGCAGTGATTGTAGTGTCTGACAACTGCGTTACTTGCTGACAGTCTGTCTCAATGATGATATTACGATGAAGTAAGCCAAAATACAGTAGACTGAAAACAGTTGCTTGTAGTTCAGCTCGAAGAGGAGACACAACAGGAAGCCGAAATGATATGCCTGCAACCATCTTGCCATTAGAGTCACGAAGAATAGCGCCTGCAGCAGCGTGTGAGTGGCCAGCCGAAGCATCCACGTTCATCTTTAATTTTCCTATCGGAGGAAGTGTCCACTTCAATGGGATTACGCGTTTTGGTCAAAGACTAGGAGAGAAACCATTGTTAACCAAGGAGGGAATGTATTGTGCCAATGCTGTGCTAGAAAGTGTGGCGGCCCAAGCAAAACAAGACTGTTTAGCTAAGGGAAGGATTCGGGCTACCGGCAAATCAGATTCTCCAAATTGATGATTTGCATAAACTCGCCAAATAGCCCAGCAAAGCATGATGGGTCCAACGACTTTAAAATTACCTTTTAAGGATTTGACTGAAGAGTGTATCCACCATTGGAGAAGGTATTGTCGTATATTTCCAGTCTGTGGGATCGGACCATCGAGTAACTCTGATAGTTGCGTCCATGCAGACTGGACACACGGGCATAGTAGAAATACATGAGACATAGAAGCTGAGGCATTTTTGCAGAATGGGCATATTGTTGGACATATGCAAGAAAAGGCCTTTATGTTGTCCTCCATGGGCAGTGCTGAATGCAGCAATTTCCATATAAACATACATATAGATGTTTGAACTCCTTTCCACCATATGAATTTGTGTGAAGGAAGATGAGCATGGTGTGGTCTGATATCTTCATACGCATATCTTAGTGAAAACTGACCTGTAGGGCTTGATCGCCAAAATGGGGCGGGGTTGTAGCGCCCCGTACTCGGCTACCCCTCGTACGGTGCACCCGCCGTACCTTCCCTTTCGGAAAAGTACAAAGCGTCGATACTTAACTCGTAAAAACCCATGGATAAACATGGATTACAAAGTCACGATCTTAACAGGTAGATAAAAATACGGCATAATTTGAACCTTAATCCGAAAGCATCAAATCGCGAATACATAGCAAAATTAGACAAACTGAACAGGTAGTAAACTACTCCGCGAAATTATACAAACATTATCCGAAGAGAATCCGAAATAGCTAAGTCCCAAAATGTCCCAAAGGCTCATCAAAAGCTTCCATCATCATTCTCTTAACGGCAATTTCAATAACCTACGGGTATGGCATCCTTGGCTCATCATCAATCCACTCGACTTCATTACCTGGCTCTGGGGGGAAAAATAAATGGGTGAGCGACAGAGTCTCCAGCAAGTATACAATAACACCGTACAATAAAGAGAAAACGGCATACAAGAATCAAACCCCAATTCCTTAAGTTAGAACATACCTGCCATTACCTTTCCGAAGCATCGTACTTAAAGTCATATCAATACTTAGCTAAGAACTAAGTGTCATCACTTAGTTAGATTCTACATGCCATAGCCAAACCTTACTTCTATGAAAAGGTATCATGCGTAATGCGTATGAAAATGTGAATGCGATGCAAATGCAACGGAAAACATTCTTTCTTTCATTTAGACATGCTCATGAAAATACTTGAACTTTCTTTCTTTCTTTCAAATCATGCTCATCATAAAACAAGAGAGTGTGTCAGCCTATTATACCGGGCATGACTCGGTTCTTATAACATGATCACCTTCAGGTCTATTATACCGGACCTGGCTCGGTTCTTACACTCTTCAGACCTATTATACCGGGCCTGGATCAGTTCTTATAATCTTTAGACCTATTATACCGGGCCTGGATCGGTTCTTATAATCGTGATCATCTTCAGACCTATTATACCGGGCCTGGATCGGTTCTTATAATTCTTCAGATCAATTAACCCCGGATCTGTGGCGGGTTAAGCTGGCCAGAAGGGATGGAATTCTTTCAAAACAGAAACTTTATATAAAACTTTGATAAAATCATGAGCATGGAACATATGAGCATGTCAATGCAAGTGCATGGGATGCAACATGGTAAAATGCACTTATAACATCATAAACAACTTTCTTCAGGGGCTGGAAAACGAACCAGCAGCATGTCCTGTATTGTTCGGCCTTAAAATCAACCTTTTTAGCCTATTTTCCAGAAACTAAAAATATGGACATGCACCACATGATCTTAACTATATTCTGTACAAATTTCATGTGATTTCGACAAGCGTAGATACCTCAATAAAATAATTCCCAGCAAGGGTACAACAGAAATTCTGCTGCACTCTCAACTCCATTCCTTACCTTGTCTCCATCCATAAACTCATTATGGGGCTCACTTAGCACCTGGAAATCTTTACTATTTCCTTTATGAACAATATTCAAATGCCCATTCACCAAAACAGGTTAAAATAAATACGATACAATTCATACAAGCACAAAGGGTCAATCTGTCCTGTTTTCCAGAATGTTACACCGACTTTCCTTCAATGGTTTACCATCAAGATCAATAGATAAAATCAATTTCTTTACATGTATATTTAGATCTATGTCTTAAGTACCTCCTGTAAAAATTTCAGGTCAATCCAAGATGTTTAAGGTACTTAATAATTTTTCTCCCTAAGGTGTTACGACCAGAAGCTGTTTTGACCCCTTGATACTAAAAATTCATTTCTGGCCAATCCACAAAGGATTTTCCAAAATTCCAACGCCACAATAAACTAGACATAATAAGCTACGACCATACCAAAAATAAGCTCAATCCAACGCTTAGAAGGTCCTTAACTAAGTCCATCAATTTGGAATAAAATCGGTCCAGAATTCTGTTTCAGCCAACATGCATAGAAATATCCTTTCCTTCCTAATTTTGTTCTTTAGCCTATAATCCAAGTTAATGGCCATTCAATATACATGATAAGGCTTCCCTATACTAAATTCAAGTCTCTTTAGCATGCAAAAGTCGTTCACATGGGCTTCTCATTCTTCCAAACAAAACAGTCTCCTAGTCCAACAATTTCAAAACATAAGAAAAAGGTAACAACTTAGGCATATTTTCACTAAAGTCATATCTTAGGCTTCTAGACATTCAAGTATGCACATAATCACATATATTGTAAGGGGTTAAAGTATACTTGCCTCTTCAAGCTAAAGCTCTTGCCTTTGCTTGGTTATGAAGTGAGATGTGATGAAATCCTTCACCTTCTTCACCTTAAGTATACGGTTTTAAGGAAATGAAATGAAAATGTTAGTCTTTATTCAATAGAGGAACTAGGTTATCTTTAAGGCTAGAGCATCTTACCAAAATGAGCTTGGAATGGAGGTTCAAGCACCTCAATGTAACACCACCTAGAAAAGTTGAAGGCTTTCACCTATTTCAACCATGAAACCCATGGTTTTGGCATGGAGAAGGAGAGTTCATGTGAGCTTCATTCTTTACCAAAATGAGAATTTTCTTAAGGGAACTTAGAATAAGACTTACCTAGATGTCTTCTTGAGTCTTGAAGTTGAACTTGAAGTTCTAGCCCTCAAGATGAAAAGGGCCGAAATTTCTTGATGAGGGAAATGGAAATTTTGCTAAGTGTTTTTGCTCTTGCAATATGAGAGATAGATGCTTCTAGAATGGTTGAAGTTAAAACATGTTGGAGGCTTAGGGGGACACGGTTTTGGAGGGATTTTTGTGAGGGTTAGGGTTTTCTTGAATGTTAATCAAGGTTAAGTTAGTATAACCTTGGTTACTTTATTCAAACTATAGTTACTTTTGTGCTAACCCAAGTTACTTTACTAAATCATGGTTACATTAACCTTAGTTTAGAGAAAAGTAACCATGGTAGGATTTAAAAATCCTCCATGTCTAGACACTAAGGGGGGGGCGGTTTGGTTGGGGTCTTTATGACCTCAACCATACTACTTCCTTCTTTAATGAGTTGTCTCAACTTGTTCCTTAAATGCATGTCTATTTTATTTTCTATTTATCTCTTTGCATAATAACTTCTTTTCTAAATGATGTAGTAGACATTAAGTAATTATTTTAACTAATAAAATTGGCTAGAGAAATCTAGAATTTCCCATGTATAGGCCGAAATTTTGGGCCTCTTAGGCATCTTGATATTCCTTGTAATTTTAATCCATATGCCATATTGTTGCCTATATTTTATTGTATTCCAAGATTAGTATATGTATCTATACAATTACGTACACGCCTAGGCGTACCATGTGTTTATACCTTCCCTACATATATCATATATACGCACATACATATATATATTGGTATGGTTTATATCACTCTATATCTCATAGACTATCTCAAGAGTATTTAAGTAAAAAGAGTTACGTGGATTTAAGTAACATGCTCTAAAAGAAATTGTCGTTTTCATTCCATCTCATATTCATAGTTTTTACGTACCTAATTGTTGGGGTACAACATCCTTCCCTCCTTCAATAAAGTTTCGTCCTCGAAACTTATGAATTGTCAAAGAGATATGGGTACTTTCGCTTCATGTCTCCCTCTAATTCCCAAGTGGCCTCATCAACT
>AP025066.1:17505913-17672929 GCA_036186865.1 Eustoma russellianum | reverse complement strand
ATATAGGCCGAAATTTTGGGCCTCTTAGGCATCTTGATATTCCTTGTAATTTTAATCCATATGCCATATTGTTGCCTATATTTTATTGTATTCCAAGATTAGTATATGTATCTATACAATTACGTACACGCCTAGGCGTACCATGTGTTTATACCTTCCCTACATATATCATATATACGCACATACATATATATATTGGTATGGTTTATATCACTCTATATCTCATAGACTATCTCAAGAGTATTTAAGTAAAAAGAGTTACGTGGATTTAAGTAACATGCTCTAAAAGAAATTGTCGTTTTCATTCCATCTCATATTCATAGTTTTTACGTACCTAATTGTTGGGGTACAACATCCTTCCCTCCTTCAATAAAGTTTCGTCCTCGAAACTTATGAATTGTCAAAGAGATATGGGTACTTTCGCTTCATGTCTCCCTCTAATTCCCAAGTGGCCTCATCAACTGAATGGTTCTTCCATTTCACCTTGACCATAGGAATAGACTTATTCCTCAATGCTTTCACTTCCCTATCAATTATCCTTTCGGGTTCTTCAACATATGATATATCAGCTTCAATCCTCAAAGGTTGCTCATCCATAATATGGCTCGAGTCATGCACATACTTACGCAATTGAGATATATGAAACACATTGTGTAATTGAGACAACGATGGTGGTAGTGCAAGTCTGTAAGCAACTTCTCCAATTCTTTCCAAGATCTCAAATGGTCCAATGAATCTAGGACTAAGTTTCTCTTTAATTCCGAACCGCTTTACTCCTTTCGATGGCGATACTTTCAAGAATACTTTATCTCCTACTTGAAACTCAAGTGGTCGACGCCTCACGTCGGCCCACGCCTTGCTTCTATCCTGAGCAGCCTTCAATCTTTGTCTTGCAATCATAACCTTTTCCTTGGTTTGCTCCACTAAGTCAGGCCCTGTGAAAATTTTATCTCCAATCTCATCCCAATACAATGGCGATCGACATTTTCTTCCATAAAGAGCTTCATAAGGAGCCATTCCAATAGATCTGTGATAGCTGTTATTGTATGAAAACTCAACCAACTTCAAACTCTTATCCCAGCTACCTCCAAAGTCCAACACACAAGCACGCAACATGTCCTCCAACGTTTGGATTGTTCTCTCTGATTGACCGTCAGTCTGGGGATGAAAAGCTGAACTCATGCGAACTTCCGTACCCATCGCTTTCTGAAATGCCGTCCAAAACCTTGATGTGAAGCGGGGGTCTCGGTCACAAACTATGCTCATAGGAACTCCATGCAAACATACAATCTGATCAACATACATAGAAGCCAACTTTTCCATGGGTGCTTTAATCGACATTGCCATGAAATGCGCACTCTTCGTCAGACGATCCACAATAACCCAAATAGTGTCATATCCACTTCTTGTCTTAGGTAAATCGGTCACAAAATCCATAGCGATGTGATCCCACTTCCACTCAGGCACCTCAAGTGGTTGCAACAATCCAGCTGGCCTCTGATGTTCTGCTTTGACTTTCTGACATACAAGACATTTCTCGACAAACTCTGCTATCTGATTCTTCATTCCTGGCCACCAGAACTTTTGCTTCAAGTCATGATACATCTTATTTGCTCCTGGGTGAATAGACAAGCGTGAATTATGGGATTCCTGAAACACTTCACTCTTTATCGCATCATCATTAGGCACACACAATCGACCTCTAAACCACAAACTGCCGTCACTACGGACTTTAAAATCGTCAGATGGCTTCTCCTTCAGCTTGCTCTTAACTTTCATCAATGCATCATCCTTAACTTGAGTCTCCTTAATCCTATCGATCACAGAAGGAACTACTACTAATTTTGCAAGCACGTCGGAAATCGAATTTACTTCTTCCAGACCAAACTCTTCCATATCACGCTGTAAAGGTGGTTGACGGGGATGACTTGTCTTACGACTCAAAGCGTCGGCAAATTTATTAGCTTTACCTGGATGGTACTGAATAGAGATGTCATAATCCTTGATCAATTCAAGCCATCTCCTTTGGCGCATATTCAGCTCCTTTTGAGTGAAGAGGTATTTCAAACTCTTATGATTCGTGAAGATCTCACACTTCTCTCCATACAGATAATGACCCCAAATCTTTAGAGCAAATACAACTGCTGCAAGCTCAAGGTCATGTACTGGATAATTCTGCTCAAACGCCTTAAGCTGGCGAGACGCATACGCGATCACACGCCCATTCTGCATAAGAACACAACCCAGTCCATTCTTGGAAGCATCACTATAGATCACAAACTGTTCTCCTGAAATGGGTTGAGCCAAAACTGGTGCAGACGTCAACCTTTCTTTCAGCTCAGAAAAGCTACTTTCACAATCTTTATTCCATACGAATTTTGTCTTCTTCTGAGTCAATCTAGTGAGTGGCATAGCTATCCTTGAAAATCCTTCAACAAACTTGCGGTAGTAACTGGCCAGTCCAAGAAAACTCCTTACTTCAGTGACATTGGTCGGTCTCGGCCACTCAGTAATTGCCTCAATCTTTCGGGGATCAACCGAAATCCCATTTTCAGTAATAATATGGCCCAGAAATGACACACTATGCAACCAAAACTCACATTTACTAAATTTCGCATAGAGTTGATGCTTCCTTAGAATACCAAGTATTGTCCTCAGATGAGCTGTATGAGTTTCCTCATCAGGCGAATAAATCAGGATATCGTCAATAAAGACTACTACATACTTATCCAATTGGTCGCGAAACACCCGATTCATAAGATCCATAAACGCTGCAGGGGCGTTGGTCAGTCCAAAAGGCATCACGAGAAATTCATAATGCCCATATCTCGTCCTGAATGCTGTCTTAGGAATATCCTCAGCTCTTATCTTCAATTGAAAATATCCAGATCTTAGGTCCACTTTGCTAAACACCCGAGCTCCCTGCATTAGGATACTTTAGATATTATTCATGATTATTATATTGAAATAAGACTTGGTAATTACTGACCCGAAGCTGGTCGAACAGATCGTCGATCCGAGGCAACGGATACTTATTCTTTACGGTGATCTTGTTGAGTTCTCGATAATCAATACACAGTCGCATACCTCCATCTTTCTTCTTTACAAATAAAACTGGGGCACCCCATGGCGACACACTTGGACGAATCAACTTCTTTTCCAATAACTCGTGCAATTGCTCTTTTAGTTCCTTCAGCTCAGCGGGTGCCATGCGGTAAGGAGCTTTAGAAATGGGCTCAGCTCCGGGGATGAGATTTATCTCAAAGGAAATCTCTCGATCAGGGGGAAGTCCTGGTAGTTCCTCTGGAAAGACATCAAGAAACTCTTGAACTACTGGAACTTGCGAAATGGCCACTGCTGCCTGCTCGACACTATGAGCATAAACAAGATAGCCTTGACATCCCTTTCGCAACGCTCTACGGGCACGTACTGTATTCACAAAAATATTCTTTGACTTCTTCAACTTGGGACCTCCTTGAAATGATACTTCCTCTTGCTCCGGGGCTCTGAAAGTGACTTTCTTCTGATTGCAGTCAATATGGGCATGGTTCTTAGACAACCAGTCCATACCAAGAATAATGTCAAAGTCACTCATAGCAATCGGGATCAGATCAGCCGCGAACCGATGGTCATCGAGCTCGACCGCGCAATTCTTATACAGATAATGAGACGTAAGCACTTGATCACCAGCGGCTTGGATTCGATAGGGTGATTTAAGCCGGATGGGATTGTGGTCTAATCCCTTTGCAAATTTCTTAGATATAAAGGAGTGGTTGGCGCCACTATCAAACAACACATTTGCGGGCATACAACATACAAGAGTAGCGCCTGAATCATATAGAGTTTTAACTACGCAGCAATATAATATTTATCAACTTAGTATTGCATAAATTTTAAATCATACCAGCCATGACGTCTCCAGCTTCCTCAACTGCAGCATCAGTCATCACATGCACACGCGCATTCAGGCGCTGACGTTGGTTCCTCTGCTGCTGACCACCACGCTCACGACAATCTCTCAGAATATGCCCAGTCTTTCCACATCCAACACAAGCAGCTCCCTTATCAGGACAATCCCTAATCATATGACCAGTCTTGCCGCAACCAAAGCACTTACCAGCTTGTACATAGCACTCGCCCAAATGATTCTTCTGACAATGGGGACACATGGGAATGGCCTGCTGCTGCTGTCCTTGATTTCCTTGATTATTTCTCTGATTATTCTGATTCTGCCCACGGCGCTGTCCACGATTCTGATTTCTTCTTTGGTTCTGATTCTGCTGCCTACCTGGCCTCCCATGAAAATTCTGTCTAGTCATTTTCCTTGCTCCTTTATCACCGGAAGTGTCCCTTCCTCTTTTCTGGCCCACTGTCGCATCGCGACGAATGATATCCTTCTCGATCCGATAACATGCGTCAACAAGTGCCTCAAAATCAGCAGAGATAACATTTACCAACCAAGTGCGAATCCTTGGGTTCAGCCCACTCTCAAACTTCACCATCTTAGATTCCTCATCATTCATCGTAGCCGGAGAAAATCTACCCAAAGCCAGAAACTTGCTCACATATTCAGACACAGTCACACCAGGTTCTTGCTTCAACATTTCAAAATCATGCCTCTTTTGCATCTTCACTGACGGAGGAAAATAAAACTTGTTGAACTCTTGGATGAATCTCTCCCATGGAATAGGTCGGGGCAAAGGTTGCAGCTTAGCCTTCCACCACTGGTTCGCCTCACCAAGGAGGAAAGGCCTTACAGCTTGGGTTTTCATATTGTCAGGGGCTCCATTCAGTTCAAAACAGTTCTCCACTTCATCTAGCCATTTTTCAGCCATATCGGGGTCAGACTTGCCTTTAAAAGGAGGAACATTCGCTCGCTTGAGCTTCTCAAAGTAGTACTGCGCATCTCTTATCGGTTCATATGGAGGAGGAGGGGCAACTTGCTGTATCATTCCCTGGCCAATCTGAGTTACGGTCTGACAGAATGCTTGGAAATCCGGAATAAGAAGTGGCACTTGCGGAAGAGGGTTTCCTTGAGCTGGTGGGGGATTTTCATTCTGCGGTGGAGGAGGAGGCGGTGGATTCTGATTCTGAGGTGGAGGTGGAGGGACTTGTTCTTGAGGTTGTGGAGGGTTTGGTTCGGGTGCATGGGCAGCATCTCTGCGAGGTCTACCACGAGTCCGAACCATCTGTATACGGAGCAGAAAGGTATATTTATGTATATATAGATCGAGATGACTGACTAAATTTAGACATGCTTGGAAAAGGATTTTAAAGCAAGAAAAAGAGTCAATACGCAACATATCGGCTAACGGTTGACCAAGGGACCCTATTCCCAATCTAAGTTGTCTAAGCTAAGGCTATCTCTCTTCTAAGATCATGACTTAAGTCTAAGATCAATTCTTAGTTTCCTAAGATCATAACTTATCTTCTACGTTCTGCCCGAATCTAGAGCCTCGGCTCTGATACCACCTGTAGCGCCCCGTACTCGGCTACCCCTCGTACGGTGCACCCGCCGTACCTTCCCTTTCGGAAAAGTACAAAGCGTCGATACTTAACTCGTAAAAACCCATGGATAAACATGGATTACAAAGTCACGATCTTAACAGGTAGATAAAATACGGCAGAATTTGAACCTTCATCCGAAAGCGTCAAATCGCGAATACATAGCAAAATTATACAAACTGAACAGGTAGTAAACTACTCCGCGAAATTATACAAACATTATCCGAAGAGAATCCGAAATAGCTAAGTCCCAAAATGTCCCAAAGGCTCATCAAAAGCTTCCATCATCATTCTCTTAACGGCATTTCAATAACCTACGGGTATGGCATCCTTGGCTCATCATCAATCCACTCGACTTCATTACCTGGCTCTGGGGGGGAAAATAAATGGGTGAGCGACAGAGTCGCCAGCAAGTATACAATAACACCGTACAATAAAGAGAAAACGGCATACAAGAATCAAACCCCAATTCCTTAAGTTAGAACATACCTGCCATTACCTTTCCGAAGCATCGTACTTAAAGTCATATCAATACTTAGCTAAGAACTAAGTGTCATCACTTAGTTAGATTCTACATGCCATAGCCAAACCTTACTTCTATGAAAAGGTATCATGCGTAATGCGTATGAAAATGTGAATGCGATGCAAATGCAACGGAAAACATTCTTTCTTTCATTTAGACATGCTCATGAAAATACTTGAACTTTCTTTCTTTCTTTCAAATCATGCTCATCATAAAACAAGAGAGTGTGTCAGCCTATTATACCGGGCATGACTCGGTTCTTATAACATGATCACCTTCAGGTCTATTATACCGGACCTGGCTCGGTTCTTACACTCTTCAGACCTATTATACCCGGCCTGGATCGGTTCTTATAATCTTCAGACCTATTATACCGGGCCTGGATTGGTTCTTATAATCGTGATCATCTTCATACCTATTATACCGGGCCTGGATCGGTTCTTATAATTCTTCAGATCAATTAACCCCGGATCTGTGGCGGGTTAAGCTAGCCAGAAGGGATGGAATTCTTTCAAAACAGAAACTTTATATAAAACTTTGATAAAATCATGAGCATGGAACATATGAGCATGTCAATGCAAGTGCATGGGATGCAACATGGTAAAATGCACTTATAACATCATAAACAACTTTCTTCAGGGGCTGGAAAACGAACCAGCAGCATGTCCTGTATTGTTCGGCCTTAAAATCAACCTTTTTAGCCTATTTTCCAGAAGCTAAAAATATGGACATGCACCACATGATCTTAACTATATTCTGTACAAATTTCATGTGATTTCGACAAGCGTAGATACCTCAATAAAATAATTCCCAGCAAGGGTACAACAGAAATTCTGCTGCACTCTCAACTCCATTCCTTACCTTGTCTCCATCCATAAACTCATTATGGGGCTCACTTAGCACCTGGAAATCTTTACTATTTCCTTTATGAACAATATTCAAATCCCCATTCACCAAAACAGGTTAAAATAAATACGATACAATTCATACAAGCACAAAGGGTCAATCTGTCCTGTTTTCCAGAATGTTACACCGACTTTCCTTCAATGGTTTACCATCAAGATCAATAGATAAAATCAATTTCTTTACATGTATATTTAGCTCTATGTCTTAAGTACCTCCTGTAAAAATTTCAGGTCAATCCAAGATGTTTAAGGTACTTAAATAATTTTTCTCCCTAAGGTGCTACGACCAGAAGCTGTTTTGACCCCTTGATACTAAAAATTCATTTCTGGCCAATCCACAAAGGATTTTCCAGAAATTCCAACGCCACAATAAACTAGACATAATAAGCTACGACCATACCAAAAATAAGCTCAATCCAACGCTTAGAAGGTCCTTAACTAAGTCCATCAATTTGGCATAAAATCTGTCCAGAATTCTGTTTCAGCCAACATGCATAGAAATATCCTTTCCTTCCTAATTTTGTTCTTTAGCCTATAATCCAAGTTAATGGCCATTCAATATACATGATAAGGCTTCCCTATACTAAATTCAAGTCTCTTTTAGCATGCAAAAGTCGTTCACATGGGCTTCTCATTCTTCCAAACAAAACAGTCTCCTAGTCCAACAATTTCAAAACATAAGAAAAAGGTAACAACTTAGGCATATTTTCACTAAAGTCATATCTTAGGCTTCTAGACATTCAAGTATGCACATAATCACATATATTGTAAGGGGTTAAAGTATACTTGCCTCTTCAAGCTAAAGCTCTTGCCTTTGCTTGGTTATGAAGTGAGATGTGATGAAATCCTTCACCTTCTTCACCTTAAGTATACGGTTTTAAGGAAATGAAATGAAAAGGTTAGTCTTTATTCAATAGAGGAACTAGGTTATCTTTAAGGCTAGAGCATCTTACCAAAATGAGCTTGGAATGGAGGTTCAAGCACCTCAATGTAACACCACCTAGAAAAGTTGAAGGCTTTCACCTATTTCAACCATGAAACCCACGGTTTTGGCATGGAGAAGGAGAGTTCATGTGAGCTTCATTCTTTACCAAAATGAGAATTTTCTTAAGGGAACTTAGAATAAGACTTACCTAGATGTCTTCTTGAGTCTTGAAGTTGAACTTGAAGTTCTAGCCCTCAAGATGAAAAGGGCCGAAATTTCTTGATGAGGGAAATGGAAATTTTGCTAAGTGTTTTTGCTCTTGCAATATGAGAGATAGATGCTTCTAGAATGGTTGAAGTTAAAACATGTTGGAGGCTTAGGGGGACACGGTTTTGGAGGGATTTTTGTGAGGGTTAGGGTTTTCTTGAATGTTAATCAAGGTTAAGTTAGTATAACCTTGGTTACTTTATTCAAACTATAGTTACTTTTGTGCTAACCCAAGTTACTTTACTAAATCATGGTTACATTAACCTTGGTTTAGAGAAAAGTAACCATGGTAGGATTTAAAAATCCTCCATGTCTAGACACTAAGGGGGGGCGGTTTTGGTTGGGGTCTTTATGACCTCAACCATACTACTTCCTTCTTTAATGAGTTGTCTCAACTTGTTCCTTAAATGCATGTCTATTTTATTTTCTATTTATCTCTTTGCATAATAACTTCTTG
This sequence comes from Eustoma russellianum, assembly GCA_036186865.1. Taxonomy (NCBI): domain Eukaryota; kingdom Viridiplantae; phylum Streptophyta; class Magnoliopsida; order Gentianales; family Gentianaceae; genus Eustoma; species Eustoma russellianum. The sequence goes on along the minus strand of AP025066.1, from coordinate 17,664,347 downwards.
TCTAAATGATGTAGTAGACATTAAGTAATTATTTTAACTAATAAAATTGGCTAGAGAATTCTAGAATTTCCCATGTATAGGCCGAAATTTTGGGCCTCTTAGGCATCTTGATATTCCTTGTAATTTTAATCCATATGCCATATTGTTGCCTATATTTTATTGTATTCCAAGATTAGTATATGTATCTATACAATTACGTACACGCCTAGGCGTACCATGTGTTTATACCTTCCCTACATATATCATATATACGCACATACATATATATATTGGTATGGTTTATATCACTCTATATCTCATAGACTATCTCAAGAGTATTTAAGTAAAAAGAGTTACGTGGATTTAAGTAACATGCTCTAAAAGAAATTGTCGTTTTCATTCCATCTCATATTCATAGTTTTTACGTACCTAATTGTTGGGGTACAACAGGGGTGGCCAGTTGTGAGCTGCATGCAAAGAGTGTGTGAAGAACATATCCTTTTCCAACTAGGGGAGTCATAGATGCGGGGCAAGTAATCCATTCGTTGTCCGTAGCGTGCCCACATGTATATTGCCCATAATGAGGTACTTGAATGATAATTCCACCAAAGCTTACAGTCATAAGCACGCTGTATATGTACTAGACTTCTGATTCCCCATCCCCCTTCTGCCTCTGGATAACATAACTTTTCTAGGGAAGTCCAATGATGCTGCCCTCCCCATAGAAAAAGCGAGATATTCCTGTTAAGCGCATGAATGACACTCTTTGGAAGGCGAGAAGCTGATAAAAGATGAAGAGGAATAGATGTTAGAACCGATTTAAGAAAAGTAAGACAACTTCCTGGAGACAAGAGACGGCTAGCCCAGCCTGTCAATTTTGAATCAAAATGCTGCAATAGCGAGACACAGTAAGAAGCTCTGTTGATCCCTCGATAAAGATAGGAGCCCAAGTATTTGATTGGCAAAGAAGACGGTTGCATTGCCAAAACTTGGATAACATGGCTTTGCTGGCGTGGCGTGACATACGAGCTTAGTACAAATTGGCTTTTCGCTAAATTGACAAGCTGACCCGAGGCACGTTGATAGTCAAGAAGAAAGTACTGAAATCATGACAAGTTTTGTGCTGAGGCATTGAGAAAAATCAATAAATCATCTGCATAAGCTAAATGGGAGACTGGCGCTACTCTTCCAGATGTAAAACCTTTAATATGCTGAGTGCTGAATAATCTGTTTAAACCTCGACTAAATCCTTCTGAGCATATTATAAATAACAGCGGTGATAAAGGATCACCTTGTTTGACTCCACGAGAAGGTGAAAAGAAACCATGAGTTGTACCATTGACCGAAATGGAGAGTTTGGATAGACGCATATTATTAAGGATGATTCGTAGAAGGCGAGAGTCGAATCCAAACTTTGTAAAGATAAGGGGGTTTGAGAGATTTCAAAATAAGTGTCTTGAATGTATACACATATATAAACGTGCATAAACATATATAAATGTGTACATGTATGCATGATAACTTGCCATTACTTGCCTTATTTAGCTTATATTATGTTGCTGTACTAACGAGCCATGAAGCATTAAAGCTTACATCATATGGCAAACATTTGTTGTGTTTATACTATTTTCAGGTGCCACCATTAATGAACTAAATTAGTTCATTAAGTGAAGTACTTAGTTTAATAAACTAAGTAGTTCATTAAAGGAAGCTTCATTTGGAAAAGGCACAAAGACAACAAGGCTAAGGAAGGAAAGTCTTCTCCTCCTCTCCATCTTTAATGTACACGCCACATATACATAAAAATTATATATTTTCAGATTTTTTTTAAAAAGGCACATACACATGTATTCCAACGTACTACCGACACGTTATATATTTTACGTACGTACGTTAATGTCACACCACTATACTTAACTCATATTTATGAGTATATTCAGGTCTTATATCATATGATATAAGATATGGTGATGACAAATTAAATACGACACGATAAAAGGTTCTAAACCGAAATTTGTCGTATCGGGCGAATACCGAAACTTCACCAACGTGTCACGTACTTGCCATAAATAAATGGCCAGCCCATATACATCAAAATATGATGTAAATTTTGTGCTACACATGACATATTCAGCCAAAAATACTTTCCATGTTGGCACACACAAATTACTCCACATTAAGGCCAAAATGTGAAGATTCCAAGTTTAATTTTGTCACATGCTAATGGTACCACTTTAAACCAGCCAAGTGCTGAGATTTAAAGTATATATTATATATATTATGTATAACATAATATATATAACATGTGAAAAATTTGGAATTTAAATTAGAGAAAAATCGGGTAATCGATAAATATCGAAAATTCGGTTTTCTACGCACATAACATGGAACGATTTTCTTGTACATCATGTGACACGTATCTAGACACTTTTTACATATGATATACATCTTAAAGTGTTCTAGAAAATTAAATTAAGGGCTGATTGGAATATTACATGTGTGTATTATTAAATGTGCACTATTTTACAAAGTTAGCAAAAATGAATTTCAGCACATGTATACACATCATATAACGTCACATACAGCTGATTTGGAGCACATGTGGAGCTTTGTTGGCATATTGATTGGTCAAGGATCAATCATACATTGTTGGTGAATTAAAGAGAAAAGCTACAAATGGTAAGAATCCAACATATATCTCTCTTATATCACATGCTGAAAATTTCAGCATGGTAACCTTGGGTGGCCGATTTTTAGCACTAAGAAATGCCATATTTTACTATCTTGCATCATGAGGATTAATTGAGGATGTTATGGAAATGATTTGAATATTGTTTAAATTAATAAAGTGTGATATTCTACATATCACACATGCTGAAATTTTTCAGCATGTGTGAAGACATGGTGGCCGAATTCTAGAGCTAAATGGTGTCCAAATTCATTTCTCATGTGATAGGAATATTTACCATTAATTGGTGATTCATTTTAATGAGAAAAATCAAAGAAAAATGGTAATGATTTGAACTATTCAACCATGTGTCACATGCTGAAAATTCAGCATGGTAACATCTATTATGGCCGATTTTTTGGCATAGAAATGGAAGAATTTTTGGTCTTGCAATTTATGATATAATTCTTGATTTATGGTATGATTTTGTGATTGATTTTTGGCACATGTTAAAGTGAATATCTCAGATTTTTTCCATGTCATCTTGATGACAACATTGAGCCAATAAGGAGGTGCCAAGTAAGCGAAGACTAAATGATGATCCAATAGGAAGATGTCAAGTAAGAAAGGTATTGTCACAATGATGTCTTACACTCTCTCAAGGACTTAAAAGACAATTTTCAAGAGGGGAGAAGCCCTAAGGGGGACGGCTGCAACTATAAGGAAAGAAGAGGAGAGCAAACAAAATAGAACAACAAGCATTGCATTCTAAAGAGATCAAATTGCCAAGCTCTTCTTCTCCTACATTTTCTTTCTTTCTCTTTTCTTGTAAAAGCCTATTATATTCATATTCTTTCAATCTTGAATAGGCTTGATATAAACCACCATTCATACATCTTTGTAAAAGATTGATCAAGGTGTGATCAATCTTCATTCTAGCAAGGTGGTGGTGTTCGTGTGAATTATACTCGTCATACAAGGTTTGTAAAGGGTTGGAGTTAGGTGTAACTCTATCAACCCTGCGGTAAGGTGTACTGCGTGTGTGTGATTAGTGTGAACCAAGGAAGGTGTTCCTTGAAGACTGGAGTAGGTTGTTTATAACCGAACCAGTATAAAATTCTTGGTGCCATTTACTTTCTGCATTTACTTTTCAGTTACTGCACTGTTTATCCTTCTTGTTCGCATCCGTAAAAATAGTAAACGATTTTCAAAAATTACGAAAATTTCCAGAAACATACTTACACGTTCTAGGGTTAATTTGGCATAAGTGTCAACCCTTTTGGATAAGTATAAGTCAATCCAACATCAAAAGTTCTGAGACTAGTGCAGTCTGATTTTCAGACTTGCAAAGGTTGAGACTTTGATTATATTTGACCTACTTCCCAAACGAATTTTCCAAAACTGTTTCAACACATTTAAATATAGTATATAAGGAGTTAGTGGTCAAATTTTCAGAGCATTTGGACGTTCACACAAATAGGAATTAATTTTTCAAAACCATCTACCGTTTCTGGCAGATTTGCACAATCTGAGTATCAACGGTTTTTGAAGGGGTTAAAGGTTGAATTTTAATTTGAAAGTTTTAGGGGACCCTCATAACATCTGAGGCTAAGTTCTCTCAAAATTTTATAATTTTTGGAGACCTCTAACCTAGTTTTAAAAACGTTTTAAAACTGGTTCTGAAAACAGAATCTGTTTTCAGAACTTGAATTGTTCAAGTTTAAAGAAGTTTTAAAAAGCACACTTTCCGCACCATCTATTCAACCCCCCCCCCCTCTCTAGTGGTGCCTTGCAGATCCTACAAACTTTAGCATAATGGCCTCTAGATACGACCAGTTAACGCGATCAAAGGCTTTGGCCATGTCTAACTTTATCATTACTTGGCCGTGGCGGACTTTTTTATCTAACAGATGTGTCATCTCATTGGCCATGATGACATGCTCACTTATATCATGCCCTTGTAAAAAACCAATTTGCTCTGAAGAGATGATTTGTGGGAGTAAAACGCTCAGTCGCGTTGCTAGTATGCGCGTGGTTACCTTGCTAATAAAATTGGAGAGACAAATAGGCCGAAAATCCGCATATGTAACTGGTTGTGTCCGTTTGGGAATCAATGTGATGAGGGATGATAGCATGACTCGTGGTGGAGGCACTCCCAGAAAGAATTCTTGCACCGCTAGAATGACGTCAAGGTTTATAATGTCCCAACATGCTCGATAAAAATGCCCATTATACCCATCAGGTCCTGCTGCACTGCTTGGACTTAGATTCCACACTGCATCTTTTATTTCATTCGCAGTTGGTATTTGCAATAGCATGCAATTATTTTCTGATGTCACAATTGAGGGGATGTGGCTTAGAAAATCAGGAACCCCAGCTACATCTTCATGCGAAAAAAGTTGCCAATAAAAAGAGACAGCCTCAGCTCCAAGGGATGCGTTGTCTTGTAAAAGAACATCTGCAGAATTCCGAAGGCTGGCAATTTGTTGCCGTCTATGCTTATCCTTAACAATGGCATGAAAATACGCTGTGTTAGCCTCTCCTTCAGCTACCCACTTTATTCTAGACTTCTGAGCCCAATAAGATGTTTGCGCGTTAGTAGCCTGTAGCAGTTTGGCCTGCACCAACAAGAGTGTTGTACGATGTGCAGGAGTGGGATCCGAATCAAATTGTGTTTCCAGCCTATGATAATTTTCCTCAGCTTCTGCAACATTGTTGAAAATGTTTTCATAGACATTTTTATTCCATGTACGAAGATCTCTTTTCAATCTATTAAGCTTTATGTATAACCCACGCATGCCACCGATCATAGGGTATTGAGTCCATTGCTGTTGCACATATGATTTAAAATCTGGATGAAGCGCCCATGCATTGATATAACGAAAGGGAACGTGAATCCTTTCTATTGTATTAGTACATTTAAGTAACAGAGGAGAGTGGTCCGATGTTGCTCTAGATAAATGCTGAACAGAAATAGTGGCGAACATTGTTGTAAAAGCCACATTACACAAGTGTCTATCAAGCCTGCGCCAAACTCTGCCTTGGCCAATTCCACGCGACCAAGTAAACGGCGGTCCAACAAAGGGGAGATCTTGTAGCCCACAGATATCTAAACATTGATTGAAGTCTTCTAAATGTCGAAGGGGGGAGAAGATCGACCATCATGTTCATCAAGAGAGAGATAAGTGTTGAAATCCCCACTTAAAATCCATGGCAAAGTGTTATTCTGTGAAAATTGTGTTATAGATTCCCATAATGAGCGTCTTTCTGCAATTGTGTGTTTACCATAGACAGCTGACCATGTGAAAGACTGTTGTGTAGGTATGTGTACGAATGATAAATGCGAAGCTTGAGTTCCATGCTGTACATCTAAAAATCTCAAAAGCGAAGCAGCCTAAAATATCCAAATATTACCTTGACATGTTTCCAATGCATTGGTGAAACCTAATTTCAAACGATAAGATGAGAGTTTTGTGGTGCGTTGTTTTGGTTCAATGAGAATAAGGAGATCAACCTTCGTCTGACGTACTAACGTAATGAGACGCTGTAACGAGGTTCGAATCCCTCTTACATTCCACGTGAGCGCATTCATGGTATCATGTTGGAATGATAGGAACCCATACGAGAAGCACTTCTGGTCGTAACTGTAGAAGGTGGCCTTGGTGGCAATTCATGCTTACGACGACGCCGACGTCTTGGTGCAACTAGTATAAATCCATCCATGTCATGTGATGAACCAGTAGTGCTTTGGTGTATATCCTCAACGCAGGGAGAACGCAATCTGCGTGCAGACAGACAGCTTTTTATCTCATCTAATGACTCCTGCATTTGTTGTTGAAATTGTGAGCATGAGGCCATATCTGTGTGAACAATCTAGGTCATGCGATCTGCATCTGAATCCGATACTTGAAAAACATCTGGATCGTCCTGTGCACCATGTGCTGAATTATCTGGCTCTTCAAATAATCTGTGTATGGAAAACCCTCAGCGAAAGTATCTATCTCCGGTGATATATCATCTACTGCAATGTGCGATGTGGGCTGAATAGGATTATTCTTTTGGAGATCTGGTATTTCGGCAGCTGTTTGTATTGATGGGGATCGTTGTTGAGATGCATTGCTTGGGGGCAAATCATCACGTTGTGATGGTTGCAAATCATGATCTGTGGTTTTGTGGAGCAAAGTAACGGATGAAGGATCCAAGGTTGAAACTTTCTGCCCTTTTTTAAGTATCCAACGCGTAGTAGGTTTTTGGGGCTTTGGTGGCGGCGGCGGATCGGGATCAAGCTGGCCGCATTTTGACGTTGCATGGCCTAACCTGCGGCAGTCCGTACAAAAAGAAGGAAGATCTTCATAGATTATCTGCTGTTGAATGATCTTTTGTTTTCCTTCCAAGAAGAGTTTTTTGGGTAGATCCTTAGAGATATCTGCTTCAACACAGATTCTTGCCACTGAAGGACGAAGACCATCAGCAGTTCCTACGTCAAGTTTGATAGGATGCCCTACAATGCGGGCTATTTCGAAAAGTGCAGCCTTTTGTTGATAATGTATCGGTAAACCTGGCAGCGCAATCCATATCGGAACAATCGGTGCATCCGCGGATGGATCAAAATCGATGGTCCATTTGGTAACTCGCATGCTGCAACCCGCAATAGTCCATGATCTCCGGTAGAAGCAACGAACATAGTCAGGTACATGGACAAAATTCATCAATATATGAGATTGATCTAAAAGTGTGACCTTGACATCGGATTTGAATCCAATACGCTCAAAGACATCACGTATGATCTTCAATGGAGGCCGCCCAAACCAAAAAGCGCCGACAAGGGTGAACCGGAAAGGAGCGGCGAGAGAGTCAATTTCGGCATCCGTAAAAGAGAGCAGAGGATGACCTTTGTGTTTGGATATGGTTTTTGGGGTGATGGTTGCAGCGGATGTAGCGGCAACCACCGCAGCAAAGGAGCGATCGCCGGCGATACCTGGAGAAGACGACGCCATCTCTTTCCATATATATATATATATATATATATATATATATATATGTATATATCGACCACATACGAACACTTATATACATTCATCTATGCATTGACACATACTTATGTATGATCCATATTTTGATACGAAAATAATGATATGAATTTCACAAATTCATAATAAGTACAGAAAGGGTATATACCTAATTCACGTATATTTTACTGTACAATTAAATTAGGGCTTGATGTTGGGGCAAAACTCCTTTCGTTATCCTCTAATGCACTCGGCTGGTTGGGCAACAAGAAAAGGGCTGCATCTCTCTTTTTCTGCTACTAGGGACGGCAGGCTGGGGGGAAGAAAATTGGCTGCAAAATTTTTTTGTGGTGTTTATGGTGGGGGGGCCATGTAGCTTAGCTAAATATATAGAATAGAGTTAGTTCAATTAGGATTATTTACATGGTATAGATAAGTTTTAGGTATTTTCCTAGTTATTGTAGGATTAAAATTCCATGTAAACTTTATCCAAGTTTCCTAATTCCATTTAGCTTAGGATTTATCCTATTTAATTTATTCATTTTCCTTTTTTTCCATGCAAAATGCGTGCGTAACACTATGTATGTACCTATATCCTCATATTTACACCACTTATGAACATAACTTTTACATATTCTTGATACTAAAACATTGAACATACATCATGAATAATCCAACTTTATATGAACATATATACTTAGATCTTTGAAGATCCATAAAGGATCTAAAAAGAATACTTGTCTTTATCATTTAACCTTTAACTACATATGAATGTTTCCTCACTTGGCTTGAAGAAACTTCTTCTTTTTATCCCCTATGAAGCCACGGTTTTTGGACCAAAATGAGAAGGTTAGTGTGGAACCATGAAAATGAATAGATGGAAGAAGAATAACTTAGATGGTGTTCTTACCATGCTTTCTCTTGCTCCTTAAGACTCCTACACCCACGGTTTTGGTATCCAAAATAGGGAGGATGTTGCAGCTAATTTTTTGAGTGACGGAATAAGATGAAGAGAAGAAAGCTACACCTTGTTTTTGCCTTAGTAAACTTTCGGCTCGAAGGAAAAAAGAATGAGGTTGGACTACTTGTTTTCAATGGCTTGGAGAAAGAGAAAAGTGTTGGTTGCTTGATGAAATGTGAAGTGTGGAAGAAAGAGAGAAATATCCTATATCTCAGGGGCAAAATTCGACCAAAGCAAGGAAGAGGGAAATGAGGAAAAATTGGAAGAATTGGAGTGGTTGGGAAAGGGTAAGAAAATAAGGCTTTCTTGTAAGAAACCATTGAAGTGTTCCTTCCATCTTGTCCTAGGCCTTTATGGCCAAAATTTTTATCTTCCTTGTCTTTTTTCTCTTCCAAAATATCTTCTATATTGTAATTTCTTTTCCTTTTATTTAAATAGTCTAAAATACTTGTGTCATATCTTTTCTTTTTTTGCTTTAATTTATTCTAGGTTGTAAGTTGTTACATGTTAGTCTTATGTTACATTTTATTCAAGTACTTGTAAAAGTTCGTTATCGATTTTCGTCGCATATCAATATTCTATATGTTTTAATACAAGCGCAAAAAAATTTATACGCATGTAACTACGATGACAAGCACGTACCAAAGTAACATAATTTTCAGTGGGTGACACAGATAAAGTTCCAATCATAAACTAATATATATAAAGAAGAGAATATGGAGTCGTAAAAATGGTATCACTACTACAACAACAACAACAACAACAACAACAACATATAGAGCCGGGGGTCTCACTGGAAGCAAACGCTCTATCTCTTGGGATGGAGGTATTGCTTGTCTGCCTCTCACCCTCCCCAAACCCTAGCGATATATTTTGCTATCGTTGGGATATACAGAGTATGATTGTTGTTGTAGTAGTAGTCGTCTATTTTGTTAAACAATAATGACTGAACTTTGTTTATTTTCTGAATTTTGGACAAAACTATTCTAATCATTTGAAAAGGAATAAATCACTAATACTTGATTTTAAAAAAGCTCAAATGTTTATTTTTATAATATTTAGGCACATGATTCGTACTCGCAAGCTACGTATCCATCATATGTTAGACTAATAGGAAAAGAAGCATGTGGGGTTCTAAATAAGAAACAAAGTTAGAAATTACATGTTAAGTTTTTATTGTTTGAGAACTTTATTAAATATTATTACAAGAAAAGAACATTTTAAAAGGGAAAGAGATGGAAAAGAAGACATGTTCTAATCTATCAAAGTTTACAGTCGATATTGCTAATACTTTTATTTGTATCATATAGTTAATATTCATATTTCTGTTTTGTTTTGGGGTTTCGTTTCGTTTGGTTATGTTTTTTTCTGTTTTGTTTTTTAAGTAAGAGTAGGAGTGCCCATTGATAATGATCAGCCTCCAACAAGGGCCTATCCTTATCGAACCTATGCTTTATATTTATGCATGATTAGTCTATGTTTACATGTCTTAAACAAGATGAAACGGTTGGTGGGAAGGATAGGATAATCATTGTATGCATATGTGCCGTTTTTCTTGTTTTTCTGTAAGTATCTGTGTGTTTTTTTTAGTTTAGGCGCAATTTTGTAATTTTAAGTCATTGTTAGGAAATTCACTTGCACGACATATATTTCATTATCCTTGATGAGAATAATGCTTGGTGGTGTCTTTATTCTTGTAGGGAGCTTGATGGAGAAGGCGTGGCATGGAAGAGGCGTTAGGCAAGGAAATTGATGCTGATTGGACCGAATCTCAACCGCTCATAACTCCTTCATTTCTACTTGGAGTGGTGTCAATATTGGGCTCAAATTCAAGGTCTCAAAGAGTTCAACAACATTCATGAAGATGTCAAAGGCTAATTCCGAATGTACAAGTCCCTGCAACACAATCAACAATTAAGACTCAAAAGAAGATTAGACGGCTCTCAAGATTCCTATGTTTTAGGGAATCGACCCTACAATTTAGGAAATCAATTCTGGAAGATTCCAAGCTTGTTTTGACACCATATGGACAGCCGCTTGAGGATAAGGAGATTAGGATATGATTAGTTCATGTTTTTGTAAATTACCTAACATGTTGGAGTTGTAACTTAGGACTTTTCTATTTAGTTGGTGTTGTAACTTAGAATTTTTCCATTTAGTTTTTAGATTTCTTTGCCTATTTAAAGGGCATTATGGCCGATTTTGTTACACAAATTACATCAATAAGATTTTCGGTTTTCTCTTAAGATTTTGTGTCTTTGAGTTGTTTCTTAGTTTTCATAAAATCAAGGTTAAGATCCTTAAAGTTTGAGCAAGCTTTAAGGTGGTATTTGACAAGCACAAAGAGAAGAACATCTTGGAGGAAGATTTATTTGCCAAGATCAATGTTAATCCCGTTTTGGAGGTATTGCTCCCACGATGTGACCTTGAAGGAAGTAAGGAAGGAGGTCACCCTTTTGTGCCAAGTCTTGAAGATGAAGTTTTGAAGAAAAAGATCCGAGCTCACGTCGGATTCACATCAATTTGGTATCAGAGCCCAAGGTATTCCTTCTAAACTTTATATCTTTCGTTCTTTGCATCTATTCATTCCATGAAATTCTGTTTTCTCATCTCCTCCCTTCATCACCATACGTTTGACCTTATATACAAAAAAAATTTCTGTTCGACGCACACAAAACTGAGAGCTTTGCACATCCCTATACCCTTAAAGTTGTGATCTTTTGGGAGTTTTTGGCATTGCTATCATAAAGACAAAACCTTACATGCTTCTTGATTGAGTTTTGCAAATTTTGAACGAGTAGGTTTCTTTTTATTAGAGCTTAACTCAGCCACATATAAAGCTTGCTAATTTGCCTAAAAAGCTACCTTTGTAACATGTCACTCTTGTTTCTAACGAAGCGTTTAGGTAATCTTTGATCTTGTATGCTTAATTTTTTTTGTGTTTGATTAAAGGTTTGATCTTTAATTATGTTCTTGACAAAAATCCTAACTTTTCTTCAAACACTAGCCTTGAAACCCTATTTCTCTACCCTCAGCCATACACCCCTTTCCCTAAACAACAAATCCTAATTCTTGATCAAAACCCTACCATACACACACCCCAACCCCACAGCCTCACCCCTCTCAAGAAACTGAAACCCTAACCCCCACAAACCCTAGTCCCCGCCCACAATGCAATACCTTAACCCTAATTATCACAACTTTAAACATAAAACCTTACCTTTAAGCCTAAACAGCCCACACCCACACGGCCATGAACCCCAATACCCTAATAAACCCTAGCCTTACCATAAACTACTACAAGAAAACCCTAAACATATACCCTAAACCCATGGCATTCAAGACCATTTCACGAAAATTCAAGAACTTAATCAACATATTCAAGGGAGCACAAGGACAGATTGATTAAAGGCTGCCTAAGCACAAGGGTTGCAAGAAAAACCCTGGGCAGTTGAAATTACTAATCCGCCCTTAACAAAAAACAGTTCTGCATATGCAAAAAAGAAAAGACAAAAAACGTCAAGTGTACAAAATTGTGTGAGAATCAAATAATGATATTTTTTCCTATTCTAACTACCCCAATGACATCCCATGATTGGCCACCCTACATTAATAGGAAGAAAAGATTTTTCTTCTCTTTTATCTTCATCAACAAGAAACAATCATGCCTTCTACCTAAAAGCTTCTACACTTCCTACACCATTTCTTACACCTCTTACACACTCAATAAAACAAGACAAAACCCCTCTCTTACACACTCATTAGGCCGGCCACTTTAGCCAAGAAAACGGGGAAGATTTTATTTTCAAACACTCCACGTTTCTTACACTTTCAGGACATGCAACCATCAAGTCTAATCCCTAATCTATCCAAGATTTCATGATGATTTTTCTCCCACTCCATTAATCCTCCAACCGGCCACCCTCTATATAAAGAGGGAACTCCCTTCTTTCTTCTCATTTTACATTTCAGCAATTTCCTCTTTAAACTAAAATTCTCTTTCCTCTCCAAGAAAGAACAAGTCTTTCAAAATCCTCCTCCACCCCTCATGGACAAGAGCTCAAGATGGAAAACCAAGGAGAAAAACTTCTTCTCTACACCCCCACACCATCATTCAAGACAAGAATTAGGATATCCTTCTTCATCAAGAGTAGTGGCCGAATTATTGTAGAGCCAAGGAACAAGAAGGAGCAAGGTAAGAACTTCATTTAGAATGAGTTTAAATTCTCCTAGCTATCACTTTGTATAGTTGCTCACTAACCTTTTCTTTGTACCCTCCGAGCCGTGTTCACCCCCAAGGAAAAAGGAGAAAGATTTCTCCAAGACAAGTGAAGAAACCTTCACCTTTATACTAAGAACCAAGTGAGAGAGGCAAGTACACTACCTAGATCTTTCATGGATTTTCAAAAACTAAAGTTATATGTTCATACTAGACCTTGGATCATTCATGAAGTACTTTCAATGTTTTAGTAGCATGAATATGCAAAAGCTATGTTTGTATGTGATATATATGTTGTGATATATGAATCCATTTGAATATGTGAAAATGATAAAGAATATGGCCTCACATGTATAAATGAAAAAAAGAACAATTCTTATGTGGTGGTATATAGGAATAAATGAAAGGGTATGAAGTCATATGTCATGCTAGGAAAAGATCCCTAAGAAACTAACTTTGAGACATTTGTTCATGTATTTTCCATGATGATCCTCACATATGTATTTGCATGGCATTATTACTTTTGGAAGGTTTGGTGGTCTTGATTTGGCATGTTTATGGTGCATCATATTCATGACTATAATGCTATATCACAACTGTTGTTTCTTGATGATCATCATGTTCATATTTACACACACATAGATCCAAAAAAAGGGTTGTTTGTAGCCTCTCACTTGAGCTTGATCATCCATCTTATGATGACGTGTAGTCTTGATGGTCATGGCTCAAGAAGGTATATTTTCATGGTTTCCACCATCCTTTATGTTGCATATAATTTTCACCATGATCTTAACCTTGAAAGTCATTATGTGATGGAAAATAACCTGCATATAGTTATGTTGATATAAGATCATAAGTATGATGCATGATTTAGTGGTGAAAAGAATACGTTAAATAAGTTACATGGATATAGGTGAAAAGTCATTATACGTTACGAGATTACATGTCAAACTTATGACATATATATATATATATGAGAGGTAATTAAAATGAGATTATATGTTTGGTAGGTGTAAGTGTACCATTCGGCCATAAGGCCTAATTATGAAGTAAATAAGTTTGTTACATGTTTGGGAATATAGATATATGTATGGCTGGAATACATGGCTATAAGGCCTAATTAAGGAACATTTAGTGTTGTTACATATTTATGGATATATACATGTGCGAAATATAGTATGATATGAATTATGACTAATTTATGTACTTTCATATGACATGTTAAAAGTATTTATGAAACAAGTGTGTTAAATGCTTTAGTGTTGTGCCATGAGATTAGATGTAGAACGTATAATTAAAGAAAGTGTTGATGGATGAATTGTCCAAAAGTGGGCTGTTTTAGGGACGTGGCAGAGACTTATGCCATGACGGTAAGAATGGTATTTCCTTTAAGTTATAACATGCATGATGTAGATAAGTTATGGATTTATGATGACGTAGATAAGTTATGGTGCACCGTCATGACATCGGGACCAGAGTGGTAGGTGTCATGGACATATCTTATCATATGGCCGAGTGTAACGCCTTGTCTGGGACACAGGATCTCCGTCATATCGAGTCACCGTTAGATCTATGTACATATGTTGTAACATCATGTTTCGAACATTGCTATTCATATTTGTATATGTGCTTATATGGGGAATCATTCGGTATGTCGTGCGTTATTGTTCTTATATTATGAAAAGTGCTATAGCTATCATTGGAAAATGTCATGTTTTACACGTTTATGAAAATGTCATGTTACGAATGTTTACAGGAAATACATGTTTTGATTATTTATGGAAACTCATGCGTTGATATGTTTATGGAAAAGGATCATGTTATGAATTTTGAACAACCAAATTTCGTGAGACCTTCAAGGTACTGTTGAAACATCCTTAAGCCTATGATATTATTAAGTGGATCAAAGAGGAACTTCTGAATAGAAGGGTAATTGTTGTGGACATAGGACTTGTGAACTTAGTATAAGATATGGATTGGTAAAATTAAGAATGGATACGTATATGGCATTTTCATGGACTTAGATAGAAGATAAAATGTTAACCTTGATGATGATGTTAATTAAACATGTGTTACATGTTGTATGACTACACTTATGGCATGCCACTTTATTTGTTAAAATAGAGACGTGTTATGTTATGTTCTTTATTTATGCGTTAGTATTTTATCACCCCGTCTCTCAATGTATGATCCACATGACGTATCCAGACGGACTACTTTCTGGGCGATTAGTGTTATCGCTCATTTCCTTTATAAACATTGCAGAGAACATGGATTACGACACAGGATTTATAGAGGACGAACCCCGGATAGATTACCCGTGGCAAAGCAATATGCCAGGACTTCATCTTTTAGATTTGTTAGATATTTTGATCATGATATACTTAGAATATTTTGGAGAGATTTGTACATTACGACTTGTACGGATTTATGACGATTTGTATTGGCATTAATGTTGTATGTTTATCTTTATATTGCTTTTGCTATGTCGATTCATGTCGACATGTACATGTATAGTATCAACGCCTTGTATTCCTTGTAGCAGAGTGCGCGGGTGCACCATGCCAAGACCCTAGTCCCGGACAGGGAGCTACAGGTGGTATCTGAGACTAGGCTCTAGATCCATGGAGGAAACAGTAAAGTAAACAATTTTAAATATAAGTTATGATCTTAGAACTTATGTGATGATCCTAGACTGAGAGTGACAGCCTTAGACTAAGCTAACTAGAACAGTTTAGAGATAAACAGATGAAAGAATCCTACCTCTACTTAATTAATGATGCATGTTGAGGAAAAGAGGTTTGAATGATTTCAAAATACATGATTTACATGTTACGTGCTTACGAAATGCATGAATAAATTTTACTTGACATGTTTATGTGATAAAAATGCTTTACATGTTTATATATAATATTGTTGTACTAACAAGCAATGAAGCGTTAAAGCTTACATCATATGACAAACATTTGTTGCCTTCATACTATTTTCAGGTGCCATGATTAATGAACTAAACTAGTTCATTAAGTGAAGTACTTAAGTTAATGAACTAACTAGTTCATTAATTGAAGACTTATTTGGAGAGATCTATATGGCAACAAATTTGAAAATGGAAAGTCTTCTCATCTCACACCCTCACACACGCCAATTACATATACATATTATATATCCATATTTTTTTTATGACAAACTATATACTTATTGAAATTTTCGGCCAGCAGAAAATTGAGAGGGAAAAAATCTCATTCCTTCATATCATTTCCATAATTGTTTACAAACATATATATCCTATTTCCTTCTATTCATCCCACTATTAAAGGGATATTCTATCACTACTTTGAATGTCATAAATACCGAAAATAATGCTACAATAACTATCCTTACAAAACTGAAAATCTCACTATTTATTACACCTAATTATCCTCCTACAATTAGGCAACTCATTTACAACATACAATGAATACAAATTTCCACATGCCATAAAACAATGCAACCATTAGTGCTGCCCACATTAATTTCGGATTGGAGCTGGCAGCAATGCTGCTGGCGGCATTTGTGGTGATTATTCCCACACTCCCCCTCAAGCTGAAATGTATATATTCTTCATGCCCAGCTTGCTAATTAACCCCTCGAACGCTGGTCTGTGTAGCCCCTTTGTTAGCACATCCGCCACTTGTTGCTTGGTGGGAATATAAATCATTGTAAAACTTTTGTCATCAATTTTTTCTCGAATGAAGTGACGATCTACCTCGACATGTTTGGTACGATCATGATGAACAGGATTATGAGCAATGCTTACGGCTGCCTTGTTGTCGCAGTATAATCGGGTCGGACCGTTGGTCATAACACGTAACTCTTCCAACAATCTTTTTAACCATAATCCTTCGCACATTCCATGAGCCAATGCCCGGAACTCAGCTTCTGCGCTACTCCGTGCTACAACCGTCTGCTTTTTGCTGCGCCATGTAACCAAGTTTCCCTATACATAAGTGCAATATCCTGAGGTGGAACTCCTATCCACTAATGAACCTGCCCAATCTGCGTCGGTGTACACCTCTAGACTCCTATCTTCCCTTTTTTCGAAAAACAGTCCCTTACCGGGGTTTTCTTCAAGTACCTTAGGATCCGAAGTACAACCTCATAATGTTGCGTTTTTGGCGCATGCATGAATCGGCTCACCATACTTACTGCAAAAGCAATATCTGGACGCGTATGTGACAAATAAATAAGCTTACCAACAAGTCGTTGATACCGTTCACGGTCCACATCCTTCCCTCCGTCACGGTCCAATTTGGCATTAGGCTCAGTAGGTGTTGCCGATGGTCTGCAGCCTAACATCCCGGTTTCCTGCAATAGGTCTAACACATACTTCCGTGGGGAGATAAAAATACTTGAGTGGTTTCGTGCTACTTCTATTCCTAGAAAGTATCTCTGTGAGCCCAAGTCTTTCATCTCAAATCTGCTGTTAAGATACTTTTTCAATGAGTCTATTTCATCCTGAGCATCTCCTGTTAGAATAATGTTATCAACATAAACAATGAGAATAGCATGAGTACCACCCGAAGTGTCTTTGTAAAATATAGTGTGATCAACTTGAGACTGTTTAAAACCATGAGTTTTAACAGCCTGAGTGAACTTTCCAAACCATTCGCGAGGAGACTGTTTCAAGTCGTACAATGATTTCTGTAGCCTGCAAACCAAGTTACTCCCCCTGGAATATCTAGGCGGTAAGTCCGTATACACTTCCTCATGAAGATGACCATTTAAGAAAGCATTTTTAACATCCAATTGTTGAAGTGGCCAATCCAAACATGCTGCTAGACAAAGTAGAATTCTTACCGAGTTCAACTTAGCCACTGGTGCAAAAGTTTCATTATAGTCAATACCGGATACCTGAGTGAAACCTTTTGGCTACCAGTCGTGCCTTGTACCGGCTAACACTCCCATCTGCATTAAAATTTACTGAGAACACCCATTTACAGCCAATAGGTCGCTTTCCTTCAGGCAGTTCTACCATTCTCCATGTGTTATTCTTTTCCAATACCCTCAACTCCTCTTGAACAGCATTTCTCCAATCCTTATCTGCAAGTGCTTCCTCGATATTCTTAGGAACTTGGACATTCGCTACTTTTGCAGAAAATGCTGCAAACTTGGTTGACAACTTAGCATTAGAAACAAAATTGGAAATAGGATGTTGGGTACATACTCGTTTCCCTTTCCGTAGGGCTATAGGCAGATCCAAGTCAGTCGAAGTTTCCAATGCCTCCTTCTCACTGCAGGAGACAGGAACCGGTTCTGGGGATTGGCATGCTGGAGAAATATCCGTGTCTTTATCAACTCGGGTTAGAGTTTTTCATGAGCAAACAATTATGTTTGGTGATTTTGAGTTGTCGGGTGTATCTTTGGGGTTCGGCTGACTACTCTGGCTCGGCGGCTGAGTTGGATTGGGGTTGTTTTTCGGCGGCTGAGTTGGATTGAGGTTGTTTTGGATCGGCGGCTGAGAGGGTGGAGGTTCTCCCCCTGAACCGCTGCCGGGAAATATGGGCAGAGGCAGCGGTTCATGCGCGTGGGAAGACGAGCGATCCTCAAGGCAGAAAGGATCATCCGGGTCCCCTTGGGACGGATGAAAGAAGGATTCATGTTCACGAAATAGAATATCCATGGTAATAAAAGTGCGGCGGAGAGTAGGAGAGCAGCACTTGTAGCCTTTTGAGTAGAGGAATACCCAATGAGATGCATTTATGTGACCGTGAGTCTAATTTGGAAGACGTAAGACTACGAGAATGGACAAACACTATGCAACCAAACACTTTGAGTGGTAGGGTGGAACCTCCTTGGAATAAGGGATATATTTGGTGAAGGGTAGACATAGGCGATTTGTATTGGAGAGGTTTGGATGGAAGACGATTAATTAGGTGACATGCAATAAGAACCGCTTCGCCCCAAAGATATGTTGGAACATGCATAGTGAACATTAAATCTCGAGCAACTTCTAGTAAATGTCGCTTTTTGCGTTCAGCTACACCATTTTGTTGTGGTGTATCTAGACAAGAACTTTGGTGAATAATGCCTTCAGAAGCTAGATACGAATTTAGAGCGTTGTTGAAATATTCAGTTCCATTATCAGTGCGAAGAACTTGAATGGTGGTTTGAAACTGGGTTTTTATCATCGAATGAAAGTTTCGTATGATGGTTGTCACTTCGGTTTTGTCTTTTAGAAGATAAACCCAACATACTCTTGTATGATCATCTATGAATGTGATAAACCACTTTGCACCAGAAATATTTTTTACACGTGATGGACCCCAAAGATCACTGTGTACTAGATGAAAAGGGGCGGACGCATTGTATGCTTTGGGAGAATAAGTGTGTCAAACTTGTTTAGCAAATATACATGCATCACAATTAAGAGTGGACAACTGTTTATTATTCAACGGAAACAATTGTTTGAGGTAATTGAGACTAGGATGTCCTAGTCTTTGATGAAGCAGAAGTACATCAGTATTTTTGGGGACATGGGAGTCGTTAGCGACTTGAATGGGGAGAGAAGTTTGAAGTACAATTTTCTCTGTGTCTGGAGAGTGGTCTTCCTCGAGTTGATATAAGCCACTCTTTTCTCTAGCAATGTCAATCATCTTCCCCGGCCCCTGCTCCTGCAGAATACAAAGTTGATTAGAAAACTTGGCCACACAACTCACATCCTTTGTGAGTTTGCTAATGGAAATTAAATTACACATCAACGTAGGGACATATAGTACTGATTCGAAAACGAGAGAAGAAGACACTTTTACTAAACCTCTACCAACAACCGTCGCATAGGTCCCATCAGCCACTCTCACTCTTAAGACTCCAGAACTCGGTATATATGTTGTGAATAGAGACATATTACCTGTCATGTGATCAGTGGCTCCTGTGTCTAGAATCCAAGGAGATGTTGCCACAAAATTAACCGTACCTTGATAAGGTTTTGTACTGGTCTGGGCCGGCACATCAGGTTGGGTTTTTAAGAGTGCCATCAGTTGTTCAAGTTGTGCTTGGTTTAGTGTGACTTGGCCGGAATGGGTAGGCGGCGGACTGTCCTCGGCTACGGCAGCAAGGCTTCGGCCATAAGGTTGGGACGCCTTCTTGTATTTTATGTCAGATGGTTTGCCATGTAAACTCCAACACTTATCTTGGGTGTGTCCAAGTTTGTTGCAATGAGAACACCAGGGTCGATTTCCTGTACGAGGACCAACACCTTTAACGGCTAGGGCGGAAGCATTGCCTAGTCGTTCAGCATGTGTGATTGGTTGTGCATCCCTTCTCTCGCCAAGCATGACACGCCGCCTGCTCTCCTCCCTTCGTACCTCAGCAAATGCTTCACTTAGTGAGGGCAAAGGCCTCCTGCCTAATATGCAACCCCTCACTTCATCCAATTCCTTGTTTAGTCCAGCAAGGAAGTCATATAATCGTTCTTTTTCCAGGTTTTCTTTGAATTTGATGTTTCCTTCGAGGTCTCCCCAGTCAGCCTCATAGTGGAGATCAAGTTCCTGCTATAAGGTTTGTAAAGTATTGTAATATTCAGTTATATTCATACCTTCCTGACGAATCTCCTTGAGTCTATTCTTGATCTCAAAGACTTGAGAAGCATTCTCAAGATCTGAATAGTGTTCATGTACAGCATCCCAAATGGCTTTAGCAGTACGCAAGAAGAGATAGTTTCGACTGATATGAGGCTCCATAGAGTTGATGAGCCATGACATTACCAGTGAGTTGTTCAGTTCCCAGGCTGGATAGCGTGGGTCGTTAGCATCCGGCTTTACAGCTTGGCCGGATATGAAGGCTAGCTTTCCTTTGCCTCGCAGGACCATTAGAACAGACTAGGACCATAACAAGAAGTTTTTGCCGTTCAATTTGTGATTGGTGATTTGAAGAGAAGAACTCTCACTAAGAGTTTTTTGGAGACTGGTGTCGTTAGAGGGTATTGTTGGGGTGGCGGCGGCGGCATTAGAAGAGGTGGACGGTGAGGCAACGGATGTGGGCGTTTGGGAGCTCATCTCGGATAAGGATGAGGAAGAATTTTGGTGGTTGAGTGTTTACTGCTTTGGCTCTGATACCATGAAATTTTCGGCCAACAGAAAATTGAGAGGGAAAAAATCTCATTCCTTCATATCATTTCCATAATTGTTTACAAACATATATATCCTATTTCCTTCTATTCATCCCACTATTCAAGGGATATTCTATCACTACTTTGAATGTCATAAATACCGAAAATAATGCTACAATAAATATCCTTACAAAACTGAAAATCTCACTATTTACTACACCTAATTATCCTCCTACAATTAGGCAACTCATTTACAACATACAATGAATACAA
Organism: Eustoma russellianum; assembly: GCA_036186865.1. Lineage (NCBI taxonomy): Eukaryota > Viridiplantae > Streptophyta > Magnoliopsida > Gentianales > Gentianaceae > Eustoma > Eustoma russellianum. The sequence goes on along the minus strand of AP025066.1, from coordinate 17,643,152 downwards.
ATTTCCACATGCCCTAAAACAATGCAGCCATTAGTGCTGCCCACATTAATTTCGGATTGGAGCTGGCAGCAATGCTGCTGGCGGCAATTGTGATGCTGGCGGCAATCATGCTACTGGCGGCATTTGTGGTGATTATTCCCACACTTATATTCCGACGTACCACCTACACGTCATATATATTATAAACGTACGTCGATGTCACACCACTATATAAACCTCATATTTATGAGTATATACAGGTCTTATATCATATAGTACAAGTCATGGTGATATCAGAATTATAACGACATGTCACAAGGTCATAAACCGAAAATTATCGTATCGGATGACTACCGAAACTTCACCGACAAGTCACGTACTTGCCATATAAAGATGGTCAGCCTATATACATCAAAAATATTACAAATTTCGTGATCCACATGTCATATTCAGCCACAAGGTCATACCATGTTTGCACACACAAATCACTCAAAATTTAGCCTAGATTTGTGGAGAATTCAAACTCAAGCCTATTTTGGCACATGGAACGGTTTATACTCAGCCATTGGAGCTGAATATGCACCTCATTTTATGTATATTATGTGTGACATAATATATATTACATGTGTAAAAAGTTTGAAATTAATCGGAGAAAAATCGCGTAATCGACGAAAGTCGAAAATTCGGTTTTCTATAAACCTACACACATGGAACGTTTTTGACATTGATGTAACATGCATCTAGAAATTTTTTACCCATTTAAGACATGCTAGAGTGTTCTAGAAAATTCAAAATTAAGGCTGATTGCAATTTACCATATATGTGTGAATATTATGCATTATTTCACACGCCTAGTTCAACATTTTTGGAGTCTAGGTGGAGCTTATTTGGTACTTCAATTGGTGGAAGATAAGCCACACATGATTGGTGGCATTGAGAGGGCAACATACAAGGAAATATTTCGAATAAGCCACATGCTGAAAATTTCAGCACATGGCAATAGATCTGGCCGATTTCCTCCCATTGTTTGTCTTCAATTGTCTTCCAAAATTTAAGGGGATTGAATCATGATTATTTGAAAGTGAATTACCTTGATGATGAGCTCATGTTTCAGATTTTTTTAAAGAAATTCCAGCTCATTTGAAGTGAGCCAAGGTGCATTAAAGATGGTCTATCAAGAAGCGACAACTAGGCAAAAACAAGTCATTCGTCCAATCGTGTTGCGCCAAGTAAGCAAGGTTGTGTTATCATTTACACAAGGAAATCTTCCAAGGGTATTCAAGAAAATTTTCAAGGAAGAATTCTAACCCTAGGGGGCGGACAACATGTTATAAAAAGGAGCAAGATTGTGCAAGACAAGGCTAAGCAAAGTTGATATTCTTACAAGTTCAAAAGCAAGACTACTCTCTTCTTCTTCCATTCTTTTCTCTTGCTTCTAGCCTCAAGCCTATCATTCTTATATTCCATATATCATATAGGCGTTGATTATGCCACCCACATACGTTCATTTCTTGCAAAAAGTTGATCAAGGTGTGATCAACCCTTCATTCGATCAGTGGTGGTGTTCGTGTTGGTTTGTTTTTTTGTTTTTCTGTAAAAGGGTGGAGTTGGTATTTAACTCTAGTCACCCTTGTGTTAAGGTATTTTTGTATTTAGTGAAAACCGAGGAAGGTGTCCTCGAAGACTGGAGAAGGTTGTTTTAACCAAACCAGTATAAAAATCTCGATGTTCTTACTTTTCAACACTTATATTTTCAGTGCCTGTTTTCTGTATCATTTTCATTAGCATAATAAAAATATCAAACGATTTTCAAAAATCACAAAATGTTGCAGAAACATAGCCACACGTCCTAGCTTTCACTTGGCACATATTTCATCTCATTTAGATAAGTATAAGTCAGTCAAACATTAATAGTTCTGAGACTAGTGCAATCTGATTCTCAGATTCGCAAAGGTTGAAAACATCAACGTGGTTGACATTCTTACCAAGGGAATTTTCAAAAAGTGTTTTAACCAATTAACATAAATATATTGAGGGTCATACCAAAAAAGTTTCAAGTCATTTAGAGCTCCCAATTAATAGAAATAAAATTTTCAATTCGGAATACAGTTTCTGGCAGATTGACGCAATCTGTACAAAAACATTTTTTCAAGGGGTTAGACTTGGAATTTTAATTTGAAATTTTTGTGAGACACTCATAACATCTGAGAACACATCCTCACCAAATTTTGTAATTTTTGAAGATCTACAATCAGGTCATCTAGATTAATAAAATCAGGATCTGAAAACAGAAACTGCTTTCAGAAGTGAGTTTTTGGTCCAAGAAGTTTTTAGTTAGAATGACACTCTTTCTTATAGCTATTGATAGAGACTTATGGTCCATTATATAGGATGGTCCTGTTATTCCTTCTAAGCTATCCACGGTTGATGGTGTCACTTTAAAAGTCGTGAAACCAAAACAAGGATACACTAGTGATGACAAAAAGCAATTAAGTATGAATGCTAGAGCCATGCAACTTCTTTTAAATGGTTTAATCAAAAATTGAATCGAGTTATGTGTCAAATTTCTCTAGTGCTCAAGAAATATGGAGAATTCTTGAAATGAAACATGAAGGTACTAGTCAAGTTAAAGAGTCCAAAACAAACATGCTTATTGTTGAGAAATATGTCTGGATAATTTTCAATGTCATGATTTTAGGCAGCGAATACTTAAAAATGTCACACATGGTGTTATAAATGATTAAAAGTTTAAAAGTGAAGGAAAATGACATTGATCTCTCAGTTCATTGCACTTCGATCGATCGATGTACATCAATCCCTCGTATCGATCTATCTATGTAAGGCAAAGAAAAACCAAGACCTTACTACCAGACATCCATCTCTAAACCTAAGATACATCAATCATCGATGTGCTCTACTTCGATCGATCGATGTAGGTCAGAGACAAACTCTAAAACTTACTGTGAGACTTGATCTCTCACGAAGAGGCACTTCGATCAATCGATGTCTAGGGTTTTTAGAAATATTTTTCAAAAATGTGATAAAATAGTTTTTTTCATTCGTACATGATTTATATATGTTTATCATGTTATTATTATGTGATTTTGATGATTATAAATGTCTTGTAACTAATATGCCTTGGAAGTTTCTACAACTTAGGAAAAAGGGAAAATTGTTATAGTGAGCTTGTGTAGGTACTTGACATGGTGAAAATATTTTAAGGACATGTTGATCTATTATTTGTCATCACAAAAGTGTTATTGTATCTATTAATGACCATCGGAGTCATTTCTAGAGTTTTCTCTCACCAGGGGTGTTTTGGTCATTTTACCCCTGAGGACAGTTTCGGTATTTTTACTCAAGGAATCTCTTGAGTATCTTGTTATCTTAATTCTGGAGTTCATTTATTATATTCTTCAAAATTATATGGTGGTTTTCTATTATATCTCTTATTTGATGATATTATCGACGGTAGCGGGATATGTGACGGTATTCAATGTCGCATTCTAATTTTTCTTGAAGAAATTCATATGTATGTCATTTGAGGCTCGCAATAATCATTTTCAAGATATTTTAAGCTGTTTTTGGTGCAAAATTTATTGCAACATACAAAGGAGAAAAAGTGGGAATTTTGGTGTTATATATTGACATAATCTTGTCAATTATTATGTATCATTTTTTTAAAACATCTGAGTTGATATTATCATATACAGCCCTCCAAACGTGTATTTACATGTGAAAATGATGGTGTATTCATTTTGTGACTTGATGACAAGTGGACCAACCAAAAAGAAGCTAGTTGGCAAAATTGCCAACTTGGAAATATTTGAAATTTAGCCAATGGCTACAAGGTGGAAAAAGGGCTTATTTGTTCAAATTTTGAAGCTACTCACATGACCTATTCTAGTGCAAAGGAGTTGAGGCAATCTTGGAGGAGTTATTCCATCTTATCCTTTCATATCATCTTCAACATTTTCAAGACAAAATGATGTGTAAAAATCGGACATAAGGTGTGCCAAGGTGGACCAATTATGTTGCTTCATGTTGCCAAGTGGGAAAGGTGATTATGTGGCCAACCAATGGTGTGAAGACAACTAAGACTTGATGATAAAGATGGTGACACATTGGAGGTCTTATCTTCAAGACTTGTTTCACACTATAAATAGGAGGCAAAGATGGTGAAGAAGAATACAAACAACTTTCAAGCAAACTTGAGGATCATTCTTGCTATTCTCTTCTTCTTGATTGTTTCTTTGTGTAGCTAAGTTGTTTCATTTCTTCGTGTTGTTGAGCCGCATTATACACGCCTTCTTGGGTTGATTTTGTAAGTTGGTTAGCCAAGTTTATAAGGCTACACCAATGGATGATAGAGGTGTTGCAACCAAGAGTTGCATAGAGGTATTCATCCAAGTCTTGAATAGGGTTGGTGTTTAACCCAAGGATCATGCTTGGTTCTTGCTGTACCTGTGTTTATACCATACTGAAATCCAAGGAAAGGTGTTTCTAGGGACTGGAGTAGGTCACATTGACTGAACCAGGATAAATCTTTGGTGTTCTTGTCTTCTTTATACTTTTCTGTTTTTCTGTCTGTTTTCACTGCATTTTTTATCCAACTTTACATGTCTTGAAAAATAGCAAAACTCTTTCCAAATTCATGATTTTTGATAGAGTTATACTTCAAACTGTTAGCTTTCATTTCCAACAAGAATCACTTGATTTGAGCAAAGGAGAGTTAGTCTTTCAGGAGTTGCAAGATAACTGCTCCATTCTGGCTGCAATGTGACCAGTTTCAAGAAAACTTGCATTCTGAATTTTTCAAGAATAGTTTCGGGCCAGGGCCTTTTGAAACATAAACTGGACATCATAAGGAGTGTTTTGACATAAAGATCAACCTTTTTTTGTTGAATAATCAAAGAGAAATACGTTTTCAAAGTTCAGCAATGTTCTGTCCAATTCTGTCTAGATTGACTATCTGAATCTTTTTATTTGGTTGAAGGGTCAAACAATCTTATTTTTATCTCATTTTTGGACAGAGTCTAGTCAAGATATTGAAGTTAATTTTTGAAAATTTTCATAATTTTAGGAGTCGTGTATACTGATTTTTAAATATGGGTACTCAATCTGAGGAGGTCTCTGATTCTGTTTTCAAAAGGGATTTTAACCAAGGGTAGTAGTGTAATTTCTGCTAATCACTATTCATCCTCCTCTAGTGGTGTTTACTGTAGGTGGGTGGTCTAATAATTGGTATCAGAGCAAGGTCAAGACCATTCTAGGAAGCAATATTCAACACCATACGAACAAGACAAGGCCAAGAAAACAATTCAAAGTAGCCTGCTAATCTCAAGTCTAAGGTACATATAATGGCCATTGTTCCTCACAAAGGTGAATTGGAAGGTATGTCTACGCAACGCCCTCCTCTTTTTGATGGTAATAATTTTGTTCATTGGAAACTTAGAATGAGGCTATTCTTAATGGTTATAGACATCGATTTATGGTCTATATGAGTCATACATTCCAATGAAAGTTGTTCAAGTAAACGGTGTAACGCAAGAAGTAGAAAAATATAAAAGTGAATGGTCAATCAAAGATAAAAAGAAAATGTCCATGAATGCTAAAGCTATGCAATTACTATTGAATAGATTAACAACTTCTGAAGCAGGATATGTTTCAAATTGCACAAGTGCACACGACTTGTGGAAATCATTAGAACTAAAGAATGAAGGTACTGGCGGTGTAAAAAAAGTCAAAAATAAACATGCTTGTGTCTGAACTTGAATGTTTCAAAATACTGCCGAACAAATCCATAACATCTATGGATTTGAGGATTACTAACATTTTCAATGCACTTGAAGCTTTAGGTAAATCGTTTACCAGCAACGAAAAGGTTCAAAAAGTGCTAAGGAGTCTTCCTGCTGAATGGGATCCGAAGGTAACAACAATCGAGGAGACAAAGTCAATCACTAAAATGGATGAATTGATCGGTTCACTTAGAGTTTATGAGGTAAAACTGAATTAACGAAAATCCGAGTCATCTAAATCATTCAGTAAGTCTATTGCTTTCAAATTAAATGAGTCACATATAAACAATGATAATAGTAATAGTGATAATGAATTACATGATGATTTAATATTAATAGCTAGAAAGCTTGGAAAGTTTTTCAAACGGCCTAATAGAAATGGAAAACAATCTTCTTCTACTTCTTCTCAACCTAAGAAAAACTTTAATAACAAATGGTATAATAAAGAGTTAAAAAGCTACGAATGTGGTATAAAAGGACATATCTCATATGATTGCCCAACAAAGAAAAATAATAATAAGAACAACAATAAACAAGACAAGGAGACGCAAAAGCCTAAGGCAAAGGAGTCCAAGACAAAAAAAGAAAAACAAGCAATGAAGGCGAGCACATGGAGCGACTCGTCCGACTCAGAATCTGACACTGAGGAAGCTCAAATTTGCTTCGTATCTAACAGGGAAAATCATAAGGAAAGCAAGAAGGAGGCAAAGTCAAAGAATCTAAAAACAAAGTTTTAGGGTTTATGGTTTAGGGTTTAGGGTTTAGATAGTGAGTGTTCAAGACACATGACAGGCGACTCCAAACTATTCACCGAGCTAGAACAAATCGAGAGTGGAGGAAAGGTGACATTCGGTGATAACAACAAAGGAAAAGTTGTTGGAAAAGAAATAATCGAGGATCCTGACACATTTCGAATACTAAATGTGTTGTTAGTAAGCAATCTTTCTTATAATTTATTAAGCATTTCGCAACTTATAGATTTCGGTTATCATGTTTCTTTTCTTTCCGATTCCTATAATATAATAAACGCTAAGGGAGAAACGGTACTAAAAGGAGATAGGGATGGTAACATTTACACACCATCACTAAATAACATGTTAGATGCTAAGATTAAGTGTTTAATATCACATGACTTATATGTAAATTTATGGCATAGACGATTAGGCCATATAAGAATTTCAACTATCGAAAGTTATCTAAGAAGAACTTAATTAGAGGTATGCGTAAGTTAGACTTAGATAATTTTCAAATGTGTGAAACATGTATTAAAGGAAAACATATTAAAGAAACATTAAAACCGAAACATGAAGTGAGTACTAGTCATGTACTAGAATTGTTTCACTAAGACTTATTTTGTCCAAGTAGAACAAGAAGTCTAGGTAGACGCTACTATGTGTGTGTCATAGAAGATGATTACTCATGATACACATGGACATTATTCTTAACACACAAAGACGATGCTCCATTGGCAATCGAAACTCTTATCAAGCAACTTGAAAATCTTTACGAACAAAATGTTAAAAGAATTAGGAGTGATAGAGGTGGAGAATTCAAAAACAAAGATGTAATCAAGTTTTGTGAATTACATGGAATAAAACATGAATTCTCACCACCTAGAACACCACCAACTCAATGGAGTTGTTGAACGTAAAATAGAACGATTCAAGAAATTGCTAGAACATGTTATGTGAAAATAAAGTGCCAAAATATTTATGGACGGAAGCTGTTAGTTGGGCATTTTATATTATAAATAGGCTTTATATTAGAAATAAATTAAATAAAACACCTTACGAATTTTTAAACAATAGACAACCTAAAGTAGATTATCTTAGAGTTTTTGGTTGTAAGTGATTTGTGTTGAACATTAAGGATAATCTAGACAAGTTTGAACAGAAGTCTACTGAATGCATATTAGTTGGTTATTTAACTAATTCAAGAGCACATTGTTGGACCGTGCACCTGCAGTAAACACCACTAGAGAGGGGGTTGAATAGTGGTTAGCGGAAATTACACTACACCCCTTTCAAAAAATCCCCTTTGAAAACAGAATCTGAGACTACCTCAGATTCAGAACCCGTTTTTGAAAAATTCAAAACTAATCGTACACAACTCCAAAAATTATGAAACTTTCAAGAATTTAACTTCAATGTGTTAACAAGACTCTATCCAAAAAACAGAAAAAAAAGATCGTTTGATCCTTCAAACAAATAAAAAGATTCAGATGGTCAAACTGGAGAGAATCGGACAGAATGTTGCTGATTTTGAAAAACGTGTTTTTCTTTGAATACTCAACCAAAAAGGTTGATCTTTATATCAAAACACTCCTTAGGATCTGTAGATGAAGTTTCAAAAAGGCCCTGACCTTAAACAATTCTTGATAAATACATAACTTAAGTTTTCTCAAAACTGGTCAGGTTGCAGCCAGATTGGAGCAGTTATCTTGCAAAGACTAAAAGACTAACTTTCCCTTGCTCAAATCAAGTGATTCTTGTTGCAAATGAAATCTAACAGTGTGAAGTATAACTCCAACAAAAATCACGAATTTTGAAAGTGTTTAGCTATTTTTTCAAATTGTGAGAATTTGTGTGAAAACTGCAGTAAAAACGGGCAGAAAACAGAAATGAAGAAACAAGACAAGAACACCGAGGATTTATCCTGGTTCAGTCAATGTGACCTACTCCAGTCCCAAGAAACACCTTTTCTTGGATTTTACTATGAAATGAATCACCTTACAACAAGAACAAAGCTTGATCCTTGGGTTATACACCAACCCTATTCAAGACTTGGATAATCACCTTCTAAGCAACACTTAGTTGCAACACCTCTACCACCTATTCATATAGCCTTATAAGAATGGATAATCAATCTTACAAATGAAGCTCAAGAGGCTTGTAGCTTAACAAAAACAACAAGAACACCTTTGCTACAAAGAATGGAACAAGAACACTAACAAGAAGAAGATGATAGCTAGACACTTCAACAAATGCTTGTGAGCTTCAAGTGTGTTTCATCTTCTTCACCATTGCCTCTATTTATAGTGTGATTTGAGCCTTGGAGATAAGACTTCCAATGTATCACCATCTTCATCATCACATCCAAATGTCTTCTCATCATTGGTTGGCCTTGTACACTTAGCAAAATAAGACAAAATGATTGGTCCACCTTGGCAATTCAGCATTGCCGAAAATTTACACCTTGGATTGTCTTGGAATTATCTTAAAATGTGAAGATAATACCCAAAGATAATAGCCATAAAAACTCCATCATCTTCTTAACTCTTTGGAAAGATAATAGCCATGTGGGATTTGACAAATTTAAATTAAAAAATCAGCTCCAAGACATCATAGTAGCCGTTGGTTATCATCTTGGATTTTCCAAAAATTAACTTTTGATTATCCTTTGTAAAATGAAGAAAATTAGAAAGGATAATACCACCAAAGTATCCTCAACTCCAAGCACAAGAATAGGACATGTGAGAGCTCCATTTTGACTCAAAACATCTGCCAAGAATAGCCATGACCGTTGGCTATAATTCAAATGTTTCGAAGTTGGCAACTTTTGCCAACTAGCTCCTTTTTGGTTGGTCCACTTGCCTCCAACTCATAAAATGAATAATGTATCACCTATACCTGCTCATACACGTTTTTGAGCATACAAATATGTGTAGAAACTCAAATTGTTGAAGAAGAAATAAATAGATAATAGTTGACAAGATTATGTCAACGTGTAACACCGAAATTCCCAATATTTCTTCTTATATGTCGTGATCATTTCCACACCTTTAACACCATTGATATCTCTGAATAATGATGATAATTATGCTCCCATAACATATATAAGAGTACCTTCAAGAAAAAATAGAATGTGACATCTCAAATCGTCAGCTATAGTCAATAATATCATCATGTGAGAGAATAAAACAGAGAATCACCATGTTATCTTAAAAATAATAATAACTCAGCTCTAGAATGAAGATAATAATATGCTCAAGAGATTCCTTGAGTGAAAATACCAAAAATACCCTCGGGGGTGAAATGACCAAAATACCCCTGGTATATAAAAACTCTAGAAATGACCCGGATGGTCAGAAATGATCAAGATATCACCGTTTTCATGATAAATAGTATAAGAATACACCCTTGAAATATTTTCACCATGTGCTGTTCCTACAAAACTCAAAATACCAATTTTGCCTTTTTTGGTAAGTTGTAGAAACTTCCAATGTACGTTAGTCACAAAACATTTATAACCATCAAAAACACATAATAATCACATAATGAACATGTATAAATCATACACAAATGAAAACAACCATTTTAACACTTTTTAGAAAAATATTTCTGAAAACCCTAGACATCGATCGATCGAATTGCCACAGCTTCAGGGATCGATGTCTCACAGAAAGGTTCAGGTTTTGTCTCTGACCTACATCGATCGATCGAAGTGAGGGTTCGATGTACATCGATCGATCGATGTGTCTCAGGTTTAGGGATCGATGTCTTACCGTAAGGTCTTGAACTTTCACTGCCTTACATAGATCGATCTATGTGATAGATCTATGTACATAGATCGATCGATGTGCACCTACCTGAGAGATCGATGTCAACTTTTTCAAATTTTAATCACATATAACATCATGTGTGGTATTTTTAAGTATTCACCACTTAAAATCATGTCTTTGAAAATTATCCAAACATATTTCTCAACATTCTCCCCCTTTTGGATGATCTTCAAAATAACCTAACATGATTTTAATGTCACAACCTTACCAATTGTTTTCAAACTTTGTTTTTAACAAACTTTTAAATAGTATGCTCCCCCTCAACTTATACCCTCCCCTTAACATATACTCAACTTATACCAATTGAAACTTAGCATATGACTTACCAACTAAAATCATGTTATTATTCTATCTACCCCTTTATTTTGCAAATCATGCAAAAGATAAAACTATACAATGGTGTAATAAGTCATCATGCCTAACTTGGCTCGTAAGTTTTCAATAGTGGCTTGATTAAGGGGTTTGGTAAAGATGTCAGCTATTTGGTGATCAGTTCTTATATGGTTTATGACTATATCCTCATTTTGAACATGATCGCGAAGAAAGTGGTATCGCACCTCAATGTGTTTGGCCTTAGAATGAAGCATCGGATTTCGTGAAAGATTGATCGCACTTGTGCTATCACAGAAAATCGGAATCTTATTCATTTTAATGCCAAAATCACTAAGTTGCTTTTTAAGCCAAAGTATTTGGGTAGTACATAAACTTAAGGCAATATACTCGGCTTCAGTGGTAGAAAGAGCTACACTAGCTTGTTTTTTAGAAAACCAAGAGATCAAGTTGGTTCCTATGAATTGACAAGTACCGCTGGTGGATTTTCTATCTAACTTGCAACCACCATAATCAGCATCACTATATGCATGTAATTCCAACTTAGCGTTTCTATTATACCAAAGTCCTAAGTGAGGTGTATGCTTAAGATATCTGAAGATCTTTTTCCTGCATTATAATGTGATACCTTAGGACAAGATTGAAACCTAGCACACATGCACACACTAAACATAATGTCAGGTCTTGATGCAGTTAAGTATAACAATGAGCCAATCAGAGACCTATAAAGTGTGTCATCAAAAGGTTTACCATTTTCATCCTTATCTAGTTTGGTGTTAACACTCATGGGGGTAGTTGTAGGTTTCAACTCTTCAAAGCCAAACTTCTTAATCATATCATTGACATACTTAAGTTGGCTAATGTGAATTCCTTGAGGGGTTTGTTTGATTTGAAGGCCTAAGAAGTAGTTCAATTCTCCTACCATTGACATTTCAAATTCTGACTTCATCCACTCTTCGAAGTCTTTTACTAAGGTGGGGTTGGTTGAACCAAAGATAATATCGTCTACATATATTTGAACTATTAACAAGTCATTATCTTTTTTTCTTAGAAATAATGTGTTGTCGATGGTCCCCCTTTGATAATTATTTGCAATAAGACAGTTTGCAAATCTATCATACCAAGCTCTTGGAGCTTGTTTCAAACCATATAGAGCTTTCTTAAGCTTGTAAACATGGTTAGGATTATTTGGATCTTCGAATCCAGGGGGTTGTTTGACAAACACCTCTTCTTGGATGTATCCATTCAAGAATGCACTCTTGACATCCATTTGGAAGAGCTTAATATTTCTTAGACTTGCAATCGCAAGTAACAATCTAATTGCTTCTAGTCGTGCAACGGGTGCAAAGGTTTCTTCATAATCTATTCCTTCTTGTTGATTATAACCTCGTGCAACTAGTCTAGCCTTATTTCTTGTAATTTTTCCTTGTTCATCCATTTATTCCTAAACACCCATTTTGTTCCTATTATAGACTTGTTTTCGGGTTTAGGAACTAAGTTCCACACATTGTTCCTTGTGAATTGATTTAATTCCTCATGCATAACATCTATCCAAGATATATCACCTAAGGCTTCTTTTACATTTTTAGGTTCTAAGCGTGAGATTAAACTATGTCCTTCAAGGTGACTTATATGTAGGATCTGCAAGGCACCACTAGAAGGGGGGGTTGAATAGTGGATGCGGAAAATGTGGTCTTTAAAATTGCTTTAAACCAAAAACTGAACTTCTGAAAACAGTTTCTGTTTTCAGGACATGTTTTGAAACGTTTTGAAAACTAGATTGCAGGTCTTCAAAAATTCTGAAATTTGGAGAGATCTTAGTCTCAAATGTTCTGAGTATCTCCTAAAAATTTCAGATTAAAATTCAACCTCTAACCACTTTAAAAATTGTTGGCGGTCGGATTGCGCAAATTGCCAGAAACGGTAGGCTCCATATGTAAGCATACCTATGTTATGTCAATGGCGCATGCATATCAATGTGTGTGTGTATATATATGTATATATATATATGTATATATATATGTATATATATATATATATATATATATATATATATTATGTTCGCATATTTTGTCTGAGATGGAATCGCCGCCACTCTCCAAATCATTTGCGGCTATGGTATCGTCTGCCGTTGCAGGCAGATTCCCATCGCGTGAGACGGGACGCTATAAGGGATACCCCGCTGTCTCATTTACGCAAGATGAAATTGCAATTGTTGCAAATCGCTTCAAGTACGCCCTGGTTGGAGCCTTTTGGCGTGGCCGGCCATCTATGGCAAGCTTGCGTACCTCGATTGACAGAATTGGGTTCAAAGGTTCAGTTAATATTGGTCTCCTTGATGAGGGACATGTGCTGCTAAATTTTGTTAACGAAGAAGATTATACGCGATTCTTTTATCGTCGTCATTGGCGTTTCCAGGGATATGATATGAAGGTCACGAAATGGACTCCTTCTTTTGATCCATGTCTGGATACCTCAATTGTCCCGGTGTGGGTGGCACTTGAGGGTCTTCCCATTCATCTCCACGATTATCGTACGTTATATGAGATTGCAAAGTTGATTGGTACCCCGTTAAAGATGGACTCGGCAACCTTAAGTTTTCATCGTCCCTCTGTGGCGCGATTTTGTGTTGAAGTGGATGTCACCATGGATTTACCATCTAAGATATTTATCGATTGTGGAGAACATTCTTTCTTTCAAGTAGTTGTGTATGAAGATCTCCCTAGGTACTGCAGCAAATGCCGTCGGTTTGGCCACTCAGTGGGTTCCTGTGGGAAAGGGAAGGTTCATGCCCCAACGCATCCGATGAAGAACGCAGGAAAGAGTGAGGTTTGGATCCCTAAAGGAAATATTCCAAAAGAGGCTGGAAAACAACCGGTTGGAGAACATCTGGTCCAAACTGAAGAATTACATGTAGATTCTGAAGAGACTCTACAGCAGGAATTGGTTGATGCTGGGGTAGGGGACGGTGCTGACAGGGAAGAACCACAGGAGGCAACAGCTCAACCCATTCTTTCCAAGGAATCACAGGACCTTGTGACTACTGCGGAAACGTCTACATTGCAGATTTTCTCTCGGTTGACTGCATTTTTATGTCCCGTACTATTAGAGCCGCCAACATTGGATGTTCACGAGCAGCAGGATGAGCAGCCGATGGATACAACCTACTCTGCTACATTATCTATTCATACCGATGAATCTAACATAGGAGAGGGAACAGTGTGCACATCTCCTCCGCCCTTGGAGATTTCAGACGCGGACGTACATCATGTTCAAGAGGTGAACCCAACTTTTGAAGTGGCTCCGGAAGTCCAAATTCAATCCGTTCAAATTGAATTGCCAGTCCCACTGGCGATACTGCCAGCCAGTGACCATCCTTCCTTCCCCGATTATGATCCTTTAATTGAACAATTTTATCAAGACCACTTTCGGGAGGAGGAAGATGATGTTAATCTTGCAGTAGGTTCGGACAATGAAGCATCTCGCTCATCCAATCGGCGTAAAGGGAATGACTATGATGATATACGGGAGAGTTTGCTCATTGCGGCGGATGATATGGATTGTTGCATGACATCGACTGGTGGCGGGACTCTTCTTGGCGGACTATCACAGAAAAAGCGCAGAGCTCGGAAGAACCTTCAACCACCTCCACCGTCATCAATGGTTACTAGACGGGGAAGTCATCGTTCTTTTGAACTATAGTGTGATTAGCATGCCCCATGCTCCGCGAATGATCATGATCTTTTGATTTCGTTTTTTTCTTTTTTAGTTTGTAGTAAAGGCTACCCTCGGCCATTTAACGCGGGATATTTATTGAATAAATAAAGACCGGATGGATTCCTTCCGTTTAACAAAAAAATATTATGTTCGCATAATATAATTTCAAAATCAAATACTTCTTTTTAAGGACCATTTGGTCAGCACTTTACAATTCACATAAAGTACCATTTTTATACCCCTTATATAAATACATAATACAAAATTTACAGCATTATATACATATATGTAATATACGGTCAAAATTATGTAATCATTTAACCTCAAATCATGAAACTTAGCAAATTGCATACTGATAGCCGAAAGTCCTCTTTCTAATATATTATTCTAGTTTTTTCGGTTTTTTTTCCTCAATACATATTGCGTCCAACATCTCAAGGAGGCGTGTGCGACCTCCGGCGTCCGTTTTTCGACCGCGATTTATGTTTCCATCTATTTCCAGTCTATGGGAACCTATTTTAAGGCCAAAACATGAATGGAAAATCCTAATATTTTACTTTTTTGATTATCAAATTTATCCCTAACATCAAATCCAATACACGCAAGCCAGTATACGCATTCAGTAGTCATCAAAATCATAAATCTTGCACAGATTCAACAACATGGTATACATTTCAACAATCAAAGCAAGGAAAACACATAACATATCATTAAGGCAGGCTTGAATTGTACCAATGGAGGGAGAAAAAGAACCTACCTGATCACAGACGAATTACACGACTATACGGAAATAGCGAGTAAATTAAGACACCCGGCTTCCCTTTTCTCCTTCTCTTCTTCTTCTCTCTTCTCTTCTTTCCTCTCTGGCGCCCCTCGCATTGTTGCTGTGCTTCTTCCCTTTTTCTTTATTTTATTTCACATTATCTCCCTTCAGTTTCCTTTCTTGAATATTTTTCTTTTTTTTTGTTTACTTCCTTAACCGACCCCCACCCCTTGCTATATCCCAACTCTCTAGCGAAATTAGATAGATTAGTTAACCTCCAATATCATTTTTTAAAATTAATTCATTTTTATCCTTCTATCTTCAATTATCTATCATTTTATTTCTTTTTTTACCTTTATCCTACGGCACCCTTTTGAGCATTTATGCATTTTATTTATTTGCATTTTCTTTTGTATCCAACCTTATTCGTACCTTATATACATTCAACATAAACGATTCGCTTAAACATAAACGATTCGCTGCAGTTAATTTTATTCTGAAAGGTCGTTATATCCAATAACTATTTTAGTTCTAAATTAATGTATAATGACTAGTTCGAAAATTTTCGGGATGTAACAATCTTATCCTAGCATATTATCTTCAACATTTTCAAGACAAAATGATGTGAAAAAATCGGCCATAAGGTGTGCCAAGGTGGACCAATTATGTTGATTCATGTTGCCAAGTGTGCAAGGTGATTATATGGCCAACCAATGTTGTGAAGACAACTAAGACTTGATGATAAAGATGGTGACACATTGGAGGTCTTATCTTCAAGACTCATTTCACACTATAAATAGGAGGCAAAGATGGTGAAGAAGAATACAAACAACTTTCAAGCAAACTTGAAGATCATTCTTGCTATTATCTTCTTCTTGATTCTTTCTTTGTGTAGCTAAGGTGTTTCATTTCTTCTTGTTGTTGAGCTGCATTATACACGCCTTCTTGGGTTGATTTTGTAATATTGGTTAGCCAAGTTTATAAGGCTACACCAATTGGTGATAGAGGTGTTGCAACCAAGAGTTGCATAGAGGTGTTCATCCAAGTCTTGAATAGGGTTGTTGTTTAACTCAAGGATGAAGCTTGGTTCTTGTTGTACTTGTGTTCATACCATAGTGAAATCTAAGGAAATGTGTTCTTTGGGACTGGAGTGATCACATTGACCAAACCAGAATAAATCTTCGGTGTTCTTTTTTTCTTTATACTTTTCTATTTTTCTGCTCGTTTTCACTGCATTTTTATCCAACTTTACACGTCTTGAAAAATAGCAAAACACTTTTGAATTCGTGATTTTTTATGCCATTATACTTCAAACTGTTAGCTTTCATTTGCAACAAGAATCACTTGATTTGAGCAAAGGAAAGTTAGTCTTTCAGTCGTTGCAAGATAGTTGCTCCATTCTGGCTGCAATCTGACCAGTTTCAAGAAAACTTGCATTCTGAATTTTTCAAGAATAGTTTCAGGTCAGGTCTATAGGATCTGCAAGGCACCACTAGATGGGGGGTTGAATAGTTGGTACGGAAAGTGTGGTTTTTAAAATTGTTTTCACTCAAGAACTCAACTTCTGAAAACAGTTTCTGTTTTCAGGACCAGTTTTAAAACGTTTCTAAAACTAGGTTGTAGGTCTTCCAAAATTCTGAAATTTTGAGAGAATTTATCTTCAGATGTTATGAGTGTCTTCTAAAAATTTCAGATTTAAATTCAACCTCTAACTCCTTCAAAAATCGTTAGTGGTCAGATTGCGCGAATCTGCCAGAAACGGTAGACTGTTTTGAAAATTTTATTCCTATTTGTACGTAACTCCAAATGCTCTGAAATTTAAACCACTAACCCCTTATATGTTATATTTAAATGGGTTGAAACAGTTTTGAAAAATTCTTTTGATAAGTTAGTCAAATACTATCAAAGTCTCGACCTTTGCAAGCCTGAAAATCAAACTGCACTAGTCTTAGAACTTTGGACGTTTGGTTGACTTATACTTGTCCAAAAGGGTTGAAACGTGTGTCAAATTTACCTTAAGACGTGTGGCTATGATTCTAGAAATTTTAGTAATTTTTGAAAAACGTTTACTATTTTTACGAATGTAATCAAAAAGGATAAACAGTGCTGAAACAGAATATAAGTGCTGAAAGTAAATGACACCAAGAATTTTATACTGGTTCGGTTATAAACAACCTACTCCAGTCTTCGAGTAACATCTTCCTCGGTTCACACTAACCACACAACACAAAAACACCTTACCACAGGGTTGATGGAGTTACACACCAACTCCAACCCTTTACAAACCTTGTATGTTGAATACAATGCACACGAACACCACCATCTTGCAAGATTGAAGATTGATCACACCTTAATCAATCTTTTACAAAGATAAAGAATGTGTGGTGGTCTAAGATAAGCCTATTCAAGTATATGAATGTAAGCACAATAGGCTTTTAGGAAGAAGAAAGAAAGAGAGTGTAGAAGAAGAGAGAGGCGTTTTTCTCTTTTGATTTTGCAAGACTTTCCTTGTTCTTGTTTTGCTCTCTTGCTTCCCTTTTAAAATTATCGCCGTCCCCCCTCTTGGTCCTTCTCTTCTTGAAAATTATCTTTTAAGTCATTGGGAGAATATGTGGCATCATTGTGACATGTTCTTGCTTACTTGGCACCTCCTCATTGGATGATCATTTAACTCTTGCTTACTTGTCACTCATTGATTGGTTGAACGTTGTCATCACTTGATGACTAGGAAATTCTGAGAATTCCACTAACAACATGTGCCAAAATCATCATAAAACAATTACCATAACTTCCAAGATCATCACATAAATTAAGCAAGATAATTTCCTCACAAAAATGATGCAAAAATCGGCCATTATTGAGACTTGACATGCTGAAATTTCAGCATGTGATACATGGGTCTTCAATTCAAATTATTACCAAGTTTTCTTTTATTTATCTCTGAAAAATAAATCACCAATTTGTAGACAATATTCTCATCAATTTTGGGAATAAAATTGGACAATAACATGGCCAAAAAATCGCCTAGGTACATTCACACACATGCTGAATTTTTCAGCATGTGTGATAGTCAAAATATCACACTTTTACTTTCATATCTTATTCAAATTAATTCCAATTTGTCTTGCAATTACTCACATATTTCAAGACACAAATTATGGCCCATAATGATAGGAATTTCGGCCACCCTATAATGCACATGCTGAAATTTTCAGCATGTGTTACAAATGAGATAAAATTTGAAACATTACCTTTTGTAGCTTCTTTCTTTAAGTCACCAACATTGTATGCTTGATTCTTGATCAATCAATATACCAAAAAGGCTCCATATAGGCTCCATCAAGCTGGTATAGGCGTGTATAACATGTATATACATGTGCTGAATTTTATTCTTGCAAACTTTGTAAAATAGTGCACATTTAATAATACACACATGGTATATTCCAATCAGCCCTTAATTTAATTTTCTAGAACACTTTAAGATGTATGACATATGTAAAAAGTTTCCAGATACATGTTGTATGATGTGCCAAAAATGTTCCATGTGTTGTGTACGTAGAAAACCGAATTTTCGATGTTTATCGACTACCCGATTTTTCTCTAATTAAATTCCAAATTTTTGCACATGTTATATATATTATGTTACACATAATATACATAATATAAACTTTAATATTCAGAACTTGGCTGGTCTTAAAGTGGCGTCATATACATGTGACAAAATTGAAATTGGAATCTCCATAATTTGGCCTTAATGTGGGGTGATTTGTGTGTGCCAACATGGAATGATTTTAGGACTTCACATAACATCATACCCACAAAATTGTTGAGTATTTTTGAAGTGTAGGGGCTGGCCATCTATTTATGGCAAGTACGTGACACGTTGGCAAAGTTTCGGTATTCGCCCGATACGACAATTTTCGGTTTAGAACCTTTTAACGTGTCGTATTTAATTTGTCATCACCATGACTTATATCATATGATATAAGACCTGAATATACTCATAAATATGAGTTAAGTATGGTGGTGTCACGTTAACGTACGTACGTAAGATATATAACGTGTCGTAGTACGTTGGAATAAATGTGTATGTGCCTTTTTCAAAAAAATCTGAAAATATATATATTTATGTATATATATGCGTGTATATATGTGGTGAAGGAGAAGGAGAAGACTTTCCTTTCTTAGTCTTGTTGCCTTTGTGCCTTGTCCAAATGTTGCTTCCTTTAATGAACTACTTAGTTTAATCAACTAAGTACTTCACTTAATGAACTAGTTTAGTTCATTAATGGTGGCACCTGAAAATAGTACAAACACAACAAATGTTTGCCATTTGATGTAATCTTTAAATCTTCATGGCTCGTTAGTACAACATTATATATGAACTATATAAGGCAAGTTATATGCAATATGTCATACACATTTATGTCATGCACGTTTTTAGGCACATTTAAATCATACATTTTGAAATCACTCAAACCCCTTTTTCTCTACAATCTTCCCCTTTTGATGATTTTCAAAATAACCTATACTTTCATGATTTAAATCTTATTACTCCCCCTTCAATCATGCATAAATTCAAAATTTGAATTTTAAATTTCAAATCCGTTCCCCCTTGATTTATGCAATCAGTATCTCTCTCCCCCTTAAATCATGCTTTCTCTCCCGCTTTATTTTGGAAAGTCAATCAAAATATGCCTGTAAATAAGGAAAGAGAATCAAATCAAATCACATCAGCAGAAATCATGCCTAATTTAGAATGAAGAGATTCGTACGTGGCTTGATTTAAGGCTTTAGTGAAAATATCCGCTACTTGTGCCTCTGTGCGTACATGATCTATGACAATATTACCATTATTTACGTGATCACGAAGAAAGTGATAGCATACTTATATATGCTTGGCCTTAGAGTGTAACACGGGGTTTTCAGACAGGTTAAATGCACTCATACTATCATAATATATAGGAATTTTATTTATGGTAATTTCAAAGTCCGAGAGTTGTTGTTTTATCCATAACAACTGTGTGCAGCAAAGGCTAAGTGCCATGTACTCAGCCTCAGTAGTGGACAAAGCAACGCTTGCTTGCTTTTTGGAAAACCATGAAATGAGTGAGTTTCATATAAATTGACAAGTCCCACTCGTGCTCTTCCTATCTATTTTACAACCACCGTAATATGCATCAGTATAAGCATGTAAATTAAATTCGGAATCTTTATCGTACCAAATGCCTAAGGTGGGCGTGTGCTTAATATAACGGAATATTCTTTTTACCGCATTATAGTGAGACACCTTAGGTTGACTTTGAAAGCGTGTACACATGCATACACTGAACATGATATCAGGCCTACAAGCAGTAAGATATAGCAAAGAACCAATCATAGATCTATATAAGTCATTATCAAAATCTTTACCATGTTCATCTTTATCCAATTTAGTAGTGACAATCATAGGGGTGGGGGATGGTTTTAAATTTTCAAAGTTGAACTTTTTAATCAAGTCATTCACATATTTAGCTTGACTTATGTGAATGCCTTTACTCGTTTGCTTAATCTGCAAGCCAAGAAAATAGTTAAGTTCGCCAACCATAGCCATTTCAAATTCGGATTTCATGCAATTTTTAAAATCTTCAACAAGTTTATGTGAGGTAGAACTGAAAATAATGTCATCAACGTGTAGGATCTGCAAGGCACCACTAGAAGGGGGGGTTGAATAGTTGGTGCGGAAAATGTGGTTTTTAAAATTTGTTTAAAACCAACCAACTCAACTTCTGAAAACAGATTCTGTTTTCAGGACCAGTTTTAAAACGTTTTTAAAACTAGGTTGTAGGTCTTCACAAATTCTGAAATTTTGATAGAACTTAGCCTCAGATGTTATGAGTGTCTCCTAAAAATTTCAGATTTAAATTCAACCTTTAACCCCTTCAAATATCGTTGGTGGTCAGATTGCGCGAATCTGCCAGAAACGGTAGACTGTTTTGAAAAATTTATTTCTATTTGTATTTAACTCCAATTGCTCTGAAATTTTAACCACTAACCCCTTATATGTTTTATTTAAATGGGTTGAAACAGTTTTGAAAAATTCTTTCGGAAAGTTAGTCAAATACACTCAAAGTCTCAACCTTTGCAAGCCTGAAAATCAGACTGCACTAGTCTCAGAACTTTGGATGTTTGAGTGACTTATACTTATCCAAAAGGGTTGAAACTTGAACCAAATTAACCCTAAGACGTGTGGCTATGTTTCTGGAAATTTTCGTAATTTTTGAAAATCGTTTACTTTTTTTACGAACGTAAACAAAAAGAGTAAACAGTGCAGAAACAGAATATAAGTGCTGAAAGTAAATGACACCGAGAATTTTATACTGGTTCGGTTATAAACAACCTACTCCAGTCTTCAAGGAACACCTTCCTTGGTTCACACTAGTCACACAACACAAATACACCTTACCATAGGGTTGATGGAGTTACACACCAACTCCAACCCTTTACAAACCTTGTACGATGAATACAATTCGCAAGAACACCACCACCTTGCAAGAATGAAGATTGATCACACCTTGATCAATCTTTTACAAAGATATAGAGTATGTGGTGGTATATGACAAGCCTATTCAAGAATAAGAATATAAGTACAATAGGCTTTCAAGAAGAAGAAAGAAAGAGAGTGTAGAAGAATAAGACTAGAACACTTTTGATCTTTGAATTTGCAACACTTGTTCTTGTTCTTGTTTTGCTCTTCTTCCTTCTTTTTAATCACTTTGTGGCTGCCCCCTTGGGAGTCCTTCTCCTCTTGAAAATTTTCTTTTAAGTCCTTGGGAGAATGTGTGGCATCATTGTGACATGATCTTGCTTGCTTGGCACCTCCTCATTGGATGATCATTTAACTTTTGCTTACTTGACACTCATTGATAGGTTGAATGTTGTCATCACTTGATGACTAGGAAAATCTGAAATACCACTTAAAACATGTGCCAAAATCATCATAAAATAGTTTCCATAATTCACAAGATCATCACATAAATTAAGCAAGACAATTTTCTCCAAAATAGCTTTAAAAAATCGGCCATTAACATTCTTGCACATGCTGAAATTTCAGCATGTGTTACATTCACTCTTTGTTCAAAATATTGCCTATTTTGCATTGTTTTAATTCAAGAATTCAATCATCATTTAGTGCAAGACATCTTTATCAAATTTTGGGATAAAAATTAGACATTAACAAGGCCACAAAAACGGCCTAGGTACATTACACACATGCTGAAATTTTCAGCATGTGTGATATTCAAGAATATAACTTTCTTTATTCCATAAAATATTTAAAACACTTCCAAATTGTCTTCTAATTAATCCACCTTAATCAAGACACAAAATATGACTCATAAAGATGTCAAAATCGGCCAACCAATTAGCACATGCTGAAATTTTCAGCATGTGTCACAATTGTGACAGAATTTGAAATATTACCTTTTGTAACTTCTTTCTTTAAATCACCAATATTGTATGATTGATTCTTGACCAATCAATATGCCAAAAAGGCTCCACATATGCTCCATCTCAGCTGTAGGGGCGTGTATACATGTATATGCATGTGCTGAATTTTATTTTTGCTAACTTTGTAAAATAGTGCACATTTAATAATTCACACATGTTATATTCCAATCAGCCCTTAATTTATTTTTCTAGAACACTTTAAGATGTATGAAATATGTAAAAAGTTTCTAGATACGTGTCGTATGATGTGCCAAAAATGTTCCATGTGTTGTGTACGTAGAAAACCGAATTTTCGATATTTATTGATTACCCGATTTTTCTCTAATTAAATTCCAAATTTTTGCACATGTTATATATTATGTTACACATAATATATATAATATAAACTTTAATTCTCAGCACTTGGCTGGTCTAAAGTGGCGCCATTAACATGTGACAAAATTAAAATTGGAATCTCCACAATTTGGCCTTAGTGTGGGGTGATTTGTGTGTGCCAACATGAAATGATTTTATGGCTGAAAATATCATCATAGCCACGAAATTAATAATGATTTTTGAGGTGTAGGGGCTGGCCATCTATTTATGGCAAGTACGTGACACGTTGGCAAAGTTTCGGTATTCGCCCGATACAACAATTTTCGGTTTAGAACCTTTTAACGTGTCTTATTTAATTTTCCATCACCATGAATTATATCAAATGATATAAGACCTGAACATACTCAGAAATATGAGTTAAGTATGGTGGTGTGACGTTAACGTACGTACGTAAGATATATAACGTGTCGGTAGTACGTTGGAATGCATGTGTATGTTCCTTTTTCAAAAATTCTGAAAAAATATATTTATATATATATATATGTGACGTGTATATGTGATGTAAATGAGGAGGAGGAGACTTTCCTTTCTTAGTCTTGTTGCCTTTGTGCCTTGTGCAAATGTTGCTTCCTTTAGTGAACTACTTAGTGTAATTAACTAAGTAATTCACTTAATGAACTAGTTTAGTTCATTAATGGTGGCACCTGAAAATAGTATAAACACAACAAGTGTTTGCCATTAGATGTAAGCTTTAAAGCTTCATGGCTCGTTAGTACGGCAACATTATATATGAATTATATAAGGCAAGTAATATGCAATATATCATGCACATTTATCTCATGCTCGTTTTTATGCACATTTAAATCATATATTTTGAAATCACTCAAACCCCTTTTTCTCTACAATCTCCCCCTTTTGATGATTTTCAAAATAACCTATTCACATGATTTAAATCCTATCGCTCCCCCTTCAATCATGCATAAATTCAAAAACCGCTCCCCCTTGATTTATGCAATCAGTATCTCTCTCCCCCTTAAATCATGCTATCTCTCCCCCTTTATTTTGGAAAGTAAATCAAAAGATGCCTGTAAAGATGAAGAAGAAAAAAATCATGCATTTCATATAACGTGTGTTGTAACCCAATAAGAGAATCCTTCTTGTACCTAAGGTTGAGTTAGTAAACATGTGACAATATACGCTTGTGTTTGAAATTGATTAAGTCAATGATCATTATAAGTATATCATGAAGAGTACTGTGTGCATCACAAGAAAGGATCCAATTTCCCCATGGCCTATTAGGGTTTCGGCCACTAGCCAAGAAGGGCTACTTCTTAAATCACAATTTAAGAGACAAATAATGAAATTGATATGTATTTTTTTTAGAAAAAAAAGGGGGAAACAAAGGATTCAATTAAGGCTTAGTTGGGGTCATTAAAGACCCCAACCGCCGGCTAGTTTAAGAAGGGGGGAGGAGGCTAATTAAGGAGGTTGTCTTGCTAGAAATTGGTGAGCCATTAACCTAAATAACTAAGGTTAGTCAAAAGCAACCATGGTTAGCATAAAGTAACCAGGGTTAGTAGTAAAGTAACCTTGGTTAACTAAAAAGTAACCAAGGTTGGAAATTTAATTGAAGTTAAACCCTCACCCCACCCCTTTCACCCCAACGGCTAACCTAGCCAAAAGAAGAAGAATTTCCCTCCCAAAACACACTTGAGCACTCTCTAGACTTTTCAAACACTCCAAAGTACTTCAAGAGCAAAAGAGCTCCTTCCTTTCCTTTCTCTCCCAACCACACGGCCAAGGGAGCAACCAAGAAGAATTGGGTTCTTCCAAGACTAAAAGACATTAGGTAAGTGTTCTTAGCCTCTTGAGAAGACATTTACACTTTCATGAAGATGAAACTCATGGTGTCATCTCTTGTTGCCCCAAACCGTGACCTTTCATGGTCTCTAGGTTCAAGGATCTCAAGATTTCAAGGGCTCTAGCTTAGAGAAGCTTGGACACTACTCAAACTCCTTTTTGGTAAGCCATTTAGTTTTTTAAAAAGAAAAAAAAAGGGGATATCGAGTTAAAGGTATAGACTAACTATGTTCATCTCTTTCTCTCCTCCACCGTGGGAATGCTTGTGTAGAGAAGAGAAAGACTCCAACTTTTTCACCTTTCCAAGAAGAGTAAGCAAAGAAGGCAAGTACACTATACTCTTTATGGTTTAGATGTGCAAGTGTGTGCATGAATGGCTAGATATACTTAAGATCCAATCTTAGTTGTAAAATAACAAGTTGAATGCCCACAACTTTCGGCCTAAGTCATTTTGGGTATGTAGGAGTGAGATCTTGTTCCAAAGAGGTGTACTTTGGGGATTATATGCATATTTATGTGCTAATCCAGGTTGGATGTGTTAAAGATTCTTTCTTTCATGAAGAAAGGCTCACGGTGGAAGGGCCAAGGGAGACATGAGTGATTTTACATGAAAAATGTCAACTTAGTAATGAAGTAGAGACAAACTTTGATCTTGTTGTGTGTTAAGTTTGATATGCTCTTGGTTATATCATTTTCTTGCATGCACCGAAGAATGTGGCCGTTGGTGAAGGGTGCGTGTGTTCATCCCAAAATTGTGGCTAGTTGTTGGTGACAAAATGTAAGCTAAGGACATTTAGGAAGAATATATGATCATTAGAAAACTTTCTGGAGCTGGACTGGAATTTGGACCGTAATGGGAGACCAGAAAAGGGACCTTAAGGACCTTCGAAACCATTGATTTTTGGTATGCTATTAGTTTTATGAGTATGTTAGATGTGAGAGTTGGAATCACCTTAAAAAGAGCCACGGTTTATTTTTAATGAATTTCCTACTGAGATTCGTCCTGCTGGAAAAAGTTGTACTGGACAGAATATAAGTAACGTGTTTGGTAGTCTAAAAATGGGCCTTAGAGGTGTGCAAATCCACTAATATTCGGCATGATACTAACCTCATGAATAAAGAAAAGGTGGCAGTTGGAATTTTGTCAGAATAAGTTGTGATTTATTTTTAATTAATTTTCTAGTAAAACGGGTCAAACTGAAATGTGCTGGATGGACAGAATTTGTGTAACAAGTTGCATGATCTGGAAAAGGGCCTTAGGAAATTGTAATTGGGATAAATTTCGACATGATACTAGCCCAATGAGTTTATTAAGATGGAGAGTTGGAATTTCCAAAAAAATATTAAAGGATTGGTCACAATAAATTTTATAGTAAAATATGGTCATTTCAGAATTCAGGTTACACCGTTTTATGAAAAAGAGCAAACGAGTCCCTTATCGACATCGTAACTCCACAATGCATGCATGGCATTCACTTATGACATTTACGGAGAAGGACATGTGAACCAATGGGTCTAAAACGTGCATTTTAGTAGGAAATTCCTACGAAGAAGTAGACGCTACTAAGCTGGAAATTTCCAGCATGGCCACGAAACGTGTCTATTCGTTTACGTCATGCATTATGCCGTGGTTTGCATATTACATGTCATGCATTGCATCATCGTCACGTACATGATTTACAGCATGTCTTCTTTTTATGAGAAAGAAAAAATGAAAAGAGTTTCAAAAGATGATTTCGTTTTGTAAAGAATGATTCCCCACCGGTACCGTGTGTGAGTATGAACTTGGCTAGTATGATGACGTTACCGTTCTGAATCCGGGAATAATAGTTTTGAAGGGGAGACGTTACCGCCTCAGATCCGGGAAGATAGATCTGAACATGAGAAAGATGACATTACCATTCCGAATCCGGGAATAATAGATTCGAAGGGGAGACGTTACCGCCTCAGATCCGGGAAGATAGATCTGAATATGAGAAAGATGACGCTACCGTTCCGAATCCGGGAATAATAGATTCGAAGGGGAGACGTTACCGCCTCAGATCCGGGAAGATAGATCTGAACACTCTGTTGTTTTACGACGACGATGATTTTTAAAGAAAAGCATGAAAGTTCATTTCTCCATTGCCATCTCAATGCATCACACGTACATATACATGCACACATTCATGAAGCGACATATGAGATTTAAGTTGTGATGACTTCGTAGACCCTAAGCGATGATTCTGATTGTGTTATTCCTCAATACGAGTTACGGTCTTTTAATGTTATGTTTTGCTTTGAGTGATGAATTTAATTAAGTTATGATCTTGCTATCCTAAGTGATGATCCATACCGAATTTTGGACGGAGGACAGGTATGCTTCTAAACCATAAATTTTTGGGATTCGGTTCTTGTTCGCACTTTCCATTTAACTCATGATTATTATAGTATACTTGCTGGTGACATTGTCACTCACCCTATTTTTCCTCCCAGAGGTGGCAGAAGACAAGGTAGAATGGATCGAGGACGAACCTAGGGTTCCCTACCCGTGAGTGCAGTGAAGGATGGCCAGCTTTAGGAGACCGAACGTACCAGCTTTAAGGGATGATTGAGATATGTACTTGAGATGGGAAAACAATTTACTTTTTGTCGCTTTCTGCTACATTTGATGTGGGTTGTAAACTTTAAATGGTTGTGATGATGTTTTTAATTTGAAGTTTTAAATTCTGCCACGGTTTCGCTTATTTGTTGCGCGTAAGCATGAAAATCCATGCAATGCTATCATGGATCACGACGCGTATGGAGGATGCCTAGTACTCTCCTTAGTGAAGTACGACGGGTGCACCGACTTCGGCGGGGCCGGGGTGCGGGGCGCCACAGGTGGTATCAGAGCGAAGGCTCCAGATTCGGGCAGAATATAGAATTAAGTTATAATTATAGTCGACTAAGCTTGATCTTAGACCTAAGAATTGATTTTAGATGAGAGTTGACCTTAGAACAAGACGACTTCGACCGACAAATTAGGGCATGGCCCAGTGATATGCCCAACTAATGACCTATTGTAAATTTGGATAATAATGTATGTACGCATATGTTCTTCCGATATGCCAAGTTAAATTCTGTTACTAGTTGTGACATTCCTGTATTGAATAAAGTCGACACTGCGTGCTACAGATGGTGTGACCCAGAGGGAGACCAGCCAGAGCTAGGCCCGAGATGCAAGAGCCTATTCCACCTCCACCCGCTCAGGCCCCTCCACCTCCACCGTCTCAAGGCCAAAATCCACTGCCAGTTCAGAACGTCCCTCCCCCACAAGGACCTTTTCCACCCATGATGCCAGACATCAACGCTTTTCAGAACTTCTGGCAAACCGTTACCCAGATTGGACAAGTGATGCTAAAGCAGAATAACCCTCAACCTCACGAGCCGATCAGAGATGCTCAGTATTACTTTGAAAAGTTGAAAAGAGCCAATGTCCCGCCTTTTGAAGGAAAGTCAGATTCTGATGTTGCTGAGAAGTGGCTCGATGAGGTAGAAAATTGTTTCGAATTAATTAGAGCCCCAGAAGAAGTGAAGACTCAAGCAGTTAGGCACTTTCTGCTAGGGGAGGCCAACCAATGGTGGAAGGCCAATCTACAAACTTTACCAAGACCAATTCCCTGGGAAAGATTCCTCCAGGAATTTAACAAGTTCTACATACCCCCTTCAGTCAAACTACAGAAAAGACATGAGTTTGAATCCCTGATACAAGAGTCTGGAATGACGGTTGCCGACTACACCAACAAATTTATAGCTCTGGGAAGATTCCAACCATCCACTATGAACGATGAAGAAACCAAAATGTTGAAATTCGAGAGAGGATTGAACCCTAGAATCCGAACATGGCTGGTTAATGCCAACCCAGCAAACTTTGGTGCCCTTCTAGATGCCTGTTATAGAATTGAAAGAGATATCATCCGTCGGGACGAGTTTAGCCAAAAGAGGGGAAGGGAGATGTCTGGGAGCGGTGGGCCCCTTAAGTCCGCCAAGCAAAACACAAGGGGGCCAGGGCGTCAAGGGAAGAACCGATTTCAACGCCGTTCCCAGAAAAACCAATCACAGAATCAAGGAAAACAATCTGCCATTCCAAACTGCTCTCATTGTGGTAAGCGCCATGTAGGAGAATGTTATATCTAGGCTGGGAAATGTTTCGGATGCGGCCAGACTGGGCACATCTTTAAGGACTGTCCGAACAAAGGAAACACCTGCTTTGGATGCGGGAAACCAGGACATATGGCCAGAGAGTGTCCGTAGAAGGGAAACCAGCAACAACAACAGCCACCAAAACCCCAGCGCCAGCGTACCAACGCACGAGTCCACGCTATGACCGACGCGGCCGCTGAAGAGGCCGACAATGTGGTAACAGGTATTTTCAGGAAACCGTACTAATTTTCTTTTACAACATCGTTGCCTTATGGTTGCTTAGTAAGAATTATATGATACAGGAGTTATATTAGTATGTTCAATACCTGCCAACGTACTATTTGACAGTGGCGCCAGCCACTCTTTCATATCCAAGAGATTCGCAAAGAATATTGAGAAAGGCCCAACCCATAGTGATGCACCTTATAGAATCCAAGCAGCTGGAGAGCAGGTGCTTGTAGCTCACCAAGTATTCAAAAATTGTGAACTTGAGTTTAATAACCATCGGTTTGACGCCGATTTGATTTCCATACCTATGACGGACTTCGATGTAATTCATGGGATGGACTGGCTCTCCAAGAACTGTGCCAACATCGATAGTAGTGAAAAAAAGTTACCTTTAAGGACCCCACACATAAAGACGTAACCTTTCAAGGGGGATCAAAGTTACGAAAGAATCCTAAGAACGGGTTAGGATGTGTACTAATGCAAAAAGATCGAGTAATTGCATACGCATCCCGACAGTTGAAACCATTTGAACAAAACTATCCTGTACACGACCTT
The DNA here is from genome assembly GCA_036186865.1 of Eustoma russellianum. Taxonomy (NCBI): domain Eukaryota; kingdom Viridiplantae; phylum Streptophyta; class Magnoliopsida; order Gentianales; family Gentianaceae; genus Eustoma; species Eustoma russellianum. Next base: position 17,613,394 of record AP025066.1, on the reverse strand, counting down.
GAGTTGGCAGCTGTGGTCTTCGCACTAAAAATATGGAGGCACTATTTATACGGCGAAAAGTGCGAAATTTTCACGGACCACAAAAGTCTCAAATACCTATTCACCCAAAAAGAGCTGAACATGCGACAACGAAGATGGCTAGAATTAATTAAGGACTATGACCTGTCAATTCAATATCACCCGGGAAAAGCCAATAGGGTGGCAGACGCATTAAGTAGAAAAACAAGCCATCCACGCCAACCGCCTTTGCAGCGTGACATGGAAGAATTTGATCTAGAGGAAGTCGATTCAATTGAGGGTATCCTCGCAAAGTTTATGATAATTCCTTCACTAATAGACAGAATTAAAGAGGAGCAAGAAAAGGATGAAACCCTAAGGAAGATAAAGGGCCGAGCACAAACGAAACCCATTGGAGAATTTAAGGTTCGAGACGACAACAGTCTGTGGTTTCAAGAAAGATTGTGCGTGCCCAATAACGAAGACATTTTGAATGAAGTTCTTAAGGAGGCACATAACTCGCGATTATCCATCCACCCTAGAGCCAATAAAATGTACCAAGATTTGAAACGACGATTCTGGTGGCGCAGCATGAAAAGACAAATTGCAGAATTTGTGGGAAAATGCCTCGTGTGCCAGAAGGTGAAAGCAGAACACCAGAAACCCGCAGGGTTGCTGCAGCCTCTCGAAGTTCCCGAATGGAAGTGGGACCACATTTCTATGGATTTTGTTACTGACCTGCCTAGAACGAAAAACGGTTACGATGCCATTTGGGTGGTTGTTGATCGTCTAACCAAGTCCGCCCATTTCATGGCTATGACAATCAAAGCTCCAATGGAAAAGTTGGCTACGATGTACGTGGAACAAATTGTGAGTCTTCATGGAGTACCCCTAAGTATCGTGTGTGATCGCGACCCTCGTTTCACATCACGATTCTAGACAGCTTTTCAGAAAACAATGGGCACTGAGATTCACATGAGCTCGGCATTTCATCCCCAAACAGATGGTCAATCAGAAAGAACTATTCAGACACTGGAAGACATGTTGCGATCTTGCACACTCGACTTTGGGAAAAGCTGGGATCGGAGTCTCAAACTAGTAGAGTTTTCATATAACAACAGCTACCATCGATCTATAGGAATGGCCCCGTACGAAGCACTCTATGGAAGGAAATGTCGATCTCCTCTTTACTGGGATGAAATAGGAGACAAGATTTTCACTGGACCTGACCTAGTAGAGCAGGCTCGGGAGAAAATAAAAATTATAAAGCAAAAGTTACAAGCGGCCCAAGATAGAAGCAAGGTCTGGGAAGATGAGAAGCGGCGACCGTTAGAATTTCAAGATGGGGAAAAAGTGTTTCTAAAAGTGTCGCCAACAAAGGGAGTTAAAAGATTTGGTATTAAAGGGAAGTTGAGCCCAAGATTTATTGGGCCATACGAGGTTCTTGAAAGAATTGGGAAAGTGGCCCATCGACTTGCTCTACCGCCACACCTTTCTCAAATACATGACGTGTTTCATGTCTCTCAACTGCGACGATATGTACACGATCCTAGTCATGTCATAAAAGATCAGCCTTTGAAGCTGGAAGCAGACACGACCTATGAGGAAGACCTGGGAACTAGAAGAGAACATGAAGAATTTGTACCCTCACCTCTTTGGTTAGCACCTTCAAGTTTCGAGGACGAAACTTATAATAAGGGGGGAGAATGTTGTAACCCAATAAGAGAATCCTTCTTGTACCTAAGGTTGAGTTAGTAAACATGTGACAATATACGCTTGTGTTTGAAATTGATTAAGTCAATGATCATTATAAGTATATCATGAAGAGTACTGTGTGCATCACAAGAAAGGATCCAATTTCCCCATGGCCTATTAGGGTTTCGGCCACTAGCCAAGAAGGGCTACTTCTTAAATCACAATTTAAGAGACAAATAATGAAATTGATATGTATTTTTTTTAGAAAAAAAGGGGGAAACAAAGGATTCAATTAAGGCTTAGTTGGGGTCATTAAAGACCCCAACCGCCGGCTAGTTTAAGAAGGGGGGAGGAGGCTAATTAAGGAGGTTGTCTTGCTAGAAATTGGTGAGCCATTAACCTAAATAACTAAGGTTAGTCAAAAGCAACCATGGTTAGCATAAAGTAACCAGGGTTAGTAGTAAAGTAACCTTGGTTAACTAAAAAGTAACCAAGGTTGGAAATTTAATTGAAGTTAAACCCTCACCCCACCCCTTTCACCCCAACGGCTAACCTAGCCAAAAGAAGAAGAATTTCCCTCCCAAAACACACTCGAGCACTCTCTAGACTTTTCAAACACTCCAAAGTACTTCAAGAGCAAAAGAGCTCCTTCCTTTCCTTTCTCTCCCAACCACACGGCCAAGGGAGCAACCAAGAAGAATTGGGTTCTTCCAAGACTAAAAGACATTAGGTAAGTGTTCTTAGCCTCTTGAGAAGACATTTACACTTTCATGAAGATGAAACTCATGGTGTCATCTCTTGTTGCCCCAAACCGTGACCTTTCATGGTCTCTAGGTTCAAGGATCTCAAGATTTCAAGGGCTCTAGCTTAGAGAAGCTTGGACACTACTCAAACTCCTTTTTGGTAAGCCATTTAGTTTTTTAAAAAGAAAAAAAAGGGATATTGAGTTAAAGATATAGACTAACTATGTTCATCTCTTTCTCTCCTCCACCGTGGGAATGCTTGTGTAGAGAAGAGAAAGACTCCAACTTTTTCACCTTTCCAAGAAGAGTAAGCAAATAAGGCAAGTACACTATACTCTTTATGGTTTAGATGTGCAAGTGTGTGCATGAATGGCTAGATATACTTAAGATCCAATCTTAGTTGTAAAATAACAAGTTGAATGCCCACAACTTTCGGCCTAAGTCATTTTGGGTATGTAGGAGTGAGATCTTGTTCCAAAGAGGTGTACTTTGGGGATTATATGCATATTTATGTGCTAATCCAGGTTGGATGTGTTAAAGATTCTTTCTTTCATGAAGAAAGGCTCACGGTGGAAGGGCCAAGGGAGACATGAGTGATTTTACATGAAAAATGTCAACTTAGTAATGAAGTAGAGACAAACTTTGATCTTGTTGTGTGTTAAGTTTGATATGCTCTTGGTTATATCATTTTCTTGCATGCACCGAAGAATGTGGCCGTTGGTGAAGGGTGCGTGTGTTCATCCCAAAATTGTGGCTAGTTGTTGGTGACAAAATGTAAGCTAAGGACATTTAGGAAGAATATATGATCATTAGAAAACTTTCTGGAGCTGGACTGGAATTTGGACCGTAATGGCAGACCAGAAAAGGGACCTTAAGGACCTTCGAAACCATTGATTTTTGGTATGCTATTAGTTTTATGAGTATGTTAGATGTCAGAGTTGGAATCACCTTAAAAAGAGCCACGGTTTATTTTTAATGAATTTCCTACTAAGATTGGTCCTGCTGGAAAAAGTTGTACTGGACAGAATATAAGTAACGTGTTTGGTAGTCTAAAAATGGGCCTTAGAGGTGTGCAAATCCACTAATATTCGGTATGATACTAACCTCATGAATAAAGAAAAGGTGGCAGTTGGAATTTTGTCAAAATAAGTTGTGGTTTATTTTTAATTAATTTTCTAGTAAAACGGGTCAAACTGAAATGTGCTGGATGGACAGAATTTGTGTAACAAGTTGCATGATCTGGAAAAGGGCCTTAGGAAATTGTAATTGGGATAAATTTCGACAGGATACTAGCCCAATGAGTTTATTAAGATGGAGAGTTGGAATTTCCAAAAAAATATTAAAGGATTGGTCACAATAAATTTTATAGTAAAATATGGTCATTTCAGAATTCAGGTTACACCGTTTTATGAAAAAGAGCAAACGAGTCCCTTATCGACATCGTAACTCCACAATGCATGCATGGCATTCACTTATGACATTTACGGAGAAGGACATGTGAACCAATGGGTCTAAAACGTGCATTTTAGTAGGAAATTCCTACGAAGAAGTAGACGCTACTAAGCTGGAAATTTCCAGCATGGCCACGAAACGTGTCTATTCGTTTACGTCATGCATTATGCCGCGGTTTGCATATTACATGTCATGCATTGCATCATCGTCACGTACATGATTTACAGCATGTCTTCTTTTTATGAGAAAGAAAAAATGAAAAGAGTTTCAAAAGATGGTTTCGTTTTGTAAAGAATGATTCCCCACCGGTACCGTGTGTGAGTATGAACTTGGCTAGTATGATGACGTTACCGTTCCGAATCCGGGAATAATAGTTTTGAAGGGGAGACGTTACCGCCTCAGATCCGGGAAGATAGATCTGAACATGAGAAAGATGACATTACCATTCCGAATCTGGGAATAATAGATTCGAAGGGGAGACGTTACCGCCTCAGATCCAGGAAGATAGATCTGAATATGAGAAAGATGACGCTACCGTTCCGAATCCGAGAATAATAGATTCGAAGGGGAGACATTACCGCCTCAGATCCGGGAAGATAGATCTGAACACTCTGTTGTTTTACGACGATGATGATTTTTAAAGAAAAGCATGAAAGTTCATTTCTCCATTGCCATCTCAATGCATCACACGTACATATACATGCACACATTCATGAAGCGACATATGAGATTTAAGTTGTGATGACTTCGTAGACCCTAAGCGATGATTCTGATTGTGTTATTCCTCAATACGAGTTACGGTCTTTTAATGTTATGTTTTGCTTTGAGTGATGAATTTAATTAAGTTATGATCTTGCTATCCTAAGTGATGATCCATACCGAATTTTGGACGGAGGACAGGTATGCTTCTAAACCATAAATTTTTGGGATTCGGTTCTTGTTCGCACTTTCCATTTAACTCATGATTATTATAGTATACTTGCTGGTGACATTGTCACTCACCCTATTTTTCCTCCCAGAGGTGGCAGAAGACAAGGTAGAATAGATCGAGGACAAACCTAGGGTTTCCTACCCGTGAGTGCAGTGAAGGATGGCCAGCTTTAGGAGACCGAACGTACCAGCTTTAAGGGATGATTGAGATATGTACTTGAGATGGGAAAAAAATTTACTTTTTGTCGCTTTCTGCTACATTTGATGTGGGTTGTAAACTTTAAATGGTTGTGATGACGTTTTTAATTTGAAGTTTTAAATTCAGCCACGGTTTCGCTTATTTGTTGCGCGTAAGCACAAAAATCCATGCAATGCTATCATGGATCACGACGCGTATGGAGGACGCCTAGTACTCTCCTTAGTGAAGTACGGCGGGTGGACTGACTTCGGCGGGGCCAGGGTGCGGGGCGCCACAACATGCGTTCGTAAGGGTTATTTATTCAACCCTTTGAAAATGTCCCTTTTGGTACCCAAATTTGGGTGACCCTTCTTGGTCTTCCAAAAGGTGAGAAAGGTGATGAAAGCACAACATAATATACTTTAGGTAAAACTGTATCTGGCCTTTGGCCAAGAACTCCTTTATACGCATTATATATAGGACGTTTTCGATATGTCCTTGTGTTTGTGTGTGTAGTGCGTGGATGGAATGAATGTCGTGTATGCATCACTCTTTTCTTTTCATATCTATATGGTACTAAATTGTATTTCGCATGATATGATGAAGAAGTGGGGCGTGATGAGGGAAGAGGTCTTTGCGTCATCTTAGACGCCGTTTTTGGCTTTGGGGTGTCTACTTTCTTAGACACAACGAACTTAGTTGGTTTGGTGGATGCTTCATTTGTCTCAACGTATCCCAAACCTGTTTTGTCACTATCATGCTTTTGTGATAAGATAATACGATGCAGCATGTTAGATCCCGTGTCAAATTGTTTCACCTTTTTCTCTACATCCGCATTCCTTGATTTCAAGTTTGAAATCTCGGATTTCAATTCAGTGTTCTCGGATGTCAATGATGAAATTTCAGACTTTAATGAATTTATAATGCATGACGACTCTTCTTTTGAATCGTTTAATTGAGACACAAGATCTTTGTTAGAAGATTCTAACAATTTCTTGTCTTCAATTAATCGCTTCTTTTCTTTTGCAAGAGTCTTTGAAAACTTATGCAATTCCAAATATTGACTAAATAAATCATTATAAGAACATTCAGAATCGGAATCAGAGTCGGAAGATACCTCATTTGATGCTTTAGATGTAAAGCATACTTGTGCCTTGTGTTCCTCCATATCATCAGTCTCAGAGTCGGATGTGTCACTCCAAGTGGAGGCTTTGAAGGCTCTTCTCATTTGCTTAGGTTCTGAGACGAGTCTATTCTTGTTCCGATCCTTGTCTGGGTATTTGTTTGTTTGCTTTTCTTTATTAGGGCAGTCATATGATAGATGTCCAAGTTTGCCGCATTCATAGCACTTTATTTCCTTATTTTTATTTTTATGATCCTTAGATGAGGTAGACTTATGTTTAATCGATTTTCTCAATATTTTTCTTAATCTTTTAGCCATCGTGATTAAGTCCTCATCATCGGAATCTATGTCACTATCATCTACGACATATTCATTTGATTTAAATGCTATAGCCCTATCATTATTAAAAATGGACACAGAATGTCTTAAAGCAAGTTTGTTTTCATATACCTTAAGTGATCCAATTAGTTCTTCCATCTTAATCGATTTAGTCTCTTTGCTTTCTTCTATGGCCGTTACTTTAGAGTCCCACTCGGATGGAAGGCTTCGCAAGACTTTCTGTACTTTTTCCTGCATGGTAAAAGTTTTACCAAGAGACTCAAGAGAATTGTAGATGTTAGTCAAACGAAGATCCATATCAACAATAGATTTATTAGGCAATAGTTTAAACGACTCAAGTGTGGACATAAGCATGTTTATCTTTGACTCTTTTACTTGACTCGTGCCTTCGTGTTTCATTTCGAGTATCCTCCACATTTCTTGTGCACTAGAGCAGTTTGAGACATAACTAGAATCACTCTTGCTTAATCCATTTAAGAGCAATTGCATAACCCTAGCATTCATGCTAAGTTTCTTTTTATCATCACTTGTATATTCTTGTCTAGATTTAACAACTTCTAGTGTGACTCCGTCTATGGTGGATAACTTAAATGGAACAAAAGGACCATCTTCTATAATCGACCAAAGATCAATATCTATTGACATAAAGAAAAGTTTCATTCTTACCTTCCATTGAACGAAAGACTCACCGTCAAAGAGAGGAGGCCTTATGGTTGACATTCCTTCTTGCACGGTGCTATAACTAGTGGATGTCATCTCACGTAGATCGTTGGATCCTTTTGTTGTGAGTGTTCCTGCGCTCTGATACCAATTGTAGGATCTGCAAGGCACCACTAGAAGGGGGGTTGAATAGTTGGTGCGGAAAGTGTGGTTTTTAAAATTTGTTTAAAACCAACCAACTCAACTTCTGAAAACAGATTCTGTTTTCAGGACCAGTTTTAAAACGTTTTTAAAACTAGGTTGTAGGTCTTCAAAAATTCTGAAATTTTAAGAGAACTTATCCTCAGATGTTATGAGTGTCTCTTAAAAATTTCAGCTTTGAATTCAACCTTTAACCCCTTCAAAAATCGTTGGAGGTCAGATTGCGCGAATCTGCCAGAAACGGTAGACTGTTTTGAAAAATTTATTTCTATTTGTATTTAACTCCAATTGCTCTGAAATTTTAACCACTAAACCCTTATATGTTTTATTTAAATGGGTTGAAACAGTTTTGAAAAATTCTTTCGGAAAGTTAGTCAAATACACTCAAAGTCTCAACCTTTGCAAGCCTGAAAATCAGACTGCACTAGTCTCAGAACTTTGGATGTTTGAGTGACTTATACTTATCCAAAAGGGTTGAAACTTGTACCAAATTAACCCTAAGACGTGTGGCTATGTTTCTGAAAATTTTCGTAAATTTTGAAAATTGTTTACTATTTTTACGAACGTAAACAAAAAGAGTAAAAAGTGCAGAAACAGAATATAAGTGCTGAAAGTAAATGACACCGAGAATTTTATACTGGTTCGGTTATAAACAACCTACTCCAGTCTTCAAGAAACACCTTCCTTGGTTCACACTAGACACACAACACAAATACACCTTACCACAGGGTTGATGGAGTTACACACCAACTCCAACCCTTTACAAACCTTGTACGATGAATACAATTCGCACGAACACCACCACCTTGCAAGAATGAAGATTGATCACATCTTGATCAATCTTTTACAAAGATATAGAGTATGTGGTGGTATATGACAAGCCTATTCAAGAATAAGAATATAAGTACAATAGGCTTTCAAGAAGAAGAAAGAAAGAGAGTGTAGAAGAATAAGACTAGAACACATTCGATCTTTCAATTTGCAACACTTGTTCTTGTTCTTGTTTTGCTCTTCTTCCTTCTTTTTAATCACATTGTGGCCGCCCCCTTGGGAGTCCTTCTCCTCTTGAAAATTGTCTTCTAAGTCCTTGGGAGAATGTGTGGCATCATTGTGACATGATCTTGCTTGCTTGGCACCTCCTCATTGGATGATCATTTAACTTTTGCTTACTTGGCACTCATTGATAGGTTGAATGTTGTCATCACTTGATGACTAGGAAAATCTGAAATACCACTTAAAACATGTGCCAAAATCATCATAAAATAGTTTCCATAATTCACAAGATCATCACATAAATTAAGCAAGACAATTTTCTCCAAAATAGCTATAAAAAATCGGCCATTAACATTCTTGCACATGCTGAAATTTCAGCATGTGTTACATTCACTCTTTGTTCAAAATATTGCCTATTTTGCATTGTTTTAATTCAAGAATTCAATCATCATTTAGTGCAAGACATCTTTATCAAATTTTGGGATAAAAATTAGACATTAACAAGGCCACAAAAACGGCCTAGGTACATTACACACATGCTGAAATTTTCAGCATGTGTGATATTCAAGAATATCACTTTATTTATTCCATAAAATATTTAAAACACTTCCAAATTGTCTTCTAATTAATCCACCTTAATCAAGACACAAAATATGACTCATAAAGATGTCAAAATCGGCCAACCAATTAGCACATGCTGAAATTTTCAGCATGTGTCACAATTGTGACAGAATTTGAAATATTACCTTTTGTAGTTTCTTTCTTTAAATCACCAACATTGTATGATTGATTCTTGACCAATCAATATGCCAACAAGGCTCAACATATGCTCCATCTCAGCTGTAGGGGCGTGTATACATGTATATGCATGTGCTGAATTTTATTTTTGCTAACTTTGTAAAATAGTGCACATTAATAATACACACATGTTATATTCCAATCAGCCCTTAATTTAATTTTCTAGAACACTTTAAGATGTATGACATATGTAAAAAGTGTCTAGATACGTGTCGTATGATGTGCCAAAAATGTTCCATGTGTTGTGTACATAGAAAACCGAATTTTCGATATTTATCGATTACCCGATTTTTCTCTAATTAAATTCCAACTTTTTGCACATGTTATATATATTATGTTACACATAATATATATAATATAAACTTTAATTCTCAGCACTTGGCTGGTCTAAAGTGGCACCATTAACATGTGACAAAATTAAAATTGGAATCTCCATAATTTGGCCTTAATGTGGGGTGATTTGTGTGTGCCAACATGGAATGATTTTATGGCTGAAAATATCATCATAGCCACGAAATTAATAATGATTTTTGAGGTGTAGGGGCTGGCCATCTATTTATGGCAAGTACGTGACACGTTGGCGAAGTTTCGGTATTCGCCCGATACGACAATTTTCGGTTTAGAACCTTTTAACGTGTCGTATTTAATTTGTCATCACCATGACTTATATCAAATGATATAAGACCTCATAAATATGAGTTAAGTATGGTGGTGTGACGTTAACGTACGTACGTAAGATATATAACGTGTCGGTAGTACGTTAGAATGCATGTGTATGCGCCTTTTTCAAAAATTCTAAAAATATATATATTTATATATATATATGCCGTGTATATGTGATGTAAATGAGGAGGAGACTTTCCTTTCTTAGTCTTGTTGCCTTTGTGCCTTGTGCAAATGTTGCTTCCTTTAGTGAACTACTTAGTTTAATTAACTAAGTACTTCACTTAATGAACTAGTTTAGTTCATTAATGGTGGCACCTGAAAATAGTATAAACCGAACAAGTGTTTGCCATTTGATGTAAGCTTTAAAGCTTCATGGCTCGTTAGTACGGCAACATTATATATGAATTATATAAGGCAAGTAATATGCAATATATCATGCACATTTATCTCATGCTCGTTTTTATGCACATTTAAATCATATATTTTTAAATCACTCAAACCCCTTTTTCTCTACACAACGTAGATTTGAATAATAAGTAAATCCGATTTATCTTGTTTCAAAAATAATGTACTATCTTGTCATACCCGTAATTTTTGGGTCCGATATTAAATAATTAGCAAGCAACCTGAAATGCAATTATATTAATTGCATATGTTATGGGGATTAGTTGAATGAATTATAGGTGATAAAAATAATTAAAAGTTAGAATTAAGAAAGTTAGCCGAAACACCAAAACTGCCCCTCCATAGTTAAATACAAGGGAAGTTACACAAAGAGAGCATAACTTCCCCTTAGACCATTAAACCACTAGAGGGTCGGTTACAAACAGAGAAGGGGGGGAGATTTCGGCTGGAGAAAGAGAGAGAGAGAGGGAACAGAAAAGAGAAAGAAGAGGAAGAGAAGAAGAGAAGGAAGAAGGAGCGGTCAATCTAGGTTCAACCTTTTCCAAAATCCTGCAGTACACTCGTAAGACTATCTAGAAACAAAGGCAAGTAATCTTTTTATACGCGTTACGTAAATTTTGTTACCTTAGGCCCTATGTTCTTACAAAGAGAAAACTTGGATCACACATTAGTAGCTTCGATTTGTTTATGTTGAATGCTTTACTATATGTAATTGTTGTTGTTGTTGATGGTGTATAGTCATGTGATTTGGGCCAATTTCTGAAAATGGTTATGTTGTGGTCTTTGTTGATAATATGCCCATAAAAGTGTTATCCGTATTGTGTTTATTGCTTTAGTATAAGTTCTTGAGTTCATTAAGTACATCTTAAGTGTTTTGAGTGTATTTGCAGAAGGTTGGAGGATTAAAGATGTCATTGGTGTAGACTTGTTGTGTTGGAAAGTTGAAGAGATACATTAGAGGTTGTGGGTGATAGAAGGCTTAGGATGGACACCACTTTACATGTGTAGGAATCAACTCTTGCTAGTTGTGTGTTAAGCATGATGAATCTAGATGGTAAGATGGATCTTGAGGTGTTTAACATGGGTGGGGTGAAGAAGAAAGGTGTCGGATGGAAGTTACTGCAGAAAAACTGCAGTTCTTAACCATCAGAACACTTCGAACACCTACATTAGGCGCTTCAAGTCACATTAGGCGCCTAATGTAGGCGTTCAATGTGTCCCAGAGCATCCCCGTACACTTCGAACACCTACATTAGGCGCTTCATGTCACATTATGTTGTACCCCAACAATCAGGTACGTGAAAACTATGAATATGAGATGGAATGAAAGCGACAAGTTCTTTTAGAGCGTGTTACTTAAGTCCACGTAACTCTTTTTTACTTAAATGCTCTTGAGATAGTCCATGAAATATAGAATGATATAAACCATACCAAGATATATATATGTATGTGCGTATATATGATATATGTAGGGAAGGTATAAACACATGGTACACATAGGCGTGTACGTATTTGTATACATACATATGCTAATCTTGGAATACAATAAAATATAGACAACAATATGGTATATGAATTAAAATTACAAGGAATATCAAGATGCCTAAGAGGCCCAAAATTTCGGCCTATACATGGAGATGTTCTAGAAATCTCTAGCCAATTTTATTAGTTAAAATAATAAGACAAGAATTTATTATGCAAAGAATAAATAGAAAATAAAATAGACATGCATTTAAGGAACAAGTTAAGACAACTCATTAAAGAAGGAAGTAGTATGGTTGAGGTCATAAAGACCCCAACCAAAACCGCCCCCCCTTAGTGTCTAGACATGGAGGATTTTTGAATCCTACCATGGTTACTTTTCTCTAAACCAAGGTTAATGTAACCATGATTTAATAAAGTAACTTGGGTTAGCACAAAAGTAACTATAGTTTGAATAAAGTAACCAAGGTTATACTAACTTAACCTTGATTAACATTCAAGAAAGCCCTAACCCTCACAAAAGTCCCTCCAAAACCGTCCCCCCCCTCTCCTAAGTCTCTAACATGTTTTAAATCAAACCATTCTAGAAACATCTACCTTCTTGTCATCTTGAGACTCCTCTCAAGACACATTCAAGCAAGAGCAACACTTAGCAAAAGTTCCCTCATTTCCCTCACCAACATTTCGGCCCCTTTATCTTGGAGGATAGAAGTTCAACTTCACTTTCAAGACTCAAGAAGACATCTAGGTAAGTCTTGTTCCAAATTTCTTTAAGTGAATTCTTATTTGGTGAAGAATGAAGCTCACATGAACTCCTTCCCTCCATGCCAAAACCGTGGGTTTCATGGTTGAAATAGGTGAAAGCCTTCAACTTTTCTAGGTGGTGTTATATTGAGGTGCTTGAACCTCCATTCCAAGCTCATTTTGGTAAGATGCTCTAGCCTTAAAGATAACCTAGTTCCTCTATTGAATAAAGACTAATCTTTTCATTTCATTTCCTTAAAACCGTATGCTTAAGGTGAAGAAGGTGAAGGATTTCATCACACCTCACTTCATAACCAAGCAAAGACAAGAGCTTTAGCTTGAAGAGGCAAGTATACTTTAACCCCTTGCAATATATGTGATTATGTGCATACTTGAATGTCTAGAAGCCTAAGACATGACTTTAGTAAAAATAGGCCTAAGTTGTTACCTTTTCTTATGTTTTGAAATTGTTGAACTAGAGGACTGTTTTGTTTGGAAGAATGAACAGCCCATATGAACGACTTTTGCATGCTAAAAAGAGACTTGAATTAGTATAGGGAAGCCTTATTATGTCTATTGAATGACCATTAACTTGGATTATAGGCTAAAGAACAAAATTAGGAAGGAAAGGATATTTCTATGCATGTTGGCTGAAAACAGAATTCTGGACAGATTTTATGCCAAATTGATGGACTTAGTTAAGGACCTTCTAAACGTTGGAATGAGCTTATTTTTGGTGTGGTCGTAGCTTATTATGTCTAGTTTATTGTGGCGTTGGAATTTCTGGAAAATCATTTGTGGATTGGTCAGAAATGAATTTTTAGTATCAAGGGGTCAAAACAGTTTCTGGTCGTACCACCTTAGGGAGAAAAATTATTTAAGTACCTTAAACATCTTGGATTGACCTGAAATTTTTACAGGAAGTACTTAAGACATAGAGCTAAGTATCCATGTAAAGAAATTGATTTTATCTATTGATCTTGATGGTAAACCATTGAGGGAAAATTGGTGTAACATTCTGGAAAACAGGACAGATTGACCCTTTGTGCTTGTATGAATTGTATCGTATTTATTTTGACTTGTTTTGGTGAATGGGCATTTGAATATTGTTCATAAAGGAAATAGGAAAGATTTCCAGGTGCTAAGTGAGCCCCATAATGAGTTTATGGATGGAGACAAGGTAAGGAATGGAGTTGAGAGTGCAGCAGAATTTCTGTTGTACCCTTGTTGGGAATTATTTTTATTGAGGCACCTACGCTTGTCGAAATCGCATGAAATTTGTACAGGATGTAGTTAAGATCATGTGGTGCATGTCCATATTGTTAGTTTCTGGAAAATAGGCTCAAAGGTTGATTTTAAGGCCGGACAATACAGGACATGCTGCTGGATCGTTTTTCAGCCCATGAAGAAAGTTGTTTATGATGTTATAAGTGCATTTTACCATGTTGCATCTCATGCACTTGCATTGACATGCTCATATGTTCTATGCTCATGATTTTATCGATGTTTTATCTAAAGTTTCTGTTTTGAAAGAATTTCGTCCCTTCTGGCCAGCTTAACCCGCTACAGATCCGGGGTTAATTGATCTGAAGAAGTATAAGAACCGATCCAGGCCCGGTATAATAGGTCTGATGAAATATAAGAACCGATCCAGGCCCGGTATAATAGGTCTGAAGAGTATAAGAACCGAGCCAGGTCCGGTATAATAGACCTGAAGGTGATCATGTTATAAGAACCGAGTCATGCCCGGTATAATAGGCTGACACACTCTCTTGTTTCATGATGAGCATGATTTAAAAGAAAGAAAGAAAGTTTAAGTATTTTTATGAGCACGTCTAAATGAAAGAAAGAATGTTTCCCGTTACATTTGCATTGCATTCACATTTCCATACACATTATGCATGATACCTTTTCATAGAAGTAAGGTTTGGCTATAGTACGTAGAATCTAACTAAGTGATGACGTTTAGATCTTAGCTAAGTGTTGATATGACTTTAAGTATGATGCTTCGGAAAGGTATTGGCAGGTATGTTTTAACTTAAGGAATTGGGGTTTGATTCTTGTATGCCGTTTTCTCTTTATTGTACGGTGTTATTGTATACTTGCTGGCAACTTTGTCGCTCACCCATTTATTTTTCCCCCCAGAGCCAGGTAATGAAGTCGAGTGGATTGATGATGAGCCAAGGGTGCCATACCCATAGGTTATTGAAGTCGCGATTAAGAGAATGATGATGGAAGCTTTTGCTGAACCCTTGGGACATTTTGGGACTTAGCTATTTTCGGATTTCTTTTCGGATAATGTTTGTATAATTCCGCGGTGTAGTTTGCTATCGGTTCAGTTTGTATAATTTCGCTATGTATTCGCGATTTGACGCTTTCGGATTAAGGTTCAAATTCTGCCGTATTTTTATCTACCTGTTAAGATCGTGACTTTGTAATCCATGTTTATCCATGGGTTTTATGAGTTAAGTATTGACGCTTTGTACTTTTCCGAAAGGGAAGGTACGGCGGGTGCACCGTACGAGGGATAGCCGAGTACGGGGCGCTACAGGTGGTATCAGAGCCCAGGCTCTAGATTTGGGCAGAACGTAGAAGCTAAGTTATGATCTTAGAAAACTAGGAATTGATCTTAGAATTAAGTCATGATCTTAGAAGAGAGATGACCTTAGCCTAGACAATTTAGGTTGGAAATAGGGTCCCCTTGGTTGATCTGCTAGCCTGATATGTCGCATATTGACTCTTTTTCCTGCTTTAAATTCCTTTTCCAAGCATGTCTAAATTCAGTCAGTCATCTCGATTCATATATACATATAAATATCTTTCTGCTACGTATCCAGATGGTTCGGACTCGTGGTAGACCTTGCAGAGATGCTGCCCATGCACCCGAACCCAACCCTCCACAACCTCAAGATCAAGCCCCTCCACCTCCTCCTCAGAATCAGAATCCACCGCCTCCTCCTCCACCGCAGAATGAAAATCCCCCACCAGCTCAAGGAAACCCTCTTCCGCAAGTGCCACTTGTTATTCCGGATTTCCAAGCATTCTGTCAGACCATAACTCAGATTGGCCAGGGAATGATTCAGCAAGTTGCCCCACCTCATCCGTATGAACCGATAAGAGATGCGCAATATTACTTTGAGAAGCTCAAGCGAGCAAATGTGCCGACTTTTGAAGGCAAGTCTGACCCCGATATGGCTGAAAAATGGCTAGATGAAGTGGAGAACTGTTTTGAACTGAATGGAGCCCGTGATAATATGAAAACCCAAGCTGTGAGACCTTTCCTCCTTGGTGAGGCGAACCAGTGGTGGAAGGCTAAGCTGCAACCTTTGCCCCGACCTATTCCATGGGAGAGATTCATCCAAGAGTTCAACAAGTTTTATTTTCCTCCGTCAGTAAAGATGCAAAAGAGGCATGATTTTGAAATGTTGAAGCAAGAACCTGGTATGACTGTGTCTGAATATGTGAGCAAGTTTCTGGCTTTGGGTAGATTTTCTCCGGCTACGATGAATGATGAGGAATCTAAGATGGTGAAGTTTGAGAGTGGGCTGAACCCAAGGATTCGCACTTGGTTGGTAAATGTTATCTCTGCTGATTTTGAGGCGCTCGTTGATGCATGTTATCGGATCGAGAAGGATATCATTCGTCGCGATGCGACGGTGGGCCAGAAAAGAGGAAGGGACACTTCCGGTGATAAAGGATCAAGGAAAATTACTAGACAGAATTTTCACGGGAGGCAAGGTAGACAGCAGAATCAGAACCAAAGAGGAAATCAGAATCGTGGACAGTGCCCTTGGGCATGAGAAGTTTTCTGACGGAGTCAGGACGCAGCTCAGGCAAGGTTGACGTCTGCACCAGTTTTGGCTCAACCCGTTTCAGGAGAACAGTTTGTGATCTATAGTGATGCTTCCAAGAATGGATTGGGTTGTGTTCTTATGCAGAATGGACGGGTGATCGCGTATGCGTCTCGCCAGCTTAAGCCGTTTGAGCAGAATTATCCAGTACATGACCTTGAGCTTGCAGCAGTTGTATTTGCTCTGAAGATTTGGCGTCATTATCTATATGGAGAGAAGTGTGAGATCTTCACGGATCATAAGAGTTTGAAATACCTTTTCACTCAAAAAGAGCTGAATATGCGCCAAAGGCGATGGCTTGAGTTGATCAAGGATTATGACATCTCTATTCAGTATCATCCAGGTAAAGCTAATAGAGTTGCTGATGCTTTGAGTCGTAAGACGAGTCATCCCCGCCAACCACCTCTACAGCGTGATATGGAAGAGTTTGGTCTGGAAGAAGTGAATTCGATTTCCGACGTGCTTGCAAAGTTAGTAGTGGTTCCTTCTTTGATCGATAGGATTAAGGAGACTCAAGATAAGGATGATGCATTGATGAAAGTTAAGAGCAAGCTGAAGGAGAATCCATCTGACGATTTTGAAGTCCGTAATGACGGCAGTTTGTGGTTTACAGGTCGATTGTGTGTGCCTAATGATGATGCGATAAGAAGTAAAGTGCTACAGGAAGCCCATAATTCTCGATTGTCTATTCACCCAGGAGCAAATAAGATGTATCATGACTTGAAGCAAAAGTTTTGGTGGCCAGGAATGAAGAATCAGATAGCAGAGTTTGTTGAGAAATGTCTTGTATGTCAGAAAGTCAAAGCAGAACATCAGAGGCCAGCTGGATTATTGCAACCACTTGAGGTGCCTGAGTGGAAGTGGGATCACATCGCTATGGATTTTGTAACCGATTTACCTAAGACAAGAAGTGGATATGACACTATTTGGGTTATTGTGGATCGTCTGACGAAGAGTGCTCATTTCATGGCAATGTCAATTAAAGCACCCATGGAAAAGTTGGCTTCTATGTATGCTGATCAGATTGTATGTTTGCATGGAGTTCCTATGAGCATAGTTTATGACCGAGACCCCCGCTTCACATCAAGGTTTTGGACGGCATTTCAGAAAGCGATGGGTACGGAAGTTCGCATGAGTTCAGCTTTTCATCCCCAGACTGATGGTCAATCAGAGAGAACAATTCAAACATTGGAGGACATGTTGCGTGCTTGTGTGTTGGACTCTGGAGGTAGCTGGGATAAGAGTTTGAAGTTGGTTGAGTTTTCATACAATAACAGCTATCACAGATCTATTGGAATGGCTCCTTATGAAGCTCTTTATGGAAGAAAATCTCGATCGCCATTGTATTGGGATGAGATTGGAGATAAGATTTTCACAGGACCTGACTTAGTAGAGCAAACCAAGGAAAAGGTTATGATTGCAAGACAAAGATTGAAGGCTGCTCAGGATAGAAGCAAGGCGTGGGCCGACGTGAGGCGTCGACCACTTGAGTTTCAAGTAGGAGATAAGGTATTCTTGAAGGTATCCCCATCGAGAGGAGTAAAGCGGTTCGGAATTAAATGGAAGCTTAGTCCTAGATTCATTGGACCATTTGAGATCTTGGAAAGAATTGGAGAAGTTGCTTATAGGCTTGCACTACCACCATCGTTGTCTCAATTACACAATGTGTTTCATATATCTCAATTGCGTAAGTATGTGCATGATTCGAGCCATATTATGGATGAACGACCTTTGAGGATTGAAGCTGATATATCATATGTTGAGGAACCCGAAAGGATAATTGGTAGGAAAGTGAAAGCATTGAGGAATAAGTCTATTCCTATGGTCAAGGTGAAATGGAAGAACCATTCAGTTGATGAGGCCACTTGGGAATTAGAGGAAGCCATGAAGAAAAAGTACCCATATCTCTTTGACAATTCATAAGTTTCGAGGACGAAACTTTATTGAAGGAGGGAAGGATGTTGTACCCCAACAATCAGGTACGTGAAAACTATGAATATGAGATGGAATGAAAGCGACAAGTTCTTTTAGAGCGTGTTACTTAAGTCCACGTAACTCTTTTTACTTAAATGCTCTTGAGATAGTCCATGAAATATAGAATGATATAAACCATACCAAGATATATATGTATGTGCGTATATATGATATATGTAGGGAAGGTATAAACACATGGTACACATAGGCGTGTACGTATTTGTATACATACATATGCTAATCTTGGAATACAATAAAATATAGACAACAATATGGTATATGAATTAAAATTACAAGGAATATCAAGATGCCTAAGAGGCCCAAAATTTCGGCCTATACATGGAGATGTTCTAGAAATCTCTAGCCAATTTTATTAGTTAAAATAATAAGACAAGAATTTATTATGCAAAGAATAAATAGAAAATAAAATAGACATGCATTTAAGGAACAAGTTAAGACAACTCATTAAAGAAGGAAGTAGTATGGTTGAGGTCATAAAGACCCCAACCAAAACCGCCCCCCCCCCTAGTGTCTAGACATGGAGGATTTTTAAATCCTACCATGGTTACTTTTCTCTAAACCAAGGTTAATGTAACCATGATTTAATAAAGTAACTTGGGTTAGCACAAAAGTAACTATAGTTTGAATAAAGTAACCAAGGTTATACTAACTTAACCTTGATTAACATTCAAGAAAGCCCTAACCCTCACAAAAGTCCCTCCAAAACCGTCCCCCCCCTCTCCTAAGTCTCTAACATGTTTTAAATCAAACCATTCTAGAAACATCTACCTTCTTGTCATCTTGAGACTCCTCTCAAGACACATTCAAGCAAGAGCAACACTTAGCAAAAGTTCCCTCATTTCCCTCACCAACATTTCGGCCCCTTTATCTTGGAGGATAGAAGTTCAACTTCACTTTCAAGACTCAAGAAGACATCTAGGTAAGTCTTGTTCCAAGTTTCTTTAAGTGAATTCTTATTTGGTGAAGAATGAAGCTCACATGAACTCCTTCTCTCCATGCCAAAACCGTGGGTTTCATGGTTGAAATAGGTGAAAGCCTTCAACTTTTCTAGGTGGTGTTATATTGAGGTGCTTGAACCTCCATTCCAAGCTCATTTTGGTAAGATGCTCGAGCCTTAAAGATAACCTAGTTCCTCTATTGAATAAAGACTAATCTTTTCATTTCATTTCCTTAAAACCGTATGCTTAAGGTGAAGAAGGTGAAGGATTTCATCACACCTCACTTCATAACCAAGCAAAGACAAGAGCTTTAGCTTGAAGAGGCAAGTATACTTTAACCCCTTGCAATATATGTGATTATGTGCATACTTGAATGTCTAGAAGCCTAAGACATGACATTAGTAAAAATATGCCTAAGTTGTTACCTTTTCTTATGTTTTGAAATTGTTGAACTAGAGGACTGTTTTGTTTGGAAGAATGAACAGCCCATATGAACGACTTTTGCATGCTAAAAAGAGACTTGAATTAGTATAGGGAAGCCTTATTATGTCTATTGAATGACCATTAACTTGGATTATAGGCTAAAGAACAAAATTAGGAAGGAAAGGATATTTCTATGCATGTTGGCTGAAAACAGAATTCTGGACAGATTTTATGTCAAATTGATGGACTTAGTTAAGGACCTTCTAAACGTTGGATTGAGCTTATTTTTGGTGTGGTCGTAGCTTATTATGTCTAGTTTATTGTGGCGTTGGAATTTCTAGAAATTCATTTGTGGATTGGTCAGAAATGAATTTTTAGTATCAAGGGGTCAAAACAGTTTCTGGTCGTACCACCTTAGGGAGAAAAATTATTTAAGTACCTTAAACATCTTGGATTGACCTGAAATTTTTACAGGAAGTACTTAAGACATAGAGCTAAGTATCCATGTAAAGAAATTGATTTTATCTGTTGATCTTGATGGTAAACCATTGAGGGAAAGTTGGTGTAACATTCTGGAAAACAGGACAGATTGACCCTTTGTGCTTGTATGAATTGTATCGTATTTATTTTGACTTGTTTTGGTGAATGGGCATTTGAATATTGTTCATAAAGGAAATAGGAAAGATTTCCAGGTGCTAAGTGAGCCCCATAATGAGTTTATGGATGGAGACAAGGTAAGGAATGGAGTTGAGAGTGCAGCAGAATTTCTGTTGTACCCTTGTTGGGAATTATTTTTATTGAGGCACCTACGCTTGTCGAAATCGCATGAAATTTGTACAGGATGTAGTTAAGATCATGTGGTGCATGTCCATATTGTTAGTTTCTGGAAAATAGGCTCAAAAGGTTGATTTTAAGGCCGGACAATACAGGACATGCTGCTGAATCGTTTTCCAGCCCATGAAGAAAGTTGTTTATGATGTTATAAGTGCATTTTACCATGTTGCATCTCATGCACTTGCATTGACATGCTCATATGTTCTATGCTCATGATTTTATCGATGTTTTATATAAAGTTTCTATTTTGAAAGAATTTCGTCCCTTATGGCCAGCTTAACCCGCTACAGATCTGGGGTTAATTGATTTGAAGAAGTATAAGAACCGATCCAGGCCCGGTATAATAGGTCTGATGAAATATAAGAACCGATCCAGGCCCGGTATAATAGGTCTGAAGAGTATAAGAACCGAGCCAGGTCCGGTATAGTAGACCTGAAGGTGATCATGTTATAAGAACCGAGTCATGCCCGGTATAATAGGCTGACACACTCTCTTGTTTCATGATGAGCATGATTTAAAAGAAAGAAAGAAAGTTCAAGTATTTTTATGAGCACGTCTAAATGAAAGAAAGAATGTTTCCCGTTACATTTGCATTGCATTCACATTTCCATACACATTATGCATGATACCTTTTCATAGAAGTAAGGTTTGGCTATAGCACGTAGAATCTAACTAAGTGATGACGTTTAGATCTTAGCTAAGTGTTGATATGACTTTAAGTATGATGCTTCGGAAAGGTATTGGCAGGTATGTTTTAACTTAAGGAATTGGGGTTTGATTCTTGTATGCCGTTTTCTCTTTATTGTACGGTGTTATTGTATACTTGCTGGCGACTTTGTCGCTCACCCATTTATTTTTCCCCCAGAGCCAGTAATGAAGTCGAGTGGATTGATGATGAGCCAAGGATGCCATACCCATAGGTTATTGAAGTCGCGATTAAGAGAATGATGATGGAAGCTTTTGCTGAACCCTTGGGACATTTTGGGACTTAGCTATTTTCGGATTTCTTTTCGGATAATGTTTGTATAATTCCGCGGTGTAGTTTGCTATCGGTTCAGTTTGTATAATTTCGCTATGTATTCGCGATTTGACGCTTTCGGATTAAGGTTCAAATTCTGCCGTATTTGTATCTACCTGTTAAGATCGTGACTTTGTAATCCATGTTTATCCATGGGTTTTATGAGTTAAGTATTGACGCTTTGTACTTTTCCGAAAGGGAAGGTACGGCGGGTGCACCGTACGAGGGATAGCCGAGTACGGGGCGCTTCACATTAGGCGCTTCATGTAGGCGTTCGATGTATACGGCACATCCCCGAACACTTCGAACGCCTAGTATATGCGCTCCAAGTCACTTTAGGCGCCTCATGTGGCGTTCCAAGTATACTGGAAGTCTTTTTGACCCTTTAGGCGCCCTATGTATGTGTAGTAACTCTATACACTTCTTTTGAACATAAAATGCAAGGGTATTTGAGGTGTAATTAAGGAATAGATGGTAAGTTTGACTAAGTAAGAATAAGATTGAATCCCAAGTGAATTAGTGAAACGAACAAACTTGGAAAGATACAAACAGGGAGTGTTTGAGGTGCAAGACCGTGTACTTTATATGTAAGATGTGTGTGAGATACCTTTATTCTCTTCTATTGCTCATAAATTACAAGTGTTTTGAAAGTGTGCTTGAGTTGTAAACATTAAGTGTAAATGAGTAGGGTTAAGTATGAATTCAAAGTGGATTCGCGATACGAAAGGGCATGAAGTTGTATGAATGAGGTGTATTTGAGTTTTAAACATTAAGTGTGAATGAGTAAAGTTAGGTATGAATCCAAAGTGAGTTAGCAATATGAAAGGCCACAAAATGGTACGAAAAGGGTGTGTTTGAGGAAGTATGAACGAGCAAGGTTAAGTGTGAACTCGAGATGATTTTGTAATACGAAAGGACATGAAATGGTACGAGCAGGATGTGATAGAGATTCAGGACTTTGTACTTGATAAGAAAACTGTGTGTGCATGTTTACACGTTTGATATGATGTTACATAAGCATTCTGCATCATGACATGAACACTTTGCATTCGACATGAGTTTCGGTTTGCAAAAAGAATACGAGTTTGAAAAGAAGATTAAAGTTTTCACAAATCAACTATGGCTGCTGGTTGATCGCAGGGTATAAAAGTCATGCCTGCGAAAACAGGGTATAAAAGCGTAATATGTGAATCAACAGCAGGGTATAAAGTTATTTTATGGGGCCGTGGACCTATCAGCACGGAAAATAAAGTTATTTTATGGGGCCGTGGACCTATCAGCACGGAAAATGAGGTTATTTTATGGGGCCGTGGACCTATCAGCGCGGAAAATAAAGTATATGTAATGGGGCCGTGAACCTTTCAGCACGGGGTATAAAGTTATATGTTATGGGGC
Organism: Eustoma russellianum; assembly: GCA_036186865.1. Lineage (NCBI taxonomy): Eukaryota > Viridiplantae > Streptophyta > Magnoliopsida > Gentianales > Gentianaceae > Eustoma > Eustoma russellianum. The sequence continues at coordinate 17,590,534 of AP025066.1, read as the reverse complement.
CGTGGACCTTTCAGCACGGGGTATAAAGTTATATGTTATGGGGCCGTGGACCTTTCAGCATGGGGTATAAAGTTCTGTTTGCTGTGGACTGATCACCCACAGGGTATAAAGTTCTGCTACGCGAAGAATATGATAAGAAGAATTATGAAAAGTTTTGTGAAATGACACGCATGACATGTTTACGAAAGAAGACATATGCATGGATGTTGTGTGTGGTTTTGAAGAAGTACATGCATCATATTACACGAAGCATAAGATTTGACATGCAAGAAACGTTACTAGCATATGTTCTGTTTATGTAGTATGTTTGGCTCTACATCTGTTGGTTTCATTTTGTGTTAATTATGTGGCTTATATGGATTTGATGACTTTTTATAAAGATGTCATTTGCCAACCCGAGCACCTTATTTTGGGCATTGATTTATATACTGCTGACTCGTCGTGTGTGATCCCGTAAAGTGTATAGACGGGTTACTTGCTGGCGATGTTTTCGCTAAGAACAATTACTCTATCTGCTTTTCAGGAGCCAAAGTACAAGATGATTTTTGTAGAAGATATGTGCGAGTGGGCTCATTGGGGCAATAGTCACTAAAATGGATAGGCTTACAGTCCTTATCCTTTAGATGAGGGATTCACTGTTCAAACTTTGTATTGAAGAATACTTTAGACACTCTTCCTGACACGTTTTATTTCCGCTGTGTTTCATTTGGGAGATTATTGTTATTGAAGTTTTAATTCTACGTCGTTTCTGCTGATTTATCTTACGTCATGAATGACGTGTGCTTAATCTGCTTTGACGCTTCGTAGTTCTTGTAGTAGGCTACGGCGGGTGCACTGGTACCGATGTCTAGTATCGGGCTGGGGCGCTACAGGTGGTATCAGAGCCTAGGCTTCAGATCTATTTCGGAAACTTAGGTTCATGATCTTTTAGCAACTTAAGATGTGATTTTTCCCTTAAGTTTGATCCTTAGGTATAAGTGCTGATTATCTAGAGTCTATGTATGATCTAGATTGGGTGTGTGCGAGCGCGTATATCATTTAAGTTTCTGTAATAATTTTAATTTCAGACCCCATCGATCTCTTGGACACAATTATGTAATGGCTTTCTAAAGTATTACATGCCCAACACGGCAATCTTAGACAAGACAAGGGCATTCGACAGGCTGAAACAGTGTCGGATGATAGAGTCGAAGTATGCCGACCGTTTTCATGCTTTGGATAAAATTCGCTCCTGCGATTATGTCGGATAATCACTTAAATATGACAAAGTTCAAGCGAGGTTTGGATTCAAGAATTTAGTCAACAATTGTAAATGCGGGAAGGAGAACCTACGAGGACATGTGGACATGTGCTTTTGCATCGAGAGTGATTTCCGCAGAATAGCGACGAGAGAGGCCGGTACAGGATACTCTGACAGAGGTAAGAGGCCAAGAGAGGAGATTGGAGTTGGTGGCAGGCCTGGACATTGGGTCAAGATTCAGAAAAGAGGCCCGGTCGGGAAATTTTAGAGACCCCACCACAGAGTCCAGTTGTACACCAGGCTATAGGAGTTTGTCACATTGCAATAAGAGCCATGACAGTGAATATGGAAAGTTGGCAGGGGTGTGTTACCGTTGCGGACAAATGGGTCATCTCATTAGAGATTGCTAGATGATAAGGAAGAATGCTTTGGGTGAAGCGGCTCTGCAACCGAGGACGAATACCCGCGTCCATGTCATGACTGACGTGGATAACTAAGAAGCTATCGACGTGGCATGAAGTACAATTTTAGTGAATAAGATATTGGTCAATGTACTGTTCGATAGCGGCTTGAACCACTCTTTTGTGGCAAAGGGATTCGCTAAGCGCCTTTGTGGTTCACCAGAATGGTTAGAGACTTTGTACCGTGCCCAAGCGGCCGAGATCAAATTGTGATTTCACACCAGCAGTACAAGGATTGTGGGTTAGAGTTCAGAGAACAAATGTTCTCTGCCATACTGATTACTGTTTAGAGGTATAAATTCGACGTCGTATTGGGACTGGACGGATTGGCCAAGTATCACAGCAACATTGGCTCGATTAAAACAAGTGACAGTTAAGAATTTTGAGTTGGATGATATAACATTCCAAGGGGATTGCCGTTGATTCGAAGAAAGTTGAAGTTATCACCGAGTGGTCTAGACTCACGAAGGTCACCGAAATACGGAGTTTCTTTGGTCTAGCTAGTTATTACAAGAAGTGGTCGAGAGATTCTCGACAATAGCGATGCATCAAAGAATGGCCTAAGTTGTGTTTTGATGCACATGAACGAGTTATTGCATATGCCTCGAGACAGCTAAACATGAGGCAGTGAAGACGGTTGGAACTACTCAAGGACTACGACTTGACCATTCATTACCATCCAGAAAAAGCTAATAAAGTGGTTGATGTATTAAGTAGAGAATCTAATCATGTGCGTTAGTCACCACTTGAGAGAGAAATAGAAGAATTTGGCTTGGAGTTTGTTGACTCTATAGTTAATGTTTTCACATCATTGACCGTCACCTCGAGTTTGATGGATTGGGTGAAAGAAGCGCAAAACAAAAATAAGACTATGGGTGATATTGCTGGGAAACTGAGGTATAGTTAGGTTGATGGATGTCAAACCAATGAGGACGGGAGCTTATGGTTAGAGGAAAAATATGTGTATCTGATTTAGATGTGTTAAGGAAAGAAAATTTTTCAAGGGGCTCGCAGCTCAAAGTTATTGATACATTCTGGTAGCACCAGAATGTGCAGGGATCTCTGACAATATTATTGATGGTGTGAGATGAAGAGGCATATTGTGGAGTTTATTGAGAGATATGTGGTGTGTCAGCTGTAGGATCTGCAAGGCACCACTAGAAGGGGGGGTTGAATAGATGGTGCGGAAAGTGTGCTTTTTAAAATTTCTTTAAACTTGAACAATTCAAGTTCTGAAAACAGATTCTGTTTTCAGGACCTGTTTTAAAACGTTTTTAAAACTAGGTTAGAGGTCTCCCAAAATTATGAAATTTTGAGAGAACTTAGCCTCAGATGTTGTGAGGGTCCCCTAAAAATTTCAAATCAAAATTCAACCTTTAACCCCTTCAAAAACCGTTGGCACTCAGATTGTGCAAATCTGCCAGAACCGGTAGATGGTTTTGAAAAATTAATTCCTATTTGTGTGAATGTCCAAATGATCTGAAAATTTGACCAATAACTATTCACACACTGTATTTAAATGGGTTGAAACAGTTTTTGAAAATTCTTTTGGGAAGTAGGTCAAATACACTCAAAGTCTCAACCTTTGCAAGTCTGAAAATCAGACTGCACTAGTCTCAGAACTTTTGATGTTTGAATGACTTATACTTGTCCAAAAGGGTTGAAACTTGTGCCAAATTAACCCTAGACAGTTTATGTATGTTTCTGGAAATTTTTATAATTTTTAGAAAACGTTTACTATTTTTGCGAACGTGAACAATATGAGTAAACAGCGCAGAAACTGAAACGTAAATGCAGAAAGTAAATTGCACCAAGAATTTTATACTGGTTCGGTTATAAACAACCTACTCCAGTCTTCAAGGAACACCTTCCTTGGTTCACACTAATTTCACACACGCAGTACACCTTACCGCAGGGTTGATAGAGTTACACCTTAACTCCAACCCTTTACAAACCTTGTATTGTGAGTACAATTTGCACGAACACCACCACCTCGCTAGAATGAAGATTGATCACACCTTGATCAATCTTGTACAAAGATATATGAATGGTGGTTTCTATGAAGCCTATTCAAGGATGAAAGAAATAAAATACAATAGGCTTATTACAAGAAGAAGAAAGAAAGAAAGTGTAGGAGAAGGAAGCTTTTGCACTTTGATCACTTTTGAATATGATTCTTGGTCTTGTTTTTGTTTGTTCTTCTCTTCTCTTTTAATGACATTCCAGCCGTCCACTATACCTCTTCTTCCCTCTTGAAACCTTCCTTTTAATTGCTTGAGAGAGTGTGAGACATCATGGTGACAAAATTTTGCTTACTTGGCATCACTCCATTGGACCATCATTTAGTCATTGCTTACTTGGCACCTTTTGATTGGCTCATTGTTGTCATCATTTGATGACATGGATATTCTGAAAAAAACACTAAATATATGCCAAATAATCAATTATCAAATCATGCCAAAATAGTCACAATATGTCATAAAGTTTGAGACACAAAAATCTCTCTCTTTCCATCTCAAAGAATTCGGCCATATCAACATGTTAATGCTGAAATTTTCAGCATTTACCATGTGAGATTAAATTAATATTTCTTCCATTTTTCTTTGAATTTCTTCCATAAAAATACAACCAATATTTAAGGCAAGTCTTGCTACAAGTTTGAGAATGAATTTGGACACCAAAAGGAGATGAAATTCGGCCACACCATTTTCACACATGCTGAAAAATTTCAGCATGTGTGATATAAAGAATATCACACTTAATACAATTCAAATCATTTCCATAACTTCTTTGATTTATTCCTTAATGAAAAATTAGCAAAATATCTTCCTTACTATTGAAGAAAACGTCTACAACTAGTGTGACATGCTGAAATTTTCAGCATGTGACATAAGAGAGGTGTATGTTGAAAACTTACCTTTTGTAGCTTCTCTCTTTGATTCATCAACATTGTATGATTGATTCTTGACCAATCAACATGCCAACAAGGCTCCACATGTGCTCCACATAAGCTGTAGGTGGCGTTGAGAAAGTGTATATACATGTGCTGAAATTTATTTTTGCTAACTTTGAAAAATAGTGCACATTTAATAATACACACATGTAATATTCCAATCAGCCCTTAATTTAATTTTCTAGAACACTTTAAGATGTATATTATATGTAAAAAGTGTCTAGATACGTGCCATATCATGTTCAAAAAAAACGTTCCATGTCAAGTGCGTAGAAAACCGAATTTTCGATATTTATCGATTACCCGATTTTTCTCTAATTTAAATTCCAACTTTTGCACATGCTATATATATTATGTTATACATAATATATATAATATATACTTTAATTTCCAGCACTTGGCTGATTTAAAGTGGTACCATAAACATGTGACAAAAATAAAATTGGAATCTTCACATTTTGGCCTAAATGTGGGATGATTTGTGTGTGCCAACATGGAAAGTATTTTTGTCTCAATATACAGTGTATGGAACGAAATTTTTAATAAATTTTGATGTATATGGGCTGGCCATTTATTTATGGCAAGTACGTGACACGTTGGCGAAGTTTCGGTATCGCCCGATACGACAAATTTCGGTTTAGAACCTTTTATCGTGTCGTATTTAATTTGTCATCACCATATCTTATATCATATGATATAAGATCTGAATATACTCATAAATATGAGTTAAGTATAGTGGTGTGACGTAAACGTACGTTCGTAAGATATATAACGTGTCGATAGTACGTTGGAATAAATGTGTATGTGCCTTTTAAAAAATCTGAAAATATAGTATATATATATATTAAAAACGTGTAGCATTGAATGTGGGGAGGAGGAGAAGATTTTCCTTCCATAGCCATGTTGCCATTAAGCCTTTTCCAAATGCATCTTCCTTTAATGAACTACTTAGTTTATTAAACTAAGTACTTCACTTAATGAACTACTTTAGTTCATTAATTGTGGCACCTGAAAATAGTATAAACTCAACAAATGTTCGCCATATGATGTAAGCTTTAATGCTTCATGGCTCGTTAGTTTGGCAACACAATATATAAGCTAAATAAGGCAAGTTATCATGCATACATGTACACTTGTGTGTATATATATATATCCAACGTTTATATATATATATTTATATTCAATTTCTTTATTTTGAAATCACTCAAACCCTCATATTTCTACAATCTCCCCCTTTTGATGATTTTCAAAATAACTAGTGTACATGATTTAAGTGTTATCTCTCCCCCTTGAATTATGCACAGATTTGAAATTTGAATTTCGAATTTCAAATCCGGCTCCCCCTTGATTCATGCAATTTGGATCAATCAGTGATCTCTCTCCCTTAAATCTCTCTCTCTCCCCCTTAAATCATGCTTCTCTCTCCCCCTTTATTTTGGAAAGTTAATCAAAAGATTCCTGTCAAAAAGGAAAGGAAATCAAATGATATCGCATTAAATCACATCAACAGGAAGCATGCCTAATTTTGAACGGAGAGATTCAAATGTGGCTTGATTTAAGGCCTTAGTAAATATATCCGCTACTTGTGATTCTGTGCGTACGTGATCTATGACAATATTACCATTGTTAACGTGGTCACGAAGAAAATGATAGCGAACTTCTATATGCTTAGTCTTAGAGTGTAAAACGGGGTTCTTAGACAAATTTATTGCACTCATACTATCACAATATATAGGAATTTTATCTATGGTAATTCCAAAGTCCGAAAGTTGTTGTTTTATCCACAACAACTGTGTGCAGCAAAGGCTAAGAGCCATATACTCAGCCTCAGTAGTGGACAAAGCAACACTTGCTTGCTTTTTGGAAAACCATGAAATAAGGGAATTTCCTATAAATTGGCAAGTGCCGCTCGTGCTTTTTCTATCTATTTTGCATCCACCATAATCTGCATCAGTGTAAGCATGCAAGTCAAATGTAGAATCCTTATCGTACCAAATACCTAAGGTGGGCGTGTGCTTAATATAGCGGAATATTCTTTTCACCGCATTTAAGTGTGACACCTTAGGTTGACTTTGAAAACGAGCACACATGCATACGCTAAACATGATGTCAGGCCTACTAGCAGTTAAATATAGTAAAGAACCTATCATAGATCGATATAATCCATTATCAACGTCTTTACCATGTTCATCTTTGTCTAACTTAGTAGTAACACTCATAGGCGTGGGGGATGGTTTCAAATTTTCAAAATTGAACTTCTTGATCATGTCATTTACGTACTTAGCTTGGCTTATATGAATTCCTTTACTCGTTTGCTTAATCTGCAAGCCAAGAAAATAATTAAGTTCACCAACCATAGACATTTCAAATTCAGCTTTCATACAATTTTCAAAATCCTTAACGAGTCTATGTGAGGTAGAACCAAAAATAATGTCATCTACGTAAATTTGAATAATAAGTAAATCTGATTTTTCTTGTTTCAAAAATAGTGTACTATCTATAGTACCACGTTTAAAATTATTTTCTAAAAGAAAAGTGGCAAAACGATCATACCATGCTCTCGGCGCTTGCTTTAGTCCATATAGTGCCTTCTTTAGTTTGTACACGTGATCAGGATGTTTCAAATCTTCAAAACCGGGTGGTTGCTTCACGTATACTTCTTCTTGTATAAACCCATTTAGAAAAGCACTTTTGACGTCCATTTGATACAATTTAAAATCTCTCATGCAAGCAATAGCAAGTAAGAGTCGTATGGCTTCTAAACGTGCTACGGGTGCAAATGTTTCATCGTAGTCTATTCCTTCTTCTTGATTATATCCTTGAGCTACGAGTCTTGCTTTATTTCTAACGACCTTTCCTTCTTCATTCATTTTGTTTCTAAATACCCACTTTGTGCCTATTATTGTCTTATCTTGTGGTCGTGGCACTAAATCCCATACATCATTTCTAACGAATTGATTAAGTTCGTCATGCATAGCATCAATCCAAGATGAATCACTCAAAGCATCATGCACATTTTTAGGCTCAATTTCAGAAATCATAGCATGAAATTCATTTATTTCATCCGAAGTGATTCTTCTACGTGGTCGCACACCGTGAGTGATGTCGCCTATGATGAGATCATGTGGGTGATCTCTATGCCATCTTGGTTGATTATTTTCTAAGTTATCATGCATTTCTATATGATCATGCATTTCTAGTGCTTCATTCATCTCATGCATATCAAAAGACTCATTTTCTTCATCCAAAACAGGTTTCAAATCAAAGTCATCATCATATTCCTTTTCTTTATCAACCTCTCCAAATTCATTGAATTTAACATGAATAGATTCTATGATTTGTCTAGTGAGAGGATCATAACATCTATATGCTTTTGAATTTATGGAATACCCAATGAAAATGCACTCAATCGATTTGGATTCAAATTTATCTAAGTTATCTTTTGTATTCAAGACAAAACATTTGCATCCAAACACACGAAAATAATCTATTTTAGGCATGCGATCATTCAAAATTTCGTAAGGCGTCTTGTTTATTTTCTTTCTTATAGATAGGCGATTTACAATATAGCATGCACAATTTACGGCTTCCGCCCACAGAAATCTAGGTAATTTATTTTCGCAAAGCATAGTTCTAGCGATTTCTTGTAGTGTGCGATTCTTTCTTTCTACTACTCCATTTAATTGTGGAGTTCTAGGTGGCGAAAACTCATGTTTAATTCCTTTTTCTTCACAGAATGAAATCATCTCTCTATTTTTAAACTCACCGCCTCTATCGCTTCTTATTCTTTTCACATTTACGCCGTATTGATTCTCAAGTTGTTTAATTAATTTAGCGATTTCTACGGCGCTATCATCCTTATGTGCAAGAAATAAAGTCCAAGTATAACGAGAAAAGTCATCAACAATTACACATGCATAGTGACGCCCACCAAGGCTTGTAGTACGACTAGGACCAAACAAATCGATATGCAATAGTTCTAGTATTCTAGTCGTGCTTATCTCATTTTTAGGCTTAAGTGACTCACGTGTTTGTTTGCCTTTTATGCAAGATTCACACAACTGAAAGTTGTCTAAATCAAGCTTAGGCAATCCCCGTACTAGGTTCTTTTGTTGCAATTTTTCTAGTGTAGAAATACCTATGTGTCCTAAACGTCTATGCCACAAATTCACATTGGGTTCATTTGACATAAAACATTTAACTTTGGCATCTACTACATCATCCATAGATAGTGTGAATATATTTCCTTCACGTTTTCCTTTTAAAACAGTTTCTCCATTTTTATTTATTATATTACAGTAAGGGTGAGTAAAACACACATTGAAACCATTGTCAACAAATTGCGAAATACTAAGAAGATTGTAAGATAAGTTGCTTACCAAAAACACGTTGGAGATTTGAAGTGTATCCGGGTTTCCAATCGTACCTTTACCAATGATCTTGCCTTCATTGTTGTCTCCAAAGGTCACGGATCCGCCTTTTGTGACCTTCTTTAATTTGGAGAAGAGGCTCGGGTCACCTGTCATGTGTCTCGAGCAACCACTGTCAAGGAACCACTTTATTGATATGTCTTTTGATGAGTGGTCTCCCTGCAATGTAAAAAGGTGATTTAGGTACCCTTTTAATTTTGGGTCCTTTCGAGTTAGTTAATCACCTTTTAGTAAAGGTACCTTTCGGTTCCCATACTTGGGTGATCCTTCTCGGTCTATCAAATGGCAAGAAAGTAGATGAAGGTGCGACATAGTATACATGTGGTGCATGTACTTTGGGTCTTTGCCCAAGGATTCCCCTATACTCAATGTATGAAGGACGTTTGTGATATGTCCTTGTGTGTGTGTGCGTGGTGCGTGGATGATATGTATTCCGTGTATGCATTGATCTCTTCTTCTCATATCTATATGGTACAACATTATATTTCACATGATATGAGGGAGTGGGGCGTGTGGAAGGGGGTGCTTTCTGCGTCATCTTAGACGCCACTTGATGCTTAGGGGTGTCTACCTTTTTAGACACAACAAACTTGGTTGGTTTGGTTGATACTTCGTTAGTATCAACGTACCCCAATCCAGTTTTGTCACTGTCATGCTTTTGCGATAATATGATGCGATGCAGCATGTTTGACCCTGTATCGAATTGTTTCATCATTTTCTCTAAATCTGTATTCCTTGATTTCAAATTTGAAATCTCGGATTTCATTTCATTATTTTGAGAAGTTAATGATGAGATCTCGGTTTCTAATGCAGTGATGGCACATGAAGACTCTTTCTTTGAATCGCTTAATTGAGCGACAAGATTCTCGTTAGAAGATTCTAACAGTTTCTTGTCTTCAATTAAACGTTTCTTTTCTTTTGCGAGAGTCTTAGTAAATTTATGTAACTCAAGATATTGACTAAATAAATCATCGTAAGAAGGTTCAGAGTCAGAGTCAGAGTCAGATGATACCTCATTAGACGCCTTTGAAGCGAAGCAAACTTGAGCGGTCTCCTCTTCGGTCTCAGTTTCAGAGTCTGATGAGTCACTCCATGTGGAGGCCTTTAGTGCACGTTTCCTTTGTTTAGGATCTGAGACGGGTCTATTTTTGTTCCGATCCTTGTCAGGGTACTTATTAGTTTGCTTTTCTTTGTTTGGGCAGTCATATGATAAGTGTCCGAGTTTGCCGCATTCATAACATTTAATGTCCTTATCATTTGACTTGTTTTTATTTCTCTTAGATGTAGTGCCCTTGTTTTTATTTCTAAATGATTTTCTCATGAATCTTCTTAGTCCTTTTGCCAATAGAATTAAGTCATCATTATCCGATTCGGAATCACTATCATCTATGTGATCGGAGGGAGGGGAGACGTATTCATTTGATTTAAAAGCAATTGTCTTACCTTGTTTGGTTGATTCCGATTTCCGAATAATGAGTTTGTTTTCATACACTTTTAGTGAACCAATGAGTTCTTCCATTTTTATTGACTTAGTCTCCTTGCTTTCTTCTATGGCAGTCACTTTAGGATCCCATTCTGAAGGGAGGCTCCGTAGGACTTTCTGTACTTTTTCCTGCGTTGTAAAGGCCTTACCAAGAGACTCAAGAGAGTTATAGATGTTAGTCAAATGAAGATCCATATCAACAATTGACTCATTAGGCAACAACTTGAAAGACTCAAGAGTAGACATAAGCATATTGATTTTAGACTCTTTGACTTGACTCGTGCCTTCGTGTTTCATTTCTAAGATTCTCCACATTTCTTGTGCACTCGAACAATTGGACACATAACTAGACTCACTCTTACTTAAGCCATTTAAGAGTAATTGCATGGCCTTAGCATTCATACTCAGTTTCTTTTTGTCTTCACTAGTATAGTCTTGTCTCGTTTTAATTACTTCTAGTGTGACTCCATCTACAATGGACAATTTAGACGGGACATATGGACCATCTTCAATTATTGACCAAAGGTCTATGTCTATAGCCATAAGAAATAATTTCATCCTAAGTTTCCATTGAATAAAAGACTCACCGTCAAAGAGTGGAGGCCTTTGGCTTGACATACCTTCTTGTTCGGTTTTGAGATTTGTGGATGCCATCTCACTGAATCGTTGGATTCCTTGTAGTGAGTATTCCTGCGCTCTGATACCACTTGTAGGATCTGCAAGGCACCACTAGAAGGGGGGGTTGAATAGATGGTGCGGAAAGTGTGCTTTTTAAAATTTCTTTAAACTTGAACAATTCAAGTTCTGAAAACAGATTCTGTTTTCAGGACCTGTTTTAAAACGTTTTTAAAACTAGGTTAGAGGTCTCCAAAAATTATGAAATTTTGAGAGAACTTAGCCTCAGATGTTGTGAGGGTCCCCTAAAAATTTCAAATCAAAATTCAACCTTTAACCCCTTCAAAAACCGTTGGCACTCAGATTGTGCAAATCTGCCAGAACCGGTAGATGGTTTTGAAAAATTAATTCCTATTTGTGTGAATGTCCAAATGATCTGAAAATTTGACCAATAACTCTTCACACACTGTATTTAAATGGGTTGAAACAGTTTTTGAAAATTCTTTTGGGAAGTAGGTCAAATACACTCAAAGTCTCAACCTTTGCAAGTCTGAAAATCAGACTGCACTAGTCTCAGAACTTTTGATGTTTGAATGACTTATACTTGTCCAAAAGGGTTGAAACTTGTGCCAAATTAACCCTAGACCGTTTATGTATGTTTCTGGAAATTTTTATAATTTTTAGAAAACGTTTACTATTTTTGCGAACGTGAACAATATGAGTAAACAGCGCAGAAACTGAAACGTAAATGCAGAAAGTAAATTGCACCAAGAATTTTATACTGGTTCGGTTATAAACAACCTACTCCAGTCTTCAAGGAACACCTTCCTTGGTTCACACTAATTTCACACACGCAGTACACCTTACCGCAGGGTTGATAGAGTTACACCTTAACTCCAACCCTTTACAAACCTTGTATTGTGAGTACAATTTGCACGAACACCACCACCTCGCTAGAATGAAGATTGATCACACCTTGATCAATCTTGTACAAAGATATATGAATGGTGGTTTCTATGAAGCCTATTCAAGGATGAAAGAAATAAAATACAATAGGCTTATTACAAGAAGAAGAAAGAAAGAAAGTGTAGGAGAAGGAAGCTTTTGCACTTTGATCACTTTTGAATATGATTCTTGGTCTTGTTTTTGTTTGTTCTTCTCTTCTCTTTTAATGACATTCCAGCCGTCCACTATACCTCTTCTTCCCTCTTGAAACTTTCCTTTTAATTGCTTGAGAGAGTGTGAGACATCATGGTGACAAAATTTTGCTTACTTGGCATCACTCCATTGGACCATCATTTAGTCATTGCTTACTTGGCACCTTTTGATTGGCTCATTGTTGTCATCATTTGATGACATGGATATTCTGAAAAAAACACTAAATATATGCCAAATAATCAATTATCAAATCATGCCAAAATAGTCACAATATGTCATAAAGTTTGAGACACAAAAATCTCTCTCTTTCCATCTCAAAGAATTCGGTCATATCAACATGTTAATGCTGAAATTTTCAGCATTTACCATGTGAGATTAAATTAATATTTCTTCCATTTTTCTTTGAATTTCTTCCATAAAAATACAACCAATATTTAAGGCAAGTCTTGCTACAAGTTTGAGAATGAATTTGGACACCAAAAGGAGATGAAATTCGGCCACACCATTTTCACACATGCTGAAAAATTTCAGCATGTGTGATATAAAGAATATCACACTTAATACAATTCAAATCATTTCCATAACTTCTTTGATTTATTCCTTAATGAAAAATTAGCAAAATATCTTCCTTACTATTGAAGAAAACGTCCACAACTAGTGTGACATGCTGAAATTTTCAGCATGTGACATAAGAGAGGTGTATGTTGAAAACTTACCTTTTGTAGCTTCTCTCTTTGATTCATCAACATTGTATGATTGATTCTTGACCAATCAACATGCCAACAAGGCTCCACATGTGCTCCACATAAGCTGTAGGTGGCGTTGAGAAAGTGTATATACATGTGCTGAAATTTATTTTTGCTAACTTTGAAAAATAGTGCACATTTAATAATACACACATGTAATATTCCAATCAGCCCTTAATTTAATTTTCTAGAACACTTTAAGATGTATATTATATGTAAAAAGTGTCTAGATACATGCCACATCATGTTCAAAAAAAACGTTCCATGTCAAGTGCGTAGAAAACCGAATTTTCGATATTTATCGATTACCCGATTTTTCTCTAATTTAAATTCCAACTTTTGCACATGCTATATATATTATGTTATACATAATATATATAATATATACTTTAATTTCCAGCACTTGGCTGATTTAAAGTGGTACCATAAACATGTGACAAAAATAAAATTGGAATCTTCACATTTTGGCCTAAATGTGGGATGATTTGTGTGTGCCAACATGGAAAGTATTTTTGTCTCAATATACAGTGTATGGCACGAAATTTTTAATAAATTTTGATGTATATGGGCTGGCCATTTATTTATGGCAAGTACGTGACACGTTGGCGAAGTTTCGGTATCGCCCGATACGACAAATTTCGGTTTAGAACCTTTTATCGTGTCGTATTTAATTTGTCATCACCATATCTTATATCATATGATATAAGATCTGAATATACTCATAAATATGAGTTAAGTATAGTGGTGTGACGTAAACGTACGTTCGTAAGATATATAACGTGTCGATAGTACGTTGGAATAAATGTGTATGTGCCTTTTAAAAAATCTGAAAATATAGTATATATATATATTAAAAACGTGTAGCATTGAATGTGGGGAGGAGGAGAAGACTTTCCTTCCATAGCCATGTTGCCTTTAAGCCTTTTCCAAATGCATCTTCCTTTAATGAACTACTTAGTTTATTAAACTAAGTACTTCACTTAATGAACTACTTTAGTTCATTAATTGTGGCACCTGAAAATAGTATAAACTCAACAAATGTTCGCCATATGATGTAAGCTTTAATGCTTCATGGCTCGTTAGTTTGGCAACACAATATATAAGCTAAATAAGGCAAGTTATCATGCATACATGTACACTTGTGTGTATATATATATATCCAACGTTTATATATATATATTTATATTCAATTTCTTTATTTTGAAATCACTCAAACCCTCATATTTCTACATCAGCAAGTTGAGTGTGAACACCAGCAACTTGGTGGATTAGTGATGTCGTTGGAGAGTCCAGAGTAGAAATAGGAACGTATCAGGATGGACTTTGTGGCTGGTTTACCGGAAAAAAATGGATATAACATGATTTTGGTGATTGTGGATTGGTTAACCAAGGTTGCACATTTTCTACCTGTCTTAAGGGATATATCTCTTGATAAGTTGGTTAATTTAGATATGGTTAACATTGTCAAGCTGCATGGCGTTCCAATGAACATAGTGTCTGACAGAGACCAACGGTTCACCTCCAAGCTCTGGACAGTATTCTAGAGAGCCATGGGTACGGAGTTAAGGATGAGTACATCTTATCACCCTAAGACAGATGGACAGTCTGAGCGGACTATGCACACCCTAAAAGACATGTTAAGAGCTGGTGTCCCAGATTTCAAAAGGAGTTGGGATGGAATGGTGAAGTTAATGGAGTTCTATTATAATAACAGTCACCACAGTGCAGTTGATATGGCTACTTTTGAAGCTTTGAATGGAAGGAAGTGTAGGTCCCCGGTTTATTAGGATGAAGTCGTTGTGAGTACCATCACCGAACCTGAACTACTCGAGAAGACATTATGAAGTGTGAGAATCACTCAAGAGAGACTTAAGTTGGCGCAGGACGGCAACAAAAAGTTGGACGGATTCTAAGCGACGGCCTTTGGAATTTAATGTAGGTGGAAAGATTCATTTGAGAGTATCACCTGTAAAAGGGTATTATGAGATTTGGAGTGATAGACAAGTTAACTCCCCGTTCTATTGGTCCTTACGAGATACTTGAGAAGGTGGGAGGTTTGACATATAAGTTGGCATTATCTCTGGTATTGGCACAAGTTCACAACGTATTTCACGTATCACAGTTAAGAAAGTATGTGACGGGTCTGAGCCATGTACTCAAAGCACAACCTTTGGAAACTCAATAGTGATGTTATTTATGAAGAGGTACCGGTGAGGATCGTGGACCGGAAAGAACAAGTGTTGAGAAAATGAGTAATCCCCTATGTGAAGGTCCATTGGAGCAATCACACATAACTGGAAACACTTGGGAACTTAGAGAACTGATGCAGGAGAAATATTCTCAACTCTTCAACTAAGATATGTAAGTTTCGAGGACGAAACCTTTTGTAAGGTGGGTGGAATGTCATACCTCGTACTTTTTGGGTTCGATATTAAATAATTAGCAAGCAACCTAAAATGAAATTATATTAATTGCATATGTTATGGGGATTAGTTGAATGAATTATAGGTGATAAAAATAATTAAAAGTTAGAATTAAGAAAGTTAGCCAAAACACCAAAACTGCCCCTCCATAGTTAAATACAAGGGAAGTTACACAAAGAGAGCATAACTTCCCCTTAGACCATTAAACCACTAGAGGGTCGGTTACAAACAGAGGAGGGGGGAGATTTTGGCTGGAGAAAGAGAGAGAGAGGGAAGAGAAAAGAGAAAGAAGAGAAGGAAGAAGGGGCGGTCAATCTAGGTTCAACCTTTTCCAAAATCCTGCAGTACACTCGTAAGACTATCTAGAAACAAAGGCAAGTAATCTTTCTATACGCTTTACGTAAATTTTGTTACCTTAGGCCCTATGTTCTTACAAAGAGAAAACTTGGATCACACATTAGTAGCTTCGATTTGTTTATGTTGAATGCTTTACTATATGTAATTGTTGTTGTTGTTGATGGTGTATAGTCATGTTATTTGGCCAATTTCTGAAAATGGTTATGTTGTGGTCTTTGTTGATAATACGCCCACAAAAGTGTTATCCGTATTGTGTTTATTGCTTTGGTGTAAGTTCTTGAGTTCATTAAGTACATCTTAAGTGTTTTGAGTGTATTTGCAGAAGGTTGGAGGATTAAAGATGTCATTGGTGTAGACTTGTTGTGTTGGAAAGTTGAAGAGATATATTGGAGGTTGTGGGTGATAGAAGGCTTAGGATGGACACCACTTTACATGTGTACGAATCAACTCTTGCTAGTTGTGTGTTAAACATGATGAATCTAGATGGTAAGATGGATCTTGAGGTGTTTAACATGGGTGGGGTGAAGAAGAAAGGTGTTGGATGGAAGTTACTGCAGAAAAACTACAGTTCTGAACCGTCAGAACACTTCGAACACCTACATTAGGCGCTTCAAGTCACATTAGGCGCCTAATGTAGGCGTTCAGTGTGTCCCAGAGCATCCCCGTACACTTCGAACACCTACATTAGGCGCTTCATGTCACATTAGGCGCTTCATGTAGGCGTTCGATGTATGCGGCACATCCCCAAACACTTCGAACGCCTAGTATAGGCGCTCCAAGTCACTTTAGGCACCTCATGTGGCGTTCCAAGTATACTGGAAGTCTTTTTGACCCTTTAGGCGCCCTATGTATGTGTAGTAACTCTATACACTTCTTTTGAACATAAAATGCAAGGGTATTTGAGGTGTAATTGAGGAATATATGGTAAGTTTGACTAAGTAAGAATAAGATTGAATCCCAAGTGAATTAGTGAGACGAACGGACTTGGAAAGATACAAACAGGGAGTGTTTGAGGTGCAAGACCGTGTACTTGATATGTAAGATGTGTGTGAGATACCTTTAGTCTCTTCTATTGCTCATAAATTACAAGTGTTTTAAAAGTGTGCTTGAGTTGTAAACATTAAGTGTGAATGAGTAGGGTTAAGTATGAATTCGAAGTGGATTCGCGATACGAAAGGGCATGAAGTGGTATGAATGAGGTGTATTTGAGTTTTAAACATTAAGTGTGAATGAGTAAAGTTAGGTATAAATCCAAAGTGAGTTAGCAATATGAAAGGCCACAAAATGGTACGAAAAGGATGTGTTTGAGGAAGTATGAACGAGCAAGGTTAAGTGTGAACTCGAGATGATTTTGTAATACGAAAGGACATGAAATGGTACGAGCAGGATGTGATAGAGATTCAGGACTTTGTACTTGATAAGTAAACTGTGTGTGCATGTTTACACGTTTGATATGATGTTACATAAGCATTCTGCATTATGACATGAACACTTTGCATTTCGACATGAGTTTTGGTTTGCGAAAAGAATACAAGTTTGAAAAGAATATTAAAGTTTTCGAAAATCAACTACGGCTGCTTGTTGATCGCAGGGTATAAAAGTCACGCCTGCGAAAGCAGGGTATAAAAGCATGATCTGTGAATCAACAGCAGGGTATAAAGTTAATTTATGGGGCCGTGGACCTATCAGCACGGAAAATAAATTTATTTTATGGGGCCGTGGACCTATCAGCACGGAAAATGAGGTTATTTTATGGGGCCGTGGACCTATCAGCACGGAAAATAAAGTATATGTAATGGGGCTGTGAACCTTTCAGCACGGGGTATAAAGTTATATGTTATGGGGCTGTGGACCTTTCAGCACGGGGTATAAAGGTATATGTTATGGAGCCGTGGACCTTTCAGCATGGGGTATAAAGTTCTGTTTGCTGTGGACTGATCACCCACAGGGTATAAAGTTCTGCTACGCGCAGAATATGATAAGAAGAATTATGAAAAGTTTTGTGAAATGACACGCATGACATGTTTACAAAAGAAGACATATGCATGGGTGTTGTGTGTGGTTTTGAAGAAGTACATGCATCATATTACACGAAGCATAAGATTTGACATGCAAGAAAGATTACTAGCATATATTCTGTTTATGTAGTATGTTTGGCTCTACATGTGTTGGTTTCATTTTGTGTTAATTATGTGGCTTATATGGATTTGATGACTTGTTATAAAGATGTCATTTGCCAACCCGAGCACCTTATTTTGGGCATTGATTTATATACTGGTGACTCGTCGTGTGTGATCCCGTAAAGTGTATAGACGGGTTACTTGTTGGCGATGTTTTCGCTAAGAACAATTACTCTATCTGCTTTTCAGGTGAGCCAAAGTACAAGATGATTTTTGTAGAAGATATCGGCGAGTGGGCTCATTGGGGCAATAGTCACTAAAATGGATAGGCTTACAGTCCTTATCCTTTACATGAGGGATTCACTGTTAAAACTTTGTATTGAAGAATACTTTAGACACTCTTCCTGACACGTTTTATTTCCACTGTGTTTCATTTGGGAGATTATTGTTATTGAAGTTTTAATTCTACGTCGTTTCCGCTGATTTATCTTACGTCATGAATGACGTGTGCTTGATCTGCTTTGACGCTTCGTAGTTCTCGTAGTAGGCTACGGCGGGTGCACTGGTACCGATGTCTAGTATTGGGCTGGGGCGCTACATATCTATAGTACCTCGTTTAAAACCATTTTCTATAAGGAAAGTAGCAAAACGATCATACTATGCTCTAGGTGCTTGCTAAAGTCCGTATCGTGCCTTCTTTAGTTTATACACGTGATCAGGATGTTTCAAATCTTCAAAACCGGGTGGTTGCTTCACGTATACCTCTTCTTGTATAAATCCATTTAGGAATGCACTTTTTACGTCCATTTGATAATGTTTGAAATCTTTCATGCAAGCAATGGCAAGTAAAAGTCGTATAGCTTCTAAACGTGCTACGGGTGCAAATGTTTCATCATAGTCAATTCCTTCCTCTTGATTATAGCCTTGTGCTACAAGTCTAGCTTTATTTCTAACGACCTTTCCTTCTTCATTAATTTTATTTCTAAACACCCACTTTGTGCCTATTATGGTCTTATCTTGTGGTCGTGGCACTAAATCCCATACATCATTTCTAACAAATTGATTAAGCTCATCATGCATAGCATCAATCCAAGAAGAATCACTCGAAGCATCATGCACATTTTTTGGTTCAATTTCGGAAATCATAGCATGAAATTGATTTATTTCATCCGAAGTTATTCTTCTACGTGGTCGCACACCGTGAGTGATGTCGCCTATAATGAGATCATGTGGGTGATCTCTATGTCATCTTGGTTGATTATTTTCTATGTTATCATGCATTTCTAAGTGATCATGCATTTCTAGTGTATCATGCATATCATGCATATCAAACGTACCATCATCTTAATTCAACACGGGTTTCAATTCAAAGTCATCATCATATTCTTTATCTTTATCAATCTCACCAAATTCATTAAACTTCACATGAATAGATTCTATGATTTGTCTAGTGAGAGGATCATAACATCTATATGCTTTTGAATTTATAGAATATCCAACAAAGATACATTCAATTGATTTAGATTCAAATTAATCTAAATTATCTTTTGTATTTAAAACAAAACATTTGCATCCAAACACACGAAAATAGTCAATCTTAGGCATGCGATCATTTAATATTTCATAAGGCGTCTTGTTTATTTTCTTTCTAATGGATAAGCGATTCACTATGTGTCATGCACAGTTTACGGCTTCCGCCCACAGAAATCTAGGCAATTTATTTTCGCATAACATAGTTCTAGCGATTTCTTGTAATGTTCTATTCTTTCTTTCTACTACTCCATTTAATTGTGGAGTTCTAGGTGGCGAAAACTCATGCTTGATTCTTTTTTCATCACAAAATGAAATCATTTCCTTGTTCTTAAATTCACCGCCTCTATTGCTTCTTATCTTTTTCACATTGAATCCATATTGATTTTCAAGTTGTTTGATTAATTTCGCAATCTCAATGGCACTATCATCCTTATGTGCAAGAAATAAAGTCCAAGTATAACAAGAAAAATCATCAACAATCACGCAAACATAGTGGCACCCACCAAGGCTCGTAGTACGACTAGGACCAAACAAATCAATGTGTAGTAATTCTAAAACTCTAGTCATGCTTATTTCATTCTTAGGTTTAAGTGACTCGCGTGTTTGTTTGCCTTTTATGCAAGATTCACACAACTGAAAGTTGTCTAAATCAAGTGTAGGCAATCCTTGTACTAGGTTCTTTCGTTGGAGTTTTTCTAGTGTGGAAATGCCAATGTGTCCTAAACGTCTATGCCACAAATTTACATTAGGTTCGTTTGACATAAAACACTTAACTTTAGCGTCTACCATATCATCCATAGAAAGCGTAAATATGTTTCCTTCTCGTTTTCCTTTTAAAACGGTTTCTCCATTTTTATTTATTATATTGCAATAAGGGTGAGTGAAACACACATCAAAACCATTGTCAATAAATTGCGAAATGCTAAGAAGATTACAGGATAAGTTGCTTACCAAAAAGACGTTGGAGATTTGAAGAGTGCTTGGGTTACCAATTGTACCTTTTCTGATGATCTTGCCTTCGTTTTTGTCTCCAAAGGTCACGGATCCGTCTTTTGTGACCTTCTTTAATTTTGTGAAGAAGCTCGGGTCACCCGTCATGTGCCTCGAGCAGCCACTGTCAAGGAACCACTTTATAGATGTATCTTTTGATGTGTGGGCTCCCTCATTAGATGCTTTGGACACAAAGCATACTTGTGCAGTCTCTTCTTCGGTTTCAGTCTCGGAATCCGATGTATCACTCCAAGTGGAGGTTTTGAGAGCTCGTTTGCTTTGCTTGGGTTCTGAGACGAGTCTATTCTTGTTCTGTTCCTTGTCAGGGTATTTATTTGTTTGCTTGTCCTTATTAGGACAGTCATATGATAAATGTCCAAGTTTGCCGCATTCATAACATTTAACATCCTTATCATTTGTCTTGTTCTTATTTCTTTTAGTCGAAGTGCCATTATTTTTGTTTCTAAATGACTTTCTCATAAATTTTCTTAAACCTTTAGCCAATAGAATTAAGTCATCGTTTTCCGATTCAGAATCACTATCATCTGCGTGATTGGAAGAAGTAGAGACGTGTTCATTTGATTTAAAAGCAATAGCTTTACCTTGTTTAGATGATTCCGATTTCCGTATGGTGAGTTTATTCTCATAAACCTTAAGCGATCCAATTAATTCCTCCATCTTTATTGACTTAGTTTCTTTGCTTTCTTCTATTGCGGTCACTTTAGGGTCCCACTCGGATGGAAGGCTTCGCAAGACTTTCTGTACCTTTTCCTGCATGGTAAAGGCTTTACCAAGAGACTCAAGAAAATTGTAGATGTTAGTCAAGCGAAGATCCATATCAACAATAGATTCATTAGGCAATACTTTAAACGACTCGAGTGTAGACATAAGCATGTTTATCTTGGACTCTTTTACTTTACTAGTGCCTTCATGTTTCATTTCGAGTATTCTCCATATTTCTTGTGCACTAGAACAGTTTGAGACATAACTAGACTCACTCTTACTTAATCCATTTAAAATTAATTGCATAGCCCTAGCGTTCATGCTAAGTCTCTTTTTATCCTCACTTGTATATTCTTATCTAGGTTTAACAACTTCTAGTGTGACTCCATCTACGGTGGATAACTTAGATGGAACAAAAGGACCATCTTCTATGATTGACCAAAGATCAATATCAATTGCCATAAGAAATAGCTTCATTCTTAATTTCCATTGAATGAAATATTCACCGTCAAAAAGAGGAGGCCTTTGGCTCGACATACCTTCTTGCTTGGTTTTGAGATTTGTGGTTGCCATCTCACTTGAATCGTGGATCCTTTGAAGTGAGTGTTCCTGCTCTCTGATACCACTTGTAGGATCTGCAAGACACCACTAGAAGGGGGGGTTGAATAGTTGGTGCAGAAAGTGTGGTTTTTAAAATTGTTTTGACTCAAGAACTCAACTTCTGAAAACAGCTTCTGTTTTCAGGATCAGTTTTAAAACATTTTTAAAACTAGGTTGTAGGTCTTCAAAAATTCTGAAATTTTGAGAGAACTTAGCCTCAGATGTTATGAGTGTCTCCTAAAAATTTCAGATTTAAATTCAACCTCTAGCCCCTTCAAAAATCGTTAGTGGTCAGATTGCACGAATCTGCCAGAAACGGTAGACTGTTTTGAAAAATTTATTCCTATTTGTACGTACTCCAAATGCTCTGAAATTTTAACCCCTAACCCCTTATATGTTATATTTAAATGGGTTGAAACAGTTTTGAAAAATTCTTTGGGAATTTAGTCAAATACTATCAAAGTCTCAACCTTTGCAAGCCTTAAAATCAGACTGCACTAGTCTCAGAACTTTGGACGTTTGGTTGACTTATACTTGTCCAAAAGGGTTGAAATGTGTGTCAAATTAACCTTAAGACGTGTGACTATGATTCTGGAAAGTTTCGTAATTTTTGAAAAACGTTTACTATTTTTACGAACGTAATCAAAAGGGATAAACAGTGCTGAAAAAGAATGTAAGTGCTGAAAGTAAATGACATCAAGAATTTTATACTGGTTCGGTTATAAACAACCTACTCCAGTCTTCGAGGAATACCTTCCTCGGTTCACACTAATCACACAACACAAAAACACTTTACCACGGGGTTGATGGAGTTACACACCAACTCCAACCCTTTCACAAACCTTGTATGTTGAATACAATGCACACGAACACCACCACCTTGCAAGATTGAAGATTGATCACACCTTGATCAATCTTTTGCAAAGATAAAGAATGTGTGGTGGTATAAGATAATCCTATTCAAGTATATGAATGTAAGTACAATAGGCTTTTAGGAAGAAGAAAGAAAGAGAGTGTAGAAGAAGCGAGTGCTAAGCGTTTTTCTCTTTTGATTTTGCAAGACTTGTTCTTGTTCTTGTTTTGCTCTCTTGCTTCCCTTTTAACATTATGGCCGTCCCCCCTCTTGGTCCTTCTCCTCTTGAAAATTATCTTCTAAGTCCTTGGAAAAATATGTGGCATCATTGTGACATGTTCTTGCTTACTTGGCACCTCCTCATTGGATGATCATTTAACTCTTGCTTACTTGGCACTCATTGATTGGTTGAATGTTGTCATCGCTTGATGACTAGGAAAATCTGAGAATTCCACTAACAACATGTGCCAAAATCATCATAAAACAATTACCATAACTTCCAAGATCATCACATAAATTAAGCAAGATAGTTTCCTCACAAAAATGATGCAAAAATCGGCCATTATTGAGACTTGACATGATGAAATTTCAGCATGTGATACATGGGTCTTCAATTCAAATTATTACCAAGTTTTCTTTGATTTATCTCTTAAAAATAAATCACCAATTTATAGACAATATTCTCATCAATTTTGGGAATAAAATTGGACAATAACACGGCCAAAAAATCGACTAGGTACATTCACACACATGCTGAATTTTTTAGCATGTGTGATATTCAAAATATCACACTTTTACTTTCATATCTTATTCAAATTAATTCCAATTTTTCTTGCAATTACTCACATATTTCAAGACACAAATTATGGCCCATAATGATAGGAATTTCGGCCACCCTATAATGCACATGCTGAAATTTTCAGCATGTGTTACAAATGAGATAAAATTTGAAACATTACCTTTTGTAGCTTCTTTCTTTAAGTCACCAAAATTGTATGCTTGATTCTTGACCAATCAATATGCCAACAAGGCTCCACATAGGCTCCATCAAGCTGGTATAGGCGTGTATAACATGTATATACATGTGCTGAATTTTATTTTTGCAAACTTTGTAAAATAGTGCACATTTAATAATACACACATGGTATATTCCAATCAGCCCTTAATTTAATTTTCTAGAACACTTTAAGATGTATGACATATGTAAAAAGTGTCCAGATACATGTCGTATGATGTGCCAAAAATGTTCCATGTGTTGTGTACGTAGAAAACCGAATTTTCAATGTTTATCGATTACCCGATTTTTCTCTAATTAAATTCCAACTTTTTGCACATGTTATATATATTACGTTACACACGTAATATAATTTTAAACACGTAATATAATTGTAGAAGTAGCACGATTTTAAATTTTAAATTTGTGCATGATTTAAGAGGGAGCACGACATGAAATTCTAATTTTAATTTTGTGCATAATCACAGGGGAGCGATTACATTTAAATCATGGACCAATTTTATTTTGCAAATCATCAAAAGGAGAAATTTTTGAGAAAAAGGGGATTGAATGACTTGAAAATGCATGATTTAAATGTTACGTGTTTATGTGATAAAAATGCTTTACATGTTTATATATAATATTGTCGTACTAACAAGCCATGAAGCGTTAAAGCTTACATCATATGGTAAACATTTGTTGTCTTTATACTATTTTCAGGTGCCATTATTAATGAACTAAACTAGTTCATTAAGTGAAGTGCTTAAGTTAATGAACTAACTAGTTCATTAATTGAATACTTATTTGGAGAGAGCTATATGGCAACAAATTTGAAATGGAAAGTCTTCTCATCTGTAGCGCCCCGCTCCCGAGCCCTAGCATCGAGAACAGCGCACCCGCCGTATCTCACTAAGGAGAATACAAGGCGTCGCCTAAATCTCTTACATGTCAGAAATGACGTAGAAATTTTTCTCGCGGAAACATAGATCATAACTTAAATTAAACTCTAATAATCGTCATTACATTACTGAATAGAAATTCTGATAATAAAAGTAATAAAGAAGTCTATGAAAATCCCCAAAAGATAACTACGAAAAATCAGCCGCAGAATCCCCCTCGTATCCTAGCTGCAGCTATCAACCAGCCCACTCAGCTATGTCCGTCCCGTCCTCAACAAAGATGTGCGCGTAGTCCTCATCCGGCTCACCTGGGAAGTAGGGGTGAGTGACAGAAATCACCCAGTAGATGTCCACCTCAAACAAATACAAAACGTACATACCGAAATGATATAGCCACATAGCACATAAACATGATATAACATATAGCACATACATATAAAATAACATGCATAAGATAAAGTAAATGCAGCAAGTAAAGCACTCCATGTAAAATGCGCAAGTACGTGATGCATGCTCAATCAACGTGTCACACGCAACAAAGTCATGTCACACAGAATGCCGATATCTATACCGTGCAATGCATGAACCTCGGGTCCTACTGAGTGGCTGCAGGTCGTACACCCCACAGTCACCATACTGAGTGTGCGTGGCCGTGCCACTGCACACCATCCTGAGTGTCGTGGCCCCGCCACCGTACACCATCCTGAGCGCCCGTGACCCGTACGTCACGACCCGCCATCATGCAATGCACGTGCCATGAATGCAAAAACACAATCGCCTGAGGCCCCTGGCCCATCCTCACCATCCTCTGGTACTCAATATTTGGTTTCATAAATTTTACGAATATTGGAAAGTTGTTCTTTATCACCACCTTATTTTTCCTTAGCTTGTATTAATTTACTAGAATTTTCTACTAATTTACCCTATGATTCCCTTATTTAATTTTATTTATTACTATTAATTTTTTTTAATTACTTAAATTACCAAACTTCAGAAATTAAGTGAAAATAATTTAATTTTAACCTTTTCTATTTTCTGAAATTTATTTGAATTTTATTTGTATTTAATTATATTTTCCTGGCCTGATCCACCAGACCCGATACATTCTTTTTGAGAGGTAAATAGGCCGCCTTTGGTCCGACCCGCTGGCCAGCAGGCCCGGTCCGTTGGCCGGCCTGTTCTCTGCTTTAATTTAATTATTTATTTGTTTATCTAATTTGATGTTCCACCAGTGGCAACGCGCACTGTGATTTGTTTTTCGATCCCAACCCCCATTTCCTCCTATTTCCAGTCTATAGGAACCTATTCTAAGGCCAAAACACAACTTCTTAAAGACTCCTAATGTAAAAGTTCCCCTTTTTCCCTATTTTTTAAGGATATTTTGTTTTCGATTCGATCATACCACCAATTTCACACACACATACACGCACATAGCAGCCATAAATAATATATCTCATGCTTTCCAACATATACAAAATTTACAACTTAAACAAATAAAAACAACGAAACAAAATTTATAACTTAAACAAGTAAAACAACGAAACAGATTAGTATACCATCAAAGCATGCATGAATCATACTCGTTTGAGGGGGAAGAGGCACCTACCTTTTGGCTGCACATAACGTCACACCGCCATACTTAACTCATATTTATGAGTATATTCAGGTCTTATATCATATGATATAAGTCATGGTGATGACAAATTAAATACGACACGTTAAAAGGTTCTAAACCGAAAATTGTCGTATCGGGCGAATACCGAAACTTCACCAACGTGTCACGTACTTGCCATAAATAGATGGCCAGCCCCTACACTTCAAAAATACTCAAAAATTTCGTGGGTATGATGTTATGTGCAGCCATAAAATCATTCCATGTTGGCACACACAAATCACCCCACATTAAGGCCAAATTGTGGAGATTCCAATTTCAATTTTGTCACATGTAAATGGCGCCACTTTAAGACCAGCCAAGTGTTGAATACTAAAGTTTATATTATGTATATTATGTGTAACATAATATATATAACATGTGCAAAAAGTTGGAATTTAATTAGAGAAAAATCGGGTAATCGATAAACATCGAAAATTCGGTTTTCTACGTACACAACACATGGAACGTTTTTGAAATTTTTCAAAATAGTCTACCGTTTCTGGCAGATTCGCGCAATCTGACCAGTAACGATTTTTGAAGGGGTTAGAGGTTGAATTTAAATCTGAAATTTTTAGGAGACACTCATAACATATGAGGCTAAGTGCTCTCAAAATTTCAGAATTTTTGAAGACCTACAACCTAGGTTTAAAAACGTTTAAAAACTAGTCCTGAAAACAAAAACTGTTTTCAGAAGTTGAGTTCTTGAGTCAAAACAATTTTAAAAACCACACTTTCCGCACCAACTATTCAACCACCCCCTTCTAGTGGTGCCTTGCAGATCCTACAAACTTTTCGAAATTGATACGGGCATTATGAATTTCTGGTAATTCCATTCGGACTAACAAATGCTCCCACCGCATTCATGGATCTAATGAACACAGTATTTCGTGAACAACTAGACAAGTTTTTGTAGTATTCATCGATGATATTCTGGTATAATCTCTGGATGAGGATACTCACACCGAACATTTCCATGTAGTCCTGAGTATCTTGAAAGAAAAACAATTGTATGCCAAGTTTAGCAAATGTGAATTTTGGCTACGAAGTATCGCTTTCTTGGGACATGTTGTGGCAGAAGCTGGTATAGCAGTACATCCTAAGAAGATCGAGGCATTTACAGATTGGCCACGACCCACGAATGTGACTGAGGTATGAAGTTTTCTGGGGCTAGCTAGCTATTATCGAAAGTTCGTAGAAGGATTCTCTAGAATAGTAGCCCCCGTGACCAGACTAACACAAAAGAAAACCGAATTCGAGTGGACAGCAGATCGCGAAAGAAGTATCACTGAATTTAAACAAAGATTAACCTTGGCCCCAATCTTAGCTCAATCAGTTACTGGAGAAATTTATACCATTTACAGTGACGCCTCCCGAAATGGATTAGGCTATGTTTTGATGCAGAGGGAGCGAGTAATTGCATATGCCTCTCAGCAACTCAAACCTTATGAACAAAATTACCCGATGCACGATATAGAATTGGCAACTGTAGTGTTCGCACTAAAAATTTGGAGGCATTATCTGTATGGAGAACTGTGTGAGGTGCACATCGATCATAAGAGTCTGAAATATTTATTCACTCAGAAAGAACTAAATATGAACAGCATAGGTGACTAGAACTGATAAAAGATTATGATTTGGCCATTCATTACCACCAAGGTAAGGCGAATAAAGTGGCTGACACTCTAAGTCAAAAATCCAGCCACGCAAGACAAACGCCTCTAGAGCAAGACATGGCTGAGTTTGAGATGGATATGGTTGAGTCTACATTTAACATTCTAGCAACCTTAGTAATAACGCCAACCTTGATCGATCGGATAAAGGACGCACAATCAAAGGATGATGAGTTGGTAAGAATTGTAGATAAGGTTAAAGAAACCCCAGCAGGTGACTTTCAGATAAGAGATGACTACAGTTTATGGTTTCGAAACCGAGTGTGTGTGCGAGATGACAATGAAATTCGGAGAGAGATCCTGAAGGAAGCTCACAATTCACGACTGTCTATACACCCTGGAGCTACTAAGATGTATCAAGATCTAAAGCGACATTATTTGTGGAATGGGATGAAATGACAAATTGCTAATTATGTAGAACGATATTTGCTATGTCAGCAAGTGAAGGCAGAACATCAAAGACCGACAGGGCTTTTACAACCTTTAGAAATTTCGGAGTGGAAATGGGAACACATCACTATGGATTTCGTCACAGGACTTCCAAAGACTCGAGGAGGCAGTGATACCATATGGTTAATTGTTGATAGACTTACGAAAACCACGCAATTCTTACCCATGCCAATTCAGGCTTCAATGGAGAAACTGGCACAATTGTATATAGATAATGTTGTGAGTCTGCATGGTGTTCCAGTAAGTATAGTCTGCGACTGAGATCCACGTTTTACATCCAGATTCTAGACCGCATTTCAGCGAGCTATGGGTACTAAGATTCAGATGAGTAACACGTTCCATCCACAAATTAATGGACAGACAGAAAGAACTATACAAACATTGGAAAACATGTTACGGGCATGCACCTTGGCTTTTAGAGTTGCATGGGACAAAACAGTGAAGCTAATGGAGTTCGCTTACAACAACAGCTATCACAGCTCGATTGGAATGGCACCATTTGAGGCATTATATGGATGGAATTGCCGATCTCCATTATACTAGGACGAGGTCAGGGAAAGATCAATTATCGGCCCAGAATTGATAGAACAAACCAAGAACCAAGTCCGACGATACGCAAAAGACTAAATACGGCTCAGGATCGCAGCAAAAGCTGGGCAGACTCGAAGCGACGACCATCGAATTTGAGATTGGTGAAAAGGTATACTTGAGGATTTCACCAACAAAAAGATTAATGCGCTTCGTAGTAAAAGGGAAGTTAAGTCCTCATTTCATTGGACCATATGAAATTTTGGAAAGAATTGGGTCCGTAGCGCACCGACTAGCATTACCCCATCCCTATCTCAGATACATGACGTGTTTCACATATCACAATTGCGAAGATACGTTCATGACCCAAGCCATGTACTGGAACATCAACATCTGCAAATCCGGGATGACGCTTCTTACGATGAAGTACCAATGCGAATTGTAGATCGGAAGGAGCAAATATTACTAAGCAAGTCGATTCCATTTGTAAAAGTTCAGAGGAGTAATCACACAGAACGAGAAGCGACTTGGGGGCCAGAACGATAGATGCAAAAGCAACATCCTTAGCTTTTCGACTGAGGTACGTAAGTTTCGATGCCGAAACTTTTTATAAGGGGGAGGAAGTGTTACATCCTAAGTCGTTACATGCTTAGAATAAATTCCGTTGTGATGCAGCAACCTAATATAAATTTTAAACGTTATTTGAGTAAAATTTTGGAATTTCTCAAACTACTTAGGGATGGTAGGCTAAATAAATTAGAAATAGAGAGAAGTGGTACAGGTTTTACTTAGTCAATTAAACAAAGGAAAAAATAAATTACCCATGAGGAAAGCAAAGCAAGGTTAAGGTAGTAATTCCTCACCACCAACTTGCCCCACCCGTACCCCGCCTCTCCTCTTCTTTTATTTTAATTTTCTTTCATTTTCTATTTTATGCTTCATCTTCTATATGCCTTACACAAAAAAGACATTTCTCCACTCATATTTCATGCAATATGCTTTTTCTTCCGCTACCACCATCGTCCAAGAATCTTCATCATTGTTCCTCCACTACCTAGATTTTGGTCAAGCATAAGACAAGGGGAAATTCTATATTTCAAGACTAACTCTAAACTTTCCCCCTCATTTCACAGCACAAATCTTTCACTCTCTAGCAATCAAATTTTTCCCTCTCCTCTCCATCCTCCAACCGTGAGAACCTAAGCCAAGGACCAAGGAAGTTCTTCCATTTGCAAGCCATCATCAAGCTTCATTTTAGGTAAGAACATTCTCTTCAATCTCTATATCTTTTTCCTTTATGCTCCTCTCCTCACAAAGACTCTCCATGTCTCCTATTTAATCCACCAAACCATAGGTCTCAACAAGAGAGTAGGAGAAGTTCTTCAACTTAACAAGTGAGGAATCTCAAGCCAAATCAAGGTAAGGTTCATCTAGATTGAATCTTAGAACATTTATACTCCTATTACCTCAAGCAAGACTAATTATATTCCTCATTTTTGCCTCCAAGGCCGTGACCTTCAAACTAGGCACCAAAGGAGAGATATTTCACTATCTAGTGTAAGATTCAAGTACACAGGCAAGTATTCTTCCTAGCTTCTTCAAGGATATTAAAGAAGAAGTTTAGTATGTTCACTAATAACAATTGGATCATGCATGCAACTAAAATGGAAGCCTCTAACCTTTGTTGAAGAGAAGAATGTTTACATGTCAAAATTGATGATGCATGTGTACTTTCCTTGAGTGGAATCATCAAACATACTTAGAATAATACTTTAATGTAACATGCAAGATGGAATTAAATCATCAATAGACCATTTAGGCAGTGCGTGCCAAGAAGGAGAGACCTTCACCATACTTTCTAAACTTTGATGCTAAATGGCAATCACATGAGTTTGCTATGCTAAAAAGTGTACTAAGAACTCTCTCCATTATCATTTAGATTCGCGCATGCCATTTATTTCATATTCATATGTAGAAGAAGAGATTTCCATGGAAATAGAAGTATTGTATTCTTATAATGGTGCAACATTATTCAATTCTTTATGCATGTACACAAAGATGCCATCTTTGAACATCATCCATGTTACCATCAAAATTTTTCTTATTATAGGGGACAGTCCATGAGTCTCCCACATAGGCCATGAATTCATCACCACTATCATGATGTGTATCTTGATGATCATGGTCTAAGAAGGTGTGATTCCATGGATTTTGTACTTTATGTGCTTGCACGTTCATTTTTAGCATGATCATCATCATAAACATAATCTTTGTGGTCATGATTATATTTGTATGATGTGAGTTGAGCATGTTAAAGTTTAGTATGTTGATGAACATTATGACCATCATCACAATACCTATAGTAGTTAAAATGTGAAGATGGATTTTATCATCTTTAGCATCAAGCATGAATGTTATATGTTGAATAATTCATATGGAAATACCCCCTACTTTCGGCTAAGGGCATAAAATATTCACGTTGGTGCATAAATTTCCATTGGAGTATATTTCATATTTATGATATGCAAATAAAAAGAAAAAGGCCATAAGTGTAACAATTACATAATATTGAAACTCCAAGAATTGGACTTGACTAGTTTTCGGCCTAATGGCCATTTTGGCACCTAAAATGATGAATTACAACCACGTAAGAAATTCTGTGAGACTAGATATTAATTATATGACATATTTATGCAAAATGAACAAAATAGAACACTACATGAAATTAAGAATTTTAATCTAGACAAACGGCATAATTTCGGCCCTAGAAATTGAGTGCCATGTCATGGATTAACTTTTTCCAAGCATAGTCATATAAATGCATGTAAAATATGTGTTAGAATAATATTATTATTAAAAGACAAGCATAAATGTTTCACTAGAGAGAGAAAAGTTCAAGAAAAGAATACACCAACTTTCGGCCCAAGGAGTATGGCTCAATCCAAAATGATAGTTACCACTTGATTAAACATAAGCATTACATGTATAATATAAGCAAGCAAATAGCACAAGTGCCTAACATCTCAAATCAAAGCACTAAATGTTGCATGTATGATATCACACGGCCCAAAAGGGGACAAATTGGCCAAGTAAATACAATATAATTGAGTAAATATTAAGTAAATACACTTATGCACAAATGAGAACTAATTCCATTCAAGAATAACTGTGAAGCTATTTACAGAAAATAGATCTACATCAAGCATTCCTTCATGCATGTTGTCCTCATGATTTTCATTCCAACGATTATGTTTATGAACATGTTTAGAAAATGAGTCTTGCACTAAATATTTTAAGATTGCATGATTTAAGGAATTTGTACCGCGAGATGCATGATTCCTTACAATTTATGCATGTATCCATAGGTGAGTGTAACACCTTGTCTGGGACAAGGGCTCTCTACATATCTATATACACATAATATGCAGGCTGAGTGTAAAACCTTGCCCGCGGTAAGGGTTCTCTGTCTTTCTGTTATGTCTATGACGTTGAGCATGGAGAGCTGCCTGATGTCTGGTCCTAGGGGAGGATGTCAGAGGCAAAATATGTTATATCATAGTGTAACACCGCGTCCAAGACTCAAGTTCTCTGCTATAACGTGTCACCGTTAGTCATATGTACGTATGATGTAACACCATGGTTGGACCATCAGGATTCATAGACAATACTTGTGGCTACTCGGGGAATCATTCAATCTATCGTGGGTACCATTCTTATGTTATGCAAAGTGCTATAGACACTCGTATTATGTCATGTTTATGCATGTACAAAATGAAACTTTTTTCAAAAAATTTACAATGCATATATCACGATCATGTCACATATACCCTCTAATAGCTCTAAGTCATGGATCTGGAAAAACCAAGACCAAAAATGATTAAAGAATGACGAGAACAAACCATAGAAGATTTAACAGGATACTCTGTTTATTTTAGGATGCTTTCTATCTGTGATAGTCATGCATGATGTGGTATCTTCTTTATTATTTTAGCATTTATGCTATGCTTTATTATTTCAGCACACACTCTATGCTTTACTACTTCTGTTTACATTAAGTATTCTAGTATATGTGATACACCATACTATACCACCCATTACCCCAGCCCCCATGTATGATCCACTTGACGAACCTACGCGGAACTACTTGCTAAGAGATTCGTTATCGCTCACCCCTTTATTTCACCATGCATATCCACAGGACCCTATGCCAGCCTTGAGACTAGGTGCAAGGAGCTGACTAGTAGCTGGCTATGGCCTCTTTTGTATTTTGGATATTCAGCTCAATAACACGCTGTTTTGTACTCTTAATGTACTTATGACACTCATGCAGATGTATTAGGATGTACTTCTGTTGACGTTTATTTCTGCTTATGTTATTTTGTTTCCACTTATACATACATGTTTCTACGATTTGTACATGTATGTTATCGACGACTTGTACTTCTCGTAGTAGAGTACGACGGGTGCATCGTGCCGAGACCCTAGTCCTGGGTAGGGCGCTACACAACCCCCCTTTTAGTGGTGCTATACAAGTCCTACAATACCTACCTTGTAACCCTGATAACTAGAAGTATTACTTGAGGGATATGGTAGATAACTCGAATAAAAATTTCTGTATGTATATATGTAATCTGTTGAAATTAACGCAAATGTTACAATAGGATGTCTTCGCGACTGAGAGGTAGACCTGTCAGGACTAATTCCGTACCATCAACAACACCGGAGGGAGTACATTGCCTCAGCATCATGATTAGGGAGTTTTTCAGCAGGCCGTACTTAACGCCTTAGTATGGATTGGTCATGCAATTCTTAATAATAATCACGCTATACCTCCGCCTCCACCGCCTCCATAGAAGCATGGTACTCGTTTCTTCTTTAGGGAGTTAAAGAGAGCCCGAGTTCTGAATTTTGAGGGAGGATATGACCTGGACATAGCCAAGAAATGGCTCGATGAGATAGAGAATAATTTTGAGCTGATTCAGGTGCCTAATTAGATGAAGGCACAGGTGATGCGACCTTTTCTGATTGGAGAGGCTAACCAGTGGTGGAAGACTACTGTGCAGTATTTGTCAGGACTAGTTACTTGGACTCGTTACCTAGAGAAATTCCATAAGTTCTACATCCCACCATCAGTGACTTTATAGAAAATCTGATTAAGTTTGAGCGAGCCCTGAATTCCTGTGTTCCCACTTGGATCATGAATGCTTATCCGAAAGACTTTGGGAGTTATTCGATGTGTGCTATTGCAAGCGGCAAGAGACCCTGAGACTTTAGAGATGATCGATACAGACAATGGGCCAAGACCGCGAGGAGAGAAGGTGGCCGTTTTCAACAACAGCCCCGGTATTGACAGAAGCTTCAGCCACAGCCTAAGCGTCAGTAGTAGCCCCGAGCTAGCGTTACCCGTAGCCATAGCTATTCCTTGATGCCCTATTTGTTAGAGACAGCACACCAAAGCGTGCTTATTAAGGACCGTCGCCTATGTTGATTGTGGCAATATGGGTCACATGATTAGGGATTGTCTAGAGCCAAAGAATGGCCACAGAGAAATGCACCGCAGCAGAAGGATGGTCCATAGGCCAATGCCCGAGTACATGTGATGACAGATGCTAAGTTCTAGATACTTCCGACATAGTGACATATATATTTAATTATACAATTTAAGTATTATTAATTATACATGTTTACAACTCTATACTTGAATTATAAAATTGTCTCAGGTGCGGTATTAGTAAAAGAACATACCCGCAAATATGTTGTTTGATAGTGGTTCAAGCCACTCTTTCGTGTCTAAGAGTTTTGCGAAGAACCTTAGCAGCTGTCCTACATAGTTACAGAGGCCTTATCGTATTCAGACATCTGGTGATCAAGTGATCATTTCCCACCATTTGTACAAGAACAGCGAAGTAGAGATGGAAGGGCAATAGTTTGATGCCACCCTAATTCCGATATAGGTGGGAGACTTTGATATCATTTTGGACATGTATTGGCTGTTTAAAATCATGCCTATATCGATTGTCATAGGAAGCACGTAGTGATCAAGGATCCGGCCTGAGAAGAAGTTGTCTACCAAGGAAATTCTAAGTTGAGGAAGATACCGCAAAATATATCTCTGACCGCAGCTCAAGCATACTGAGCACTGAAGAAAGGAGATGAGGATTTTCTTGTATATGCCTTAAACGATGAGCTAGAAATGCATTCGCTTGACGATATTCCTATTGTCACAGAATTTTCGGATGTCTTTCCGGATGATTTGCCTTGTTTAACTCCGGACAGAGCCAAGAGCGGAGCCTATCTCTAAAGCACCATATTAGATAGCCCCAGTTGAGCTAAAAGAGTTGAAAGTACAGTTGCAAGAATTGATCGAGAAGAAGTTTATACATCCTAGCATCTCACCTTGGGGAGCATTAGTTTTGTTTGTGAAGAAGAAGGATGGCCATATGAGACCGCATATCGATTACCAGGAGCTCTACAAAATCACCATCAACAATAGATATCCACTGTCCAGGATCAACTACTTGTTCGATCAATTGAAGGTAAGTATTTTAGATACTTACATAACAAAATTATACTTGTATGTGTGAATATGAACTGTAACCCTTGCGCACAAGGTGCCAAAGTGTTCAATAAGATTGATCTTCGCTACGGATATCACCAACTGAAGATCAAAGCAGAAGATGTTGCTAAGCCTGTATTCGTACTTGATATGGTCATTACGAGTTCTTAATGATGCCATTCGGGTTGGCTAAAACCACCCAGCATTTATGGATCTGATGAACAATGTCTTTCGCAAGCAGCTTTACAAGTTTGTAGTTGTATTCCTCAACGACATGCTCATATATTCACCGGACAAAGAGGCACATGCCAAACACTTGAGGATTGTGCTGAGTATATTGCAGGAGAAGTAGCTGTTAGGACATGCATTTCTGATTTAGTGGAAAAGGAAATAAGACAATGGAAATTAGAATGTGATTATGACGTTGATAAAATTTCGGTGGAATTTAAATTTTTCTTTAGGATTAAATAGGACATCGGTAGTAAATATAGGAGTTGGAAACGCTCGAAAAATAACTAAACAATAAGATAACGGATATATCGATATACGACAAAACTAGGTATCAATATTACGAACATACGATAGGATTTAAACAAATTAGTCAGTAGCAACTTAAGTCGGTAGACATAAATTAAATTCAATAAATTACATAACACAAGAAATTAGAACCACTTAAATAAAAGAAAAGGAATGTCGAACATGATAACCTAACTTGGAAAACAAGTAGAAGGAAAATGGATATATATATATATATTGAATATAAAAAAGCTACTGCCGTCGCCTTGTCCGGCGATCTCGGTAACCCTGCACGCAATCTGTGTGTTTCTGACCATGGCATCCCCATCAAGCCCTTCAGCCCCGGCCTCCTTCGCAGCCGTCCTACGCGGTGACTCACCACTACTGATTCGCCCAAAACAATCCTTTGTTTTAAGGGCTGCCCTTCCATTCACTTCGCCGACAATGAGGTAGATGCCTTGATCGCCCCCTTTTAATTCACACTCGTCGGTTCCTTCTTGCATGGCCGGCCGGCAATGGCAGCGTTGAAGAAAGCCTTTGATCGCATTGGCTTCATGGGCACCGTACATCTCGGACTCCTCGATAAGGCGCATACTTTGATACGCTTCGATCTCGAAAAGGACTACATTCGCTGTTTTTGCCGTCGCACTTGGTCCATTCTCGACTACCCTATGCAAGTGACAAAGTACACCTTTGACCTTGATCCACGGTATGACACACCCATTGTTCTGTGTGGATCTCTTTGGCGGGCCTCCTTTTTACCTGCATCATGAGTCATCTCTCTTTGACATTGTGTCTATGATAGGTACTCTGATCCATTTGGATACTACGACACAAAAGATTCTTCGATCATCCGTGGCTCGCGTGTGTATTGAGGTTGATGTTTCAAAAGAATTACCCACAAAACTACACATCCGAAGCCATGATCATGAATTCTTCCAGGTGGTGGTATATGAAGACATCCCGCTGTTTTACTCTAAGTGATGTGTGTTGGGTCACAAGTCTGGCAGTTGCCCTCCTGCCGTCACTGTAGAATTGCTAGCTATGCCTCAAAAGATTTGGAAGGAGAAGCTACCATCTACAACAGGATAGCCTGCTATGCCACAGAACAGCCTGCTTGTCTCGGAGCCCCTCGTCGTTGCCCCGGTTGAATCTTTACCACAGCCACCCAGTGCCTCGGTGGAACCTCCACTTCTGTCATTTTTACAGGATTTGGATCTATTGGGTTGTGTTACTGATGATCTTCAGCAGCCACATTGTCTGTCAGCGGATATATCCTATGGTCATTCGGACTCCGAGGTACACCTTGCCATGCACTCACGATCGACTCCCCCCACTATAGTTGATCTTCGCAGTACCTATCAGGCTGTGTTTGAGAATGTTGCGCATCACATGTCCCGTTTCACTCAGCCGCTGTCGGATGAGACATTGCTTCATCAGCTCCTTCACCCTCCTCCTACATCGGATGATCAAGGGTTTGTTATGTATATTAAAAAAAACATCATCGTCGACCCACAAATCAGGTATCTCACCCTCCTCGACAAGTGGTTACTCGTAGTTTGGCTCGTATCTCATGCTCTTTATCCTAGTCTTCTTAATCCAGCTCTTAATTTGGAATATTTGAGGTCTTCGCACCTCTTTGTCTCGCTTGCATTTATTATTGAAGCAGCACTCTCTCATGTTTTTTGTCGTCATTGAGCCTTGGCATTCTGTAGCACGCCGGCATCGTGAAAAGATTTAATTAGGGTTTTCTTCTTGTCTGGAACTATGTGAGGATCGTATATGGTGCTTTTGGTGCAGAGAGTTTCTGGATTTGTAGGAATCTCGGATAGGGGAGTAGGATTCACACATGCGGTTACGTATTCCCACGACGAATTTCAGTTTTTAGCATTCTTGTGTAAATGGAATGCATACTGTTGTGGAGCGTCGTTCATTGTGGGAAGAACTCAAAGCATTTGGGAACTCCACCATGGAACCATGGTTACTATTAGGGGATTTTAACACTGTGTTATCACTCTAGGATCACAAGGGGGTAGCTCGGCCTGCATTATCCTCCTCAGCGGATTTCAATGCCATTGTTGATTATTGTGCCTGGCATGTCATCCTATATTTTGGCACCTGTTTTACTCGGCTTGGTGGCCGAGGGTCGGGGAGAGTCTAGTGTCGATTAGACTGGGTGTTCTACAACGCAGCTTTCTACAATCTCTTTCCTCATATTAAGCTCACTCATTTAAGTCGTGTTACATCCAATCATTGCCCTTTATTTCTTGAGTGTGGCTCGGTTGTGACTGCTAGTCCTAAACAGTTTTGCTTTCTCTCGGTATGGACTTCCCACCCTCAATTTCTATCTTTTATTCGTCATAAATAGGAATCATACCCCACCACTGGGGGCATGTGGGTTTTTTGCATGAAATTACGCTTATGGAAGCGCGAACTCTCAGTTTGGAATAAGGATTTTTTTTGGGAATATATTTTGGAGAGTTGAATATGTTGAACGCCGAGTACAAGGCGCTGAGCTGGCCTGTGACATTGCTCCATCAGATGACACATGCCTTGCATATCATGCGGCACAAGCAGAGTTCTGAATTGCATGCACTCATGAAACGGATTTATGGAAGCAGAAGGCATGAGTTAAGTGGTTGAAGGATGGCGAAGCAAAAACAAAATATTACCATGCCATTGTTTGGGTTCGGGGTCAATAGCGATGACAGTATATTCATCGCATACAGTGTACCGATGATACTTGTGTGACACTCAAGAAGATATTCAGCAGGCTGCAGTTGACTTTTATACAACCATGTGCACAGCTCAGCCTACGCTAGATGATCCGAATTTGCTAGATGACATCCCTCACATACTGACAGCTTCAAGCAATGACCAGTTGACCTCTATGCCATCCGGGGATGATGTTTGCCATGCTATCTGGGCATTGGACCCTCAAAGTGCCGTAGGACCAGGCGGCTACAATGGGTGCTTTTACCGAGTGTGTTGGGAGATCATCCATTCTGATGTATACAAGGTCGTCCAAGAATGTTTCTTAGGCTTTCCTTTGCCTAAGTCTGTGGCTCACATATTGATTGTCCTCCTCCTGAAAGGGTCATCGTAGACATATTTTACTGATTATAGACCAATCGCCTTGTGTACATTTTTTAGCAAGATACAGACCCGAATACTTGCAACTTGGCTGAACACTGTACTTCCCAAAATTATTTCTCCAGAACAAGCCGGCTTTCAAAAAGGTAAAGGTATTGCCGAATACCTTTTACTTGGTAATGAGATGATTCATTGGCTTGATCGAGTGAGTAGGCATTTCCTGCGATTG
Organism: Eustoma russellianum; assembly: GCA_036186865.1. Classification (NCBI taxonomy): domain Eukaryota; kingdom Viridiplantae; phylum Streptophyta; class Magnoliopsida; order Gentianales; family Gentianaceae; genus Eustoma; species Eustoma russellianum. The sequence continues at coordinate 17,551,260 of AP025066.1, read as the reverse complement.
GTATTGGCACGATTTGATTTTTCTGAGTTCTTCATCACTTTAGTGCTAATCATCTCAGTAGCACCTATTTCTCTGTTTTGATCAATGGTGCTCCCAGTGGTTTCTTCAGGTCTACTCGTGGGGTGAAGCAAGGTGATCCCCTCTCTCTATTACTCTTTATTGTGGTGACGGAAGTTTTTACATAGGCACTTAATTCCCACATTAACTGCGGCTTTATTCGTCCACTCCCTCTCGGCCGACTACCACTTACCATCTCTCATTTGTCCTATGCGGATGATCTCCTTCTCTTTCTTGCTGCTGATAGACGCAATTTACGGCATATCAAACATTTTCTGACCATGTATGAACAAGCTTCATGGCAAGAAGTTAACTATCATAAGAGCAATGTTGTCTTCTCTTCTGGCATCTCCAACACTTATCGGCGTGACTTGATCAGCATCTTGTCTATGCGCGAGTCTTCTTTGCCACTAAAATACTTGGGTTCATATTTGCACAAGAGCATCTCGCGCAAGATACATTGCACAGATCTATTGTCTCATGTTGATACTCGCCTTCGCAGCTGGCAAAAAAAATCTTGGGGCCTGCAGGTCGCATTACTCTTCTACAGTCTATTTTATCCTCCATGCCCCTGCACATTATGGCTAGAGCATGTCTTCCTCGGGGGGTCATTCGGTCCCTTGAGAGCTGCTTTGCCAGATTTTTTTGGGGGCCAGGTCACCACCACTGGATCTCTTGGCCGCAACTTTTCCTGCCCACGTAGGATGGAGGCCTTGGCATTCGTGATTTGAATGCACTGCAAGATGCCTTTGCATGTAAGGTATGGCATCTATATCACTGTAGTGATTCTTTGTGGGGCCGCTACATGCGAGCTCAACATGTTGTCCGCCTAGATTTTTTGTCATGCATATATGACTCTGCTGGATGGAAGTGTATATGTGCCATCCATCCCCTATGCCTAAGATCACCACTTTGCGGTCTCCCAACCCAGTCCTGCCTAGTCCTTCAGGGGCATTTGCTTTGAAGATGACCTATACCACTGTTCGACCATCTCGGTCACCACTCCTGTCACATGACTTTATCTAGCGTCAGACACAGCGGTCGGCTATTCAGCTATTCCTTTGGCATCTCTATAACGGTGCCCTTCCCTTACCAGATAAATTTCTTAAGTTCATACATTTTCTGCCCTCTCGGTGTCTATTCTATTAGTCGGATAGTGCTTCAACACTTCATCTTTTTTTCTCTGCCTTGAGGTACGCATGATATGGTCATATTTCGCCGCTTTGCTTGATGTTACTCCTTTCAGTGGTGGTTCATGGAGATCTTATCTGATGCTCATCTTGTGCTCGGCTCCCCCCAATATTTTGGGGGCAATGCATCTTATCTTTCCTGGAGTGTTACTGTGGAGTGTATGGAAAATGTATGCCTCCATTGTCTTCGACACTTCTCTTTGGTCTCCATGCTTGGTTATTCGCTTTATTCGTACAGATCTTTATGTTTGGGCATCTTCGATGTTTGGTACTAAGCTAGCAGCGAATGTGCCTTGTCTTATTTCTGCCGGCCTTTCACCTCCCTTACGTATTCTTTGGCCTTGCATTCTTCAGTAGTCACCACACTCGGTTGGTCGCCTCAAGCTGAACACAGACGCCGTAGTTGGCCGCTATATGGCAAGCGGTGGAGCCATTGTTCGTGACTCTGCTGGCACATTTCTGCATTCAATTTCTTCCCCCTCTGCATTGATATGGCACTGCGGGTGGAAGCCCATGCTGTACTTCTGGCTGCTATGCATTATCTCCCGCGATATGGATGCTTTACTCAAGAGGTGGATTGCGCCGATCTCTTAGACGTTATTGCCTCAGTCTCTTCCTCACTGGCTCTAGATTTTATGCGCTTACCTGATCTGCTGCACTCGCTAGTCCTATCGGTTGTACATACACCACATGAGACAAGCATGCCTACTCATTTGCTAGCACAGTTGGCACTCCCCACTCATCTTTTTACTGCCTACACCACCTGGCCTCCTTGCCCCAGTATGTTAAAGGCCTGGTTCTTGTTGATACTTCCTTAGCGACTTTCCGGCATCCCAGTTGTGATACGCATCATGGTGCACAACTACCTTGACTGCATTGTGCCTACGGCAGTTATGTCTCCCAATGGGTTGGCGATTTTTGACAGTTGTTGCCCATGGCCGTCATGGCTACGGGCAAATTGGGTATATTTAGTTACCAGTTTCTCACAGCTTATTATGCCTACTTTCATGTTTGTATACTGATGATTGTTTTTTGGATTTGCCTACTATCTGAGGTACACTTTCCTTCCCTGGACAAACTGCATCGGAAAGTTTCCCATTCGGGTTGGCATACACTTCTGGTTAGCCTTGGTCCTCTTGGGGCCAAGCAATGCGGGTATGTGGATAGTACATTCTTCATTGTCTTATTTGTAGAAATATGAGGGTTTGAGTGATTTCAAAATAAAGAAATTTGAATATATATATATATATAAACGTTGGATATATATATATATATATACACAAGTGTACATGTATGCATGATAACTTGCCTTATTTAGCTTATATATTATGTTGCCGAACTAACGAGCCATGAAGCTTTAAAGCTTACATCATATGGCGAACATTTGTTGAGTTTATACTATTTTCAGGTGCCACAATTAATGAACTAAAGTAGTTCATTAAGTGAAGTACTTAGTTTAATAAACTAAGTAGTTCATTAAAGGAAGATGCATTTGGAAAAGACATGAAGGCAACATGGCTATGGAAGGAAAGTTCTCTCCTCCTCCCCACATCAATTTCACACGCCATATATACATAATATATATGTATTTTCAGATTTTTTAAAAAGGCACATACACATTTATTCCAACGTACTATCGACACGTTATATATCTTACGAACGTACGATTACGTCACACCACTATACTTAACTCATATTTATGAGTATATTCAGATCTTATATCATATGATATAAGATATGGTGATGACAAATTAAATACGACACGATAAAAGGTTCTAAACCGAAATTTGTCGTATCGGGCGATACCAAAACTTCGCCAACGTGTCACGTACTTGCCATAAATAAATGGCCAGCCCATATACATCAAAATTTATTAAAAATTTCGTGCCATACACTGTATATTGAGACAAAAATACTTTCCATGTTGGCACACACAAATCATCCCACATTTAGGCCAAAATGTGAAGATTCCAATTTTATTTTTGTCACATGTTTATGGTACCACTTTAAATCAGCCAAGTGCTGAAAAATTAAAGCATATATTATATATATTATGTATAACATAATATATATAGCATGTGCAAAAGTTGGAATTTAAATTAGAGAAAAATCGGGTAATCGATAAATATCGAAAATTCGGTTTTCTACGCACTTGACATGGAACGTTTTTCTTGAACATGATGTGGCACGTATCTAGACACTTTTTACATATAATATACATCTTAAAGTGTTCTAGAAAATTAAATTAAGGGCTGATTGGAATATTACATGTGTGTAATATTAAATGTGCACTATTTTACAAAGTTAGCAAAAATAAATTTCAGCACATGCATATACACACTTAAACGTCACCCCAGCTGAGATGGAGCACATGTGGAGCCTTGTTGGCATGTTGATTGGTCAAGAATCAATCATACAATGTTGATGAATCAAAGAGAGAAGCTACAAAAGGTAAGTTTTCAACATACACCTCTCTTATGTCACATGCTGAAAATTTCAGCATGTCACACATCTTGTGGCCGATTTCTTCAACATTAAGGGAGATATTTTGTTGATTTTTCATTAAGGAATAAATCAAAGGAGTTATGGAAATGATTTGAATTGTATGTAAGGTTATTAAGTGTGATATCCTTTATATCACACATGCTGAAATTTTTCAGCATGTGTGAAGTTGGTTATGGCCGAATGTAACCTCCTTTTGGTGTCCAAATTCATTCTCAATCTTGTAGCAAGACTTACCTTAAATAATGGATGAATTTTTATGGAAGAAATTCAAAGAAAAATGGAAGAAATCCAGATTTATTTCATGTGGTTAATGCTGAAAATTTCAGCATTGAAACACCTTGATGTGGCCGATTTTTTTTGAGAAGGAAGGAAGGATTTTTGTGTCTCACACTTTATGACAAATTGTGACTATTATGGCATGATTTAATAATTGATTATTTGGCATATATTTAGTGTTTTTTTCAGAATATCCATGTCATCAAAATGATGACAACATTGAGCCAATCAAAAGGTGCCAAGTAAGCAATGACTAAATGATGGTCCAATGGAGTGATGCCAAGTAAGCAAAACAATGTCACCATGATGTCTCACACTCTCTCAAGCAATTAAAAGGAAATTTTCAAGAGAAGAGAGGGGTGCAAGGGGATGGCTGGACATTCTATAAGGAGAAGAGAAGAACAAACAAAAACAACACCAAGAATTACATTCAAAAGTGATCAAAGTGCAAAAGCTTTCTTCTCCTACACTTTCTTTCTTTCTTCTCTTGTAAAAAGCCTATTGTATTTTATTTCTTTCATTCTTGAATAGGCTTCATAGAAACCACCATTCATACATCTTTGTAAAAGATTGATCAAGGTGTGATCAATCTTCATTCTAGCAAGGTGGTGGTGTTCGTGCAAATTGTACTCACAACACAAGGTTTGTAAAGGGTTGGAGTTAAGGTGTAACTCTATCAACCCTGCGGTAAGGTGTACTGCGTGTGTGAAATTAGTGTGAACCAAGGAAGGTGTTCCTTGAAGACTGGAGTAGGTTGTTTATAACCGAACCAGTATAAAATTCTTGGTGCAATTTACTTTCTGCATTTACGTTTCAGTTTCTGCGCTGTTTACTCATATTGTTCACGTTCGCAAAAATAGTAAACGTTTTCTAAAAATTATAAAAATTTCCAGAAACATACATAAACGTTCTAGGGTTAATTTGGCACAAGTTTCAACCCTTTTGGACAAGTATAGGTCAGTCAAACATCAAAAGTTCTGAGACTAGTGCAGTCTGATTTTCAGACTTGCAAAGGTTGAGACTTTGGGTGTATTTGACCTACTTCCCAAAAGAATTTTCAAAAACTGTTTCAACCCATTTAAATACAGTGTGTGAAGAGTTATTGGTCAAATTTTCAGATCATTTGGACATTCACACAAATAGGAATTAATTTTTCAAAACCATCTACCGGTTCTGGCAGATTTGCACAATCTGAGTGCCAACGGTTTTTGAAGGGGTTAAAGGTTGAATTTTGATTTGAAATTTTTAGGGGACCCTCAAAACATCTGAGGCTAAGTTCTCTCAAAATTTCATAATTTTTGGAGACCTCTAACCTAGTTTTTAAAACGTTTTAAAACTGGTCCTGAAAACAGAATCTGTTTTCAGAACTTGAATTGGTTAGGTTTAAAGAAATTTTAAAAACCATATTTTCCGCACCACCTATTCAACCCCCCCCCCCCCCCTTCTAGTGGTGCCTTGCAGATCCTACAAGTGGTATCAGAGCGCAGGAATACTCACGACAAGGAATCCAACGATTCAGTGAGATGGTATCCACAAATCTCAAAACCGAACAAGAAGGTATGTCGAGCCAAAGGCCTCCACTCTTTGACGGTGAGTCTTTTATTCAATGGAAACTTAGGATGAAACTTTTTCTTATGGCTATAGACATAGACCTTTGGTCAATAATTGAAGATGGTCCATATGTCCCATCTAAATTGTCCATTGTAGATGGAGTCACACTAGAAGTAATTAAAACGAGACAAGACTATACTAGTGAAGACAAAAAGAAACTGAGTATGAATGCTAAGGCCATGCAATTACTCTTAAATGGTTTAAGTAAGAGTGAGTCTAGTTATGTGTCCAATTGTTTGAGTGCACAAGAAATGTGGAGAATCTTAGAAATGAAACACGAAGGCACAAGTCAAGTAAAAGAGTCTAAAATTAATATGCTCATGTCTACTCTTGAGTCTTTTAAGTTGTTGCCTAATGAGTCAATTGTAGATATGGATCTTCGTTTGACTAACATCTATAATTCTCTTGAGTCTCTTGGTAAGGCTTTTACAACGCAGGAAAAGGTACAGAAAGTCCTACGGAGCCTTCCTTCGGAATGGGATCCTAAAGTGACTGCTATAGAAGAAAGCAAGGAGACAAAATCAATAAAAATGGAAGAACTCATTGGTTCACTCAAAGTTTATGAAAACAAACTTATTATTCGGAAATCGGAATCAACCAAACAAGGTAAGACAATTGCTTTTAAATCAAATGAATACGTCTCCCCTCCCTCCGATCACGTAGATGATAGTGATTCCGAATCGGATAATGATGACTTAATTCTATTGGCAAAAGGACTAAGAAGATTCATGAGAAAATCATTTAGAAATAAAAACAAGGGCACTACATCTAAGAGAAATAAAAACAAGTCAAATGATAAGGACATTAAATGTTATGAATGCGGCAAACTCGGACACTTATCATATGACTGCCCAAACAAAGAAAAGCAAACTAATAAGTACCCTGACAAGGAGCGGAACAAAAATAGACCCGTCTCAGATCCTAAACAAAGGAAACGTGCACTAAAGGCCTCCACATGGAGTGACTCATCAGACTCTGAAACTGAGACCGAAGAGGAGACCGCTCAAGTTTGCTTCGCTTCAAAGGCGTCTAATGAGGTATCATCCGATTCTGACTCTGACTCTGAACCTTCTTATGATGATCTTTTTAGTCAGTATCTTGAATTACACAAATTTACTAAGACTCTCGCAAAAGAAAAGAAACGTTTAATTGAAGACAAGAAACTGTTAGAATCTTCTAACGAGAATCTTGTCGCTCAATTAAGCGATTCAAAGAAAGAGTCTTCATGTGTCATCACTGCATTAAAAACCGAGATCTCATCATTGACTTCTCAAAATAATGAAATGAAATCCGAGATTTCAAATTTGAAATCAAGGAATACAGACTTAGAGAAAATGATGAAACAATTCGATACAGGGTCAAACATGTTGCATCGCATCATATTATCACAAAAGCATGACAGTGACAAAACTGGATTGGGATACGTTGATACTAACGAAGTATCAACCAAACCAACCAAGTTTGTTGTGTCTAAGAAAGTAGACAACCCTAAGCATCAAGTGGCGTCTAAGATGACGCAAAAAGCACCCCCTTCCACACGCCCCACTCCCTCATATCATGTGAAATATAACGTTGTACCATATAGATATGAGAAGAAGAGATCAATGCATACACGAAATACATATCATCCACGTACTACGCACACACACACAAGGACATATCACAAACGTCCTTCATACAATGAGTACAGGGGAGTCCTTGGGCAAAGACCCAAAGTACATGCACCACATGTATACTATATCGCACCTTCATCTACTTTCTTGCCATTTGATAGACCGAGAAGGATCACCCAAGTATGGGTACCGAAAGGTACCTTTACTAAAAGGTGATTAACTAACTCGAAAGGACCCAAAATTAAAAGGGTACCTAAATCACCTTTTTACATTGCAGGGAGACCACTCATCAAAAGACACATCAATAAAGTGGTTCCTTGACAGTGGTTGCTCGAGGCACATGACAGGTGACCCGAGCCTATTCTCCAAATTGAAGAAGGTCACAAAAGGCGGATCCGTGACCTTTGGAGACAACAATGAAGGCAAGATCATTGGTAAAGGTACGATTGGAAATCCGGATACACTTCAAATCTCCAACGTGTTTTTGGTAAGCAACTTATCTTACAATCTTCTTAGTATTTCGCAATTTGTTGACAATGGTTTCAATGTGTGTTTTACTCACCCTTACTGTAATATAATAAATAAAAATGGAGAAACTGTTTTAAAAGGAAAACGTGAAGGAAATATATTCACACTATCTATGGATGATGTAGTAGATGCCAAAGTTAAATGCTTTATGTCAAATGAACCCAATGTGAATTTGTGGCATAGACGTCTAGGACACATAGGTATTTCTACACTAGAAAAATTGTAACAAAAGAGCCTAGTACGGGGATTGCCTAAGCTTGATTTAGACAACTTTCAGTTGTATGAATCTTGCATAAAAGGCAAACAAACACGTGAGTCACTTAAGCCTAAAAATGAGATAAGCACGACTAGAATACTAGAACTATTGCATATCGATTTGTTTGGTCCTAGTCGTACTACAAGCCTTGGTGGGTGTCACTATGCATGTGTAATTGTTGATGACTTTTCTCGTTATACTTGGACTTTATTTCTTGCACATAAGGATGATAGCGCCGTAGAAATCGCTAAATTAATTAAACAACTTGAAAATCAATACAGCGTAAATGTGAAAAGAATAAGAAGCGATAGAGGCGGTGAGTTTAAAAATAAAGAGATGATTTCATTCTGTGAAGAAAAAGGAATTAAACATGAGTTTTCGCCACCTAGAACTCCACAATTAAATGGAGTAGTAGAAAGAAAGAATCGCACACTACAAGAAATCGCTAGAACTATGCTTTGCGAAAATAAATTACCTAGATTTCTGTGGGCGGAAGCCGTAAATTGTGCATGCTATATTGTAAATCGCCTATCTATAAGAAAGAAAATAAACAAGACGCCTTACGAAATTTTGAATGATCGCATGCCTAAGATAGATTATTTTCATGTGTTTGGATGCAAATGTTTTGTCTTGAATACAAAAGATAACTTAGATAAATTTGAATCCAAATCGATTGAGTGCATTTTTATTGGGTATTCCATAAATTCAAAAGCATATAGATGTTATGATCCTCTCACTAGACAAATCATAGAATCTATTCATGTTAAATTCAATGAATTTGGAGAGATTGATAAAGAAAAGGAATATGATGATGATTTTGAATTGAAACCCGTTTTGGATGAAGAAAATGAATCTTTTGATATGCATGAGATGAATGAGACACTAGAAATGCATGATCATATAGAAATGCATGATAACTTAGAAAATAATCAACCAAGATGGCATAGAGATCACCCACATGATCTCATCATAGGCGACATCACTCACGGTGTACGACCACGTAGAAGAATCACTTCGGATGAAATAAATGAATTTCATGCTATGATTTCTGAAATTGAGCCTAAAAATGTGCATGATGCTTTGAGTGATTCATCTTGGATTGATGCTATGCATGACGAACTTAATCAATTCGTTAGAAATGATGTATGGGATTTAGTGCCACGACCACAAGATAAGACAATAATAGGCACAAAGTGGGTATTTAGGAACAAAATGAATGAGGAAGGAAAGGTCGTTAGAAATAAAGCAAGACTCGTAGCTCAAGGATATAATCAAGAAGAAGGAATAGACTACGATGAAACATTTGCACCCGTAGCACGTCTAGAAGCTATACGACTCTTACTTGCTATTGCTTGCTTGAAAGATTTTAAATTATATCAAATGGACGTCAAAAGTGCTTTTCTAAACGGATTTATACAAGAAGAAGTATACGTGAAGCAACCACCCGGTTTTGAAGATTTGAAACATCCATATCACGTGTACAAACTAAAGAAGGCACTATATGGCCTAAAGCAAGCGCCGAGAGCATGGTATGATCGTTTTGCCACTTTTCTTTTAGAAAATAATTTTAAACGTGGTACTATAGATAGTACACTATTTTTGAAACAAGAAAAATCAGATTTACTTATTATTCAAATTTACGTAGATGACATTATTTTTGGTTCTACCTCACATAGACTCGTTAAGGATTTTAAAAATTGTATGAAAGCTGAATTTGAAATGTCTATGGTTGGTGAACTTAATTATTTTCTTGGCTTGCAGATTAAGCAAACGAGTAAAGGAATTCATATAAGCCAAGCTAAGTGCGTAAACGACATGATCAAGAAATTCAATTTTGAAAATTTGAAACCATCACCCACGCCTATGAGTGTCACTACTAAATTAGACAAAGATGAACATGGTAAAGATGTTGATAATGGATTATATAGATCTATGATAGGTTCTTTACTATATTTAACTGCTAGTAGGCCTGACATCATGTTTAGCGTATGCATGTGTGCTTGTTTTCAAAGTCAACCTAAGGTGTCACACTTAAATGCAGTAAAAAGAATATTCCGCTATATTAAGCACACACCCACCTTAGGTATTTGGTACGATAAGGATTCTACATTCGACTTACATGCTTATACTGATGCAGATTATGGTGGCTGCAAAATAGATAGAAAAAGCACGAGCGGAACTTGCCAATTTATAGGAAATTCCCTCATTTCGTGGTTTTCCAAAAAGCAAGCAAGTGTTGCTTTGTCCACTACTGAGGCTGAGTATATGGCTCTTAGCCTTTGCTGCACACAGTTGTTGTGGATAAAACAACAACTTTCGGACTTTGAAATTACCGTAGATAAAATCCCTATATATTGTGATAGTATGAGTGCAATAAATTTGTCTAAGAACCCTGTATTACACTCTAAGGCTAAGCATATAGAAGTTCGCTATCATTTTCTTCGTGATCACGTTAACAATGGTAATATTGTCATAGATCACGTACGCACAGAATCGCAAGTAGCGGATATATTTACAAAGGCCTTAAATCAAGCCACATTTGAATCTCTCCGTTCTAAATTAGGCATGCTTCCTGTTGACGTGATTTAATGCGATATCATTGATTTACTTTCCTTTTTGACAGGAATCTTTTGATTAACTTTCAAAAATAAAGGGGGAGAGAGAAGCATGATTTAAGGGGGAGAGAGAGATTTAAGGAGATTTAAGGGGGAGAGAGATCACTGATTGATTCTAATTGCATGAATCAAGGGGAACCGGATTTGAAATTCGAAATTCAAATTTCAAATCTGTGCATAATTCAAGGGGGAGATAACACTTAAATCATGTACACTAGTTATTTTGAAAATCATCAAAAGGAGGAGATTGTAGAAATATGAGGGTTTGAGTGATTTCAAAATAAAGAAATTTGAATATATATATATATATATATATATATATATATATAAACGTTGGATATATATATATATATACACAAGTGTACATGTATGCATGATAACTTGCCTTATTTAGCTTATATATTATGTTGCCGAACTAACGAGCCATGAAGCTTTAAAGCTTACATCATATGGCGAACATTTGTTGAGTTTATACTATTTTCAGGTGCCACAATTAATGAACTAAAGTAGTTCATTAAGTGAAGTACTTAGTTTAATAAACTAAGTAGTTCATTAAAGGAAGATGCATTTGGAAAAGACATGAAGGCAACATGGCTATGGAAGGAAAGTTCTCTCCTCCTCCCCACATCAATTTCACACGCCATATATACATAATATATATGTATTTTCAGATTTTTTAAAAAGGCACATACACATTTATTCCAACGTACTATCGACACGTTATATATCTTACGAACGTACGATTACGTCACACCACTATACTTAACTCATATTTATGAGTATATTCAGATCTTATATCATATGATATAAGATATGGTGATGACAAATTAAATACGACACGATAAAAGGTTCTAAACCGAAATTTGTCGTATCGGGCGATACCAAAACTTCGCCAACGTGTCACGTACTTGCCATAAATAAATGGCCAGCCCATATACATCAAAATTTATTAAAAATTTCGTGCCATACACTGTATATTGAGACAAAAATACTTTCCATGTTGGCACACACAAATCATCCCACATTTAGGCCAAAATGTGAAGATTCCAATTTTATTTTTGTCACATGTTTATGGTACCACTTTAAATCAGCCAAGTGCTGAAAAATTAAAGCATATATTATATATATTATGTATAACATAATATATATAGCATGTGCAAAAGTTGGAATTTAAATTAGAGAAAAATCGGGTAATCGATAAATATCGAAAATTCGGTTTTCTACGCACTTGACATGGAACGTTTTTCTTGAACATGATGTGGCACGTATCTAGACACTTTTTACATATAATATACATCTTAAAGTGTTCTAGAAAATTAAATTAAGGGCTGATTGGAATATTACATGTGTGTAATATTAAATGTGCACTATTTTACAAAGTTAGCAAAAATAAATTTCAGCACATGCATATACACACTTAAACGTCACCCCAGCTGAGATGGAGCACATGTGGAGCCTTGTTGGCATGTTGATTGGTCAAGAATCAATCATACAATGTTGATGAATCAAAGAGAGAAGCTACAAAAGGTAAGTTTTCAACATACACCTCTCTTATGTCACATGCTGAAAATTTCAGCATGTCACACATCTTGTGGCCGATTTCTTCAACATTAAGGGAGATATTTTGTTGATTTTTCACTAAGGAATAAATCAAAGGAGTTATGGAAATGATTTGAATTGTATGTAAGGTTATTAAGTGTGATATCCTTTATATCACACATGCTGAAATTTTTCAGCATGTGTGAAGTTGGTTATGGCCGAATGTAACCTCCTTTTGGTGTCCAAATTCATTCTCAATCTTGTAGCAAGACTTACCTTAAATAATGGATGAATTTTTATGGAAGAAATTCAAAGAAAAATGGAAGAAATCCAGATTTATTTCATGTGGTTAATGCTGAAAATTTCAGCATTGAAACACCTTGATGTGGCCGATTTTTTTTGAGAAGGAAGGAAGGATTTTTGTGTCTCACACTTTATGACAAATTGTGACTATTATGGCATGATTTAATAATTGATTATTTGGCATATATTTAGTGTTTTTTTCAGAATATCCATGTCATCAAAATGATGACAACATTGAGCCAATCAAAAGGTGCCAAGTAAGCAATGACTAAATGATGGTCCAATGGAGTGATGCCAAGTAAGCAAAACAATGTCACCATGATGTCTCACACTCTCTCAAGCAATTAAAAGGAAATTTTCAAGAGAAGAGAGGGGTGCAAGGGGACGGCTGGACATTCTATAAGGAGAAGAGAAGAACAAACAAAAACAACACCAAGAATTACATTCAAAAGTGATCAAAGTGCAAAAGCTTTCTTCTCCTACACTTTCTTTCTTTCTTCTCTTGTAAAAAGCCTATTGTATTTTATTTCTTTCATTCTTGAATAGGCTTCATAGAAACCACCATTCATACATCTTTGTAAAAGATTGATCAAGGTGTGATCAATCTTCATTCTAGCAAGGTGGTGGTGTTCGTGCAAATTGTACTCACAACACAAGGTTTGTAAAGGGTTGGAGTTAAGGTGTAACTCTATCAACCCTGCGGTAAGGTGTACTGCGTGTGTGAAATTAGTGTGAACCAAGGAAGGTGTTCCTTGAAGACTGGAGTAGGTTGTTTATAACCGAACCAGTATAAAATTCTTGGTGCAATTTACTTTCTGCATTTACGTTTCAGTTTCTGCGCTGTTTACTCATATTGTTCACGTTCGCAAAAATAGTAAACGTTTTCTAAAAATTATAAAAATTTCCAGAAACATACATAAACGTTCTAGGGTTAATTTGGCACAAGTTTCAACCCTTTTGGACAAGTATAGGTCAGTCAAACATCAAAAGTTCTGAGACTAGTGCAGTCTGATTTTCAGACTTGCAAAGGTTGAGACTTTGGGTGTATTTGACCTACTTCCCAAAAGAATTTTCAAAAACTGCTTCAACCCATTTAAATACAGTGTGTGAAGAGTTATTGGTCAAATTTTCAGATCATTTGGACATTCACACAAATAGGAATTAATTTTTCAAAACCATCTACCGGTTCTGGCAGATTTGCACAATCTGAGTGCCAACGGTTTTTGAAGGGGTTAAAGGTTGAATTTTGATTTGAAATTTTTAGGGGACCCTCACAACATCTGAGGCTAAGTTCTCTCAAAATTTCATAATTTTTGGAGACCTCTAACCTAGTTTTTAAAACGTTTTAAAACTGGTCCTGAAAACAGAATCTGTTTTCAGAACTTGAATTGGTTAGGTTTAAAGAAATTTTAAAAACCATATTTTCCGCACCACCTATTCAACCCCCCCCCCTTCTAGTGGTGCCTTGCAGATCCTACATTATTTCCTACTTCCACTATTCTCCATTTGTTGTTCATCGACCTATCTTCGTTTGCCTGCTTAAGATGAGTGGGGTTGCTTGGACCAGATCTGCATCGCCGCGCCCACTGCATGATCGGACGCATCATATGTTATCCTTCTACAGTTCATTGTATTTCGTATTACATAGTTTTATACCTTATTTTTTCTTTTGCTTTGCTTTATGACTCCTATATTTATTTCCAATTCTTTTTGGAGAGTCTCCCATTGCCATAGGGCCACACATGTAACCATTGTATTCTTCCGCCACAAGTGAAGGTAATATTGATAGAATCCCTGACGGTACCGCCCATCCTTAACAAATATATATCTATATATATATCTATATATATTTTTTTTTATACAACGGTGTTTTTATTGATATTAACCTCACTTGTGGTGGAGGGAAACCTTAGTACAAAATGTCTGAGTATGCGAATAAATGACACAATGAACTAATAAGAACATATCTCCAGTCATATATGATATGCCGCATTAAAACCTTGCCAGGAAAAACCACCCTTGTGGATAAAACCCTAGCGAAGGAAAAAGCGTACATATTTATACAACCATCATTGAGATGTTTTAGATTCGAGATTGAGTACAAATATGTGTAGTTTACAATCCGAGTGTTGGGTCGAGTGCGCCAAATGATGCAGTTGTTGCTTGATGGTGTCGCGTCCAGGTGTACCACAGGACAAAGCCAAATCATGGTGATGCCAGTGAGTATGAACAGCCACTTGATGAACAGAGTCGGTGTAACGGCCACTGAGTCCGCCAGTGAACAACAGAGATATCTCGCCACCAACAAGTATAGTCCAAGACATGAAAGAGCAAGTATAAAGGGGCAGTTACGAAACAGAAGTGAACAGTATAAAAGGCTGGCCAAGAGATAACAGTACATACCGAACCTGCCTGAATCCCTTAGGAGACAGGCAGGGGAATTCCGGACTCGCCAGTCCCTATGGAAGACAAGCTGGGACCGCATAAGGGAGAGACTCCAACTCCAATGTATCCGATTAGGTTTCTCCAAAGCACAGACAAATGAGCGAACGAGAATCCAAGTCACATGTAAACTCAAGAGAGTAGTGACCATCAAACGTCGAAGACGCGAAATTGCCAATGTAGCAGTAATACCAAAGAATACATCAGTCTTGTACAGCATATACAGTATAAGAAAATATAGCGTTAAGATGGTAGTCTCACCAAAGCTGCCTATACTTACAAAAGTACAGGCAGCAACAGCATATAGACGCCAATCCATGTGGAAGACCTTGATAGTGCGACCCTCTCCATGTATAAGGAGCATCCTCAGTCCCTCTCCATGTATATTTGAACAAAAGATTTTATTGGAATAAGCCCTCACTTTTGGCGGAGGAAAACCTTATTACAAAAATCGAAAAGAGAAGACAATACTATGCGATTATCAACATCCATATAACATATGATATGCCGCATTAAGACCTTGCCAAGTAAAACCACCCTGATATATATATATATATATATATATATATATATATATATATATATATATATATATTGATGAAAGATTCATAAAAAAAAGGATGACGGCGCAGCTTAGGCGATCCTGGGCGCTCTTGCGGCGCTAGCCGCCGCCACCGGCAATTCTCACTTGCTCACCATCTTTCTTCTCCTACTGCTCATGCCCTGTGGGTTCTGTGATTGAAAGCTACCGAAAGCACTCACCTTTTCCTGCAAACGGTATTCACATTGCGTCCGATTGGTGCCTCAGCATTATTCATCACAATGGCATCCACGGCGCCTTCGTTCTCTGCCGTGGTGACTGGAGGCTCGTCATCAGCGAAAATCTCCATTTCACCCAAAACGGTATCGAGGCACAAAGGTATTCCTATGATCTCTTTTCTTGATTCAGAAATTGATGCATTAGCTGCGCCATTCAAATATTCTTTGGTCGGTACGTTTTGGTATGGAAGGCCTCCATTGAAGGTGATCCGGGAAGTATTTGAAAAAATAGGCTTTCATAATGATCTGCGCATCACCCTTATTGATCAATCTCACATCCTCTTGAATTTTCGACAAGAAGCGGATTATCTCCGTTGTTTCTATCGTAGATCTTGGCATATCTCAGGCTGTCATATGTGTATCACTAAATGGACTGTCGACTTTGACCCACAGACTGATGTTCCCATTGTTCCTGTTTGGGTGGCTTTTCCTGGGTTGCCGGTTCACTTACACTGCCGAGAAGCTTTATTTGAGATAGTGAAGCCGATAGGCTCCCCACTCAAATTAGATGTAGCGACATCAGATGCTCTTCGCCCGTCAGTGGCAAGAATCTGTGTGGAAGTTGATGTATCACAGGAGCTCCCGCAAAAAATATATCTGCAGGCAAAACAACGACTTATACTGCAGACAGTGGTTTATGAAGATTTGCCAAAATATTGTACTGCCTGTCGTCGACTAGGCCATGATCATTTGAATTGTGCGCCACAGCAATCGGCGCAGTCTACCATTCCGCCACCTCCACCGCCGCCACCATCTCGACCGCCAAAACAGAGATGGACTCCAATTAAGAAGAAGACAGCTGTCCCACCTTCTCAGGCACCCTCATCCTCTCAGCCACCTCTAGAGGCTAATTTGACACCAGTGACAGAGCCTCAAGCTTCTTCTATCCCGGCTATCGCTGAGCCGGACCCGCAGCCTGTTGCTGAAGATCCTCTACATGATCTTTTCTGTGATGCTCCAGATCACCAGTTACCGGAGGACATCCCACATACTGAATTTGGTCACTTGTCCAACACAGAACTGCCGATGGAAGCACACACTGATGGCCCTCTAATCGTTCCTATGGAAGTTGCACGTCGCATGCAAATGTTAAATACTTCACCCGATGATGTCATGCTAATATCGCGACTATCGGATCACCCGGAGGAGGCACCATTCGTGCCTGTTGTCCCACGTCGGAAGCGCCGCAGTCGAAAGGAATTGCCCCCCCTACCACCGTCGACAATTCTGACACGTAGTGCATCTCAGATCATTCAGGGAAGTGACTCTAACCTTTCTCAATGAATATATTAATTTGGAACATTCGAGGCATGCGTACATCCTTGCCTCGATTACAGCATTTACTTAGAGAATATCGTATAAATTTGCTAGCTTTAATAGAGCCCAAACATTCCTCAACACAAATACATAGGTTTTGTTTGCGTCTTGGTTTTTCCTACTGTTTTTCTTCACAATCAGAGCCTATATGGTTTTTTTGGCGGGATAATGAGTTTCGTATACTTGGCACACAGGATCAAGAACAAGTGCTCCACTTGACTCTTTCTTCCGTCGCGCAGCAGCATTCCTTCGTTCTTTCTTTAGTTTATGCCAGGCATACAATCACACAGCGTCAACTATTGTGGCGTGCCTTAGAAGATTTCTCCACGGGATTGCAGTTGCCATGGTTGATTGGTGGAGACTTTAATACATTCCGCTCACTTGAGGATCATAGTGGTCGTTCTACACCTTCTTTATCTGCTTTACAGGATTTTAATGACTGTATTGAGGCTTGCTCGCTTATGTCCCCACCGTATTTCGGCACCCGCTATACTTGGGCTGAAGGCCGCGGCCTTGGCCGAGTCCGCCGGAGACTAGACTGGACATTTATTAATTCCTTGATGCATGATATGTTTGATGTGCTAAAACTCACTCACTTGCCGCATGTTACATCGGACCACACTCCTCTTTTGATACAATGTCAGGCAAGTGTCCAACCACCTCGTCGAACATTCAGGTTTTTGGATGCATGGCTTCAGCATCCGGATTTTGATAATTACGTCAGGCATGCATGGCTGTCATATCCAACAACAGGTGGTATGCGCGGTTTCTATGACAAATTATTCTCTCTAAAGAAGGATATTCAGCACTGGAATAAGACTATCTTTGGAGATATTTTCAGCAATTTGCAGGCAGCCGAAAATGCACTAAATCAAGCAGAAAATAACTGGGATGTCACTTCTACAGAGGAAGCGCGAGAGACTTATTATCAAGCCAAGGCACAGTATTTGCTTGCCTCCAAATATGAACTCTTATACTGGAAACAAAAGGCTCGTGTCAAATGGTTACAAGATGGGGATGCTAATACCAGATATTTCCACTCTCTGGTCAAGGGCAAGCGTTCACAGCTATGCATTCGTCAACTACAAGATTCACAGGGAACATTGTTGACAAAACAGGAGGATCTGATGAGGGCCGCAGTGGATTTTTATACGGAGTTATTTGCCCCTGTGCCGACCGACAATCATACGGAAATATTATCCTATATCCCGTGTTTAGTCACTGCTGAGGATAACTTAATGCTTACACAGTTGCCATTGGAGTCTGAGGTCAAAGCATCGGTATGGAGTTTGGATCCGCATAGTGCGGCAGGTCCTGACGGATTTACTGGACAATTCTATCGTTCATGCTGGCAGATAATACATTCGGATGTGCTAAAGGCTGTGCAGGAATTTTTCCTTGAGGTTCCTCAGCCGAAGGTTATGGCTAGTGCTTTACTCACTCTCATTCCGAAAGTGCAGTCACCCCAGACATTTGTTGATTTCCGTCCAATCTGTCTTACAAATTTCATCAGCAAAGTCTGCACCCGTATTATTGCCACTCGTTTGAATCAGCTCCTACCAAAACTAATATCTCCAGAGCAAACGGGTTTCCTTGCGGGACATGATATCTCTACTCAAGTTTTGTTGGCTCGTGAAATGGTACATATGTTGGATAGAGGCGGTCCACAGTTGTGTTTGAAATTAGATATGATGAAGGCTTTCGATCGGGTTAGTTGGGACTATCTTCAACTGCTTCTAAGAAAGTTTGGGTTCTCTGACTTTTTCATTCGAATTATTATTAATCACCTAGGTGCTATGCGGATGTCAGTACTAATTAATGGACAGCCATCTCCATACTTCCGTCCCTTTAAAGGAGTTAAGCAGGGGGATCCCTTGTCGCCTTTATTATTTATATTATCATCTGAGGGTTTTAGTCGCGGATTGAAGACACTGGTTACCACGGGCAGCATTCACACTTTTTGGTTGGGCAGAATCCCTATGGAAATTTCGCACTTGGCTTATGCGGATGATCTGCTTATCTTCCTGCAAGGTACTCAACGGAATCTTCGCCGTTTTCATGCGTTTCTCACTAAATATGAAGCTGCATCGGGACAGAAAGTTAATTTTGGTAAAAGCAGCTTCACTCCATCATCCAATATTACAGCGCGACAATGTCAAAATATAAAAGGAATCCTAGGCATGCGCCAAATCTCTCTGCCTTTTCGCTATCTGGGTTCTTATCTTCATAAGGGCATCCCTCGGGCTAGTCACTGTTTGTCATTATTACAGCATGTGGATGACAGATTACAGGGTTGGCATTCTCGACTCTTATCATTCGCAGGTCGGCTTGTGCTACTACGCTCCGTTATTGCAGCGCTCCCCCTACATATTTTGGCGGCAGGTGGCATGCCTCAGTCAGTCATTCGAATGCTCGTCAGGAAGATGTCATCATTCTTTTGGGGAGATAGACACCATTGGGTCGCATGGAACTCTATGACCACTCCGATTGAGGAGGGTGGATTAGGGCTTCGCAGTCTTCGTGAGCTGCAACAAGCATATGAATGTCGTATATGGTGGCAATATCAATGTCATGACACATTATGGAGTCAATATATGCATCTTAAATATGGAAGACGGGGGGACTATACTCCCAGGCTACCAGATTCTGCGGTTTGGAAGTCTATCTGTCGAATTCACCCCATCTGCTCCTCTCACTCAACTGGATTAGGCGCATTCCCATCATGGACGGCCACGCCTTCTGGGGTGTTTTCTCTTAAGTCGGCATATGATATATGTCGGGTTTCGCGCCCAACCTTACTCTCAACAGCATTTATTTGGTCTAAACACCACTCTCCCTCTGTTCGACTTTTATTGTGGCGATTTTTCCATTCAGCTATGCCATTTGAAGATTACATAGGAAAATATTTAGTGGTGCGTCCTACACAATGCCCCTTTTGCAAATCGCATTCAGCCACAGTGGATCATATATTCATTTACTGTTCACGCATTCGGTATTTTTGGAGTTTCTTTGCTGCTGAACTACATGGCGTACCACCGACATCTCTGTCTCTGCGGCAATATTTACTCTCTTGGTGGTATCGGTCCAATTCTACATCCCTTGCGGGTGTTTTGAAGATTGTCGTTCCTGCGATAGTTTTATCAAATATTTGGCGTCAATATGCACAGCTCATCTTTGGGGACACAATAATTTTCTCGACGACGGCATTACGTAACTCTATTCACTTTGATATACACGTTTGGGAGATGAGTATCCAGGGCACCAAGCTGGCAGCGGGTCCTTTGCTATCTCTCTCCTGGCTCCCTCGGATTCGCACTCCTCGTCTTCGGGTTATTCGGTGGCAAACACCCCCTTCTGGGCGTCTCAAGTTAAATGTGGATGCAGCAGTTGGCCAACATTATGCAGCAGGTGGAGTTATATTGCGTAATCACGATGGGAGTTGTATCCGGGCCCTTTCTTTTCGTCTCCCTCCTAGTACACCGCTACAGGCAGAGATTCAGGCTACTCTTTTTGGCCTGATTTATTTTCTACCCTTATACCGTTCGCTCATGGTGGAATCAGATTGTGCACAAATACTAGCATTACTAGGTAAACCACGGCAACCAGTGGGAAATTATCATCTTCAGCAGCTTCACAGTCTGGTTAGTCAGCATAGGCTGGTATTGCTTCATACTTACCGCGAGAATAATATGCCGGCTCATTATCTTGCTCAACATGAAATGATGCATCCAACAACGGGGTTGTACAACAGTCATACTCTTCCTCCCATGGTCAAGGCATCCGTCGCACTGGATCTCACATCGGCGCAGTTACGCCCAATTTAATGGCTTGCGGTTTTTTTGAACCTTCTGCTCGTGTCCTAACAGTCACGGGCAGACTTGGTACGCATACTGCTTATCTTAAACATTGCTGCTGTATAATTTATTTGTTGATACATATTAATGTTGTTACCTGGATCAATTGCTGCGGTGGCTGCTGTGAGTTATATTTGGCGTGCACTGGCTACAATAGGAAACATGCTGTCTTCCATACGGATTGGCACTGTTACCTCTTTTCTGCCTGCACCAACTTTGGTGCGGGCAGGCATGGTTCGTTTTCTTTCCTTTTGCATTTCAGCTCACGATTTCCCGTTCTTACTACGCTGCTGAGTCTAATTTATTTGATCCGTGTATCTTGGTTGATTATATGTTTACCCACTTTACTTGGTGCTGGGAGACATCGGGGGGCTATCTTCATCAATTTCCTTGACGCACATTTATGTATGGCGACGGTATGGATGCATTTTCACGTACAAAATTTGGCCCGGGTCTTCCATATGGATTGGCTCTCCTTCCATAACCCTGCCTGCCCATCAGTTGGTGCAGGCAGGTTGGGTATGTGTTCTTTCTACTGCATTGATTCATTCTCTTGTACCCTCGATATAGTTCACACATGTTTTTCTTTCACTATTGCATGGCTGGTCAATGCGGTTTGGATGACATGGCTGATTAACAACATTTGGATGCTTTTACGCGTGGATGATATTTGGACGGAGCATCACAATGGAACGCTATAATGGCAGTCTTTCAACATAGTCCAACTCAAATTGGCTTTCATTTTCAACTCCAGTGGCATACATAGTCGGCGAACAGCTGCTTGTACACACTTTTTGTATACTGTATTGTACAACTTCGGTATCAATGACAGTCGTATAAATATGCACGCTTTTTCCTTCGACAAGGTTTTATCCACAAGGGTGGTTTTACTTGGCAAGGTTTTAATGCGACATATCGTATACGACTGGAGATATCTCATTATTGGCTTCTTGATCTTTTTATTTACGTATTCTGACATTTGTA
This sequence comes from Eustoma russellianum, assembly GCA_036186865.1. NCBI lineage: Eukaryota > Viridiplantae > Streptophyta > Magnoliopsida > Gentianales > Gentianaceae > Eustoma > Eustoma russellianum. Next base: position 17,529,351 of record AP025066.1, on the reverse strand, counting down.
TAATGGTTTTCCTCCGCCAAAAGTGAGGCTTTAATCTAATAAAAGACCTTTTAATTAAAAAAAATATATTGATGAAAGACGGGCGGTACCGTCCTAGTGTTTTATTAATAATATAACCCTCACTTGTGAGGGAAGAATACCGTGGTTACATTGATATCCTAGCTATGGCGGGAGACTCCCAAATTAAACAAAATAATATTAAGAAAATGTACGTGTTGCATAAAAATTAGTTAAGGAAATAACAAGTTTAGTGAAAATAAAGTCAGCTATAGAAGTTTAGTAATATATATATATATATATATATATATATATATATATATATTACTTCTGAAATTGATATCGCCAGAACAGACGGGTTTTTTAAAGGATATGACATCTCTTCTTAAGTTCTCTTGGCGTGGGAAATGATTCATATGCTTGATAGAGGTGGAAATCAATTATGTTTAAAACTTGATATGATGAAGGCGTTTGATCGAGTTAGTTGGGAGTATTTGGAGTTGCTTTTGTCAAAATTTGGTTTCTCTAGTTTCTTTATTCGTGTAATACTCAATCATCTGAAGAGTACTATATTCTCAGTCCTTATAAATGGCGTTCCATCCCAGCACTTTCGGCCATATCATGGCATTAAGCAGGGAGACCTGTTGTCTCCTTTACTCTTTATTCTATCTTCAGAGGGGTTCAGTAGGGGATTAAAGGCACAAGTAGCAACGGGCCGGTTACAATCCTTCAGGTTAGGCCAAGTTCCAATGCATATTACACATCTGGCATACGCGGATGACTTGTTGGCTTTTCTGTGGGCCACCATTCGTACACTACGACTGTTTAAGGAATTTTTGACTTGGTATGAGACAGCCTCAGGACAGAAAGTGAACTATAACAAGAGCAGGTTTATTTCTTCGATGCACACAATGGATCTCCGTATACACCGCTATGAGGAAATACTACACATGCGGCTGACCAGTTTACCATTTCGTTATCTGGGGTCAATGTTACATAAAGGCATCAGCCGAGCTCGTTACTGCTCATCATTGTTGGACCATATTGATGCGTGCTTAAATGGGTGGCATAATAAGCTGCTTTCACAGTCAGGCAGGTTAGTCTTACTACGTTATATTATAGCCTCTTTACCTTTACATACTATTACTGCAGGGGGCCTTCCGTAATCTGTAATTAAAATAATATAGCAAAAGATGGCTAATTTTTATTGGGGACCACGTCGGCATTGGGTCACTTGGAGAGAGATTGCAACTCCTTGCCATGAAGGTGGTTTGGGCATCCGGAGCATTCGGATGTTACAGGAGGCATATTTTTGTCGTATATGGTGGAATTATCGTCAACAGAATACTTTATGGAGTAGGTTTCTTCATGCTAAGTACGGACTTAGGGGGATTACATTCCACGCTTGCCGGACTCTCCCATCTAGAAGATTATTTGTCGTTATCATTCGCGATGTGAGATGCATTGTCAACAAGAAGGACTGCAGCGGTCCTGGACTCCTTCAGATTCCGGAGATTTTACATTGAGTTCAGCTTATGATATTTGCCGAGTTCAGTGCCCATCCCTTATATCAGCGAAATTTATTTGGCACAGAAACCATCGGTCGGCAGTTAGCAACTTTCTGTGGCGGATTTGTCATCGTGCAATCTCAATGCAGGATTATGTCTATAAGTTTATTGTAGTTATGCCAACACAATGCCCTTTCTGTAAACAAGATACGACAGAGGTCGATCATATATTTCTGCATTGTCCTATTGTTTGGCCAATCTGGAGTTTTTTTGCTTCATTGCTAGATGGATTACCACCGCATACTATGCATTTATGGTCTTACCTGTTATCCTGGTGGTTCCGTTCATCATCGACTAATTTACTAGGCATTTTGAGGATTGTGATAACTTGCATTATTGTCTACAATATTTGGCGTTCTTATACATCATTATTCTATGAAGATTGCACAGCTTGCACCACGCAGTCAATCTTGGCTGTTATACGTACAAATATTTATTCCTGGGCTAAGACTCTTGATGGGACAAAATTGGCATTGGACTATCATTTGGCGAAACATTTGGATTTCCTGCCTCCACTTCGTGTGAAACGCGCTCAAGTGGTCAGATGGTTATTTCCACCCATTGGTCGGTTGAAATTAAATATTGATGCGGCTGTTGGATGCGGGTTTGCCGCTGGCGGCGTAATCCTACGTGACGCAACAGGAAACTGCGTTGGAGCAATATCTTTTCGACTACCACTATGTGTGCCATATATGGCGGAGTCACAAATGGCATTATTCAGCCTTTTATTTTTCTTGCCATTATACCGCAATATCATATTGGAAACAGGTAATCTTCAGCTTTCACGTATACTTTATCAACCACTGTCGGGTACGGGTTCTTCTCTTCTCAAGAATTTGCTTTCCGTTCTACCACAGTCACGCATTATCATACATCACACAGTTAGGGAAGCTGTGTTATGTTAGATGGAACGACTGTCCACCTTCGCCATGCTTAACTTAGTCTCAGCTTATACCATTCTTATCTTCCATATGGATTGGCTCACAAAGATGGTTTCTGCCTGCATTCTCATGGATGCAGGCAGGCTGGGTATGCTTCCATGTCTCTTTGCATGCAAATATTTCGCTACCATTTCTCATATACTCATGGCTGTTCTTTGTGTTTGGATTTGCATGGACCCTGATGGAGGAATCGATGGCTCTCGTATCAATTCTCTGCTGCGTCACTTCAATGTCCTGGGGCAGTTCTATCATTATCCACGATATTTTCCAATTGAATTAAATATGTACTCTTTTTCCTTTGTGCAAGATTTTATCCACAATGGTGGTTTTGCTTGCCAAGGTTTTAGTGAGGCATATCATACTTCAATTGGAATATAACCATCCTTATATCTCCCTGCCATAGAATTTTAGCCACGTAGCAGTTTCATTACGTTACATTTTGACATTTTATGTAACAATGGTATTCTTCCGCCATGAGTGAGGGCTTCTAATAAAAGATAGGGACCGGGTCCTTTTATGAAAAAAATATATATAATCTCTCAGAGGGATAATCATAATGGATGCTGCACTTTCGACATTTCGTCAACCTGGACATGACATACATAATGGGCCACGACCTCCATGACTGTGATCATCCGCAGTTTCTTTCCCATGTGGCCCAGATTCGGCAGTATACGGGTACATTTGCCTTTGACATATGCAGAGCCACTACATTTTTATGTATGAACAATTCAACCCTGCAGTACTGTCCTAGAGAAGCCAATTCAGTAGTGCATGCCTTGTCACGTCATGGATTTTACTTAGCCGGCTTAACTCTATACACATCATTACATAGTCTGTCATGCTAAGTTCGTGATACAGTTTGTATGGATGTCAATGTCCCACCTCTGCTCCTCTGATCGTATTTGTCTCCCGTTGGGTTGGCTATCTTTATTTATTGTTGCTTATGTCACTGGTTGATGCAGGCAACCTTGGTATGTTGTTTTTTCCTCCTGCTTGCCCACTTATACTATTTCTTTTAGCTTACTGCATGCGTTTTGTTTTTTGCTGGATAACTACGTATATTTTTCCATGAGCTTTGAGGATAGGTGTCGCGACCAACATCACATATCGTGCTCTAATTCGTTTTGGGTGGCTACACGTTGGGTTGCCTGTGTTCGTCAAGAATATAATCACCAGGGGTATGTACTTGGTTTCTTTTTTCCTTGGTCTCTTTGATTATACTCTACACGCATTTGACAAACTTCTTTTATATGATGAGCGATATGGATGTCTCCTCAATTGGTGCACTGCAAAGCTCACATACGACCAGCTAGGATTCTGGCTATGCGTATCTGCAAGCCTTTTCATTTGGGGATAACACATACATTACATTATCATCTCACACACTGATAGAGAGATGCATATTTTTTTGGCTTTCAGACCATTTCTTTTCCATGTAGCATTTCATTTTCATTGCAAGTCTTCTTCAACTTATTACATGCATTTTAGTGGGATAGTCTCCCACACAATCTGTAACCACGGTATTCCTCTGCCACAAGTGAGGGTTCATTATTATTAATAAAATATCCAGACGGTACCGCCCGTCCTTCAAAGTATACATACATACATACATACATATATGTGTGTGTGTGTGTCTGTGTGTGTGATCGCTTATGGATCCTACGGCATTGCAGCCGCCGCCTTTATTAGCTACCGTGACTGCTTCAGGTAAGCCGCGTTCATACGCATCTCTCTTCTCAACGTCATTTGCTCCATCCATTGCCCTGAAGCAAATACAAAAGTATAAGGGCAGCCCTTGATTGCATTTTCCGAGGATGAGATTTCATCATTGACGGCGCCCTACTGTTTTATGTTGGTTGGCACTTTTTGGTATGGTCGACCACAGATAGCCACAATCAGTTCCGCAGTTGATCATATTGGATTTATTGGAATGGTACGCATTGGTCTTCTTGATCCTACACATGTTTCGGGTCATTTTACGCAAGAAGCCAATTACTTGCATTGTTTTGCCTATCAAAGTTGGACTATCGCCGAAAAATGCATGAGGGTTACGAAATGGACACCCGACTATGACCCTAAAATCAAGGTGTCAATCGTCCTGATGTGGGTTTCTTTGTCTGGTTACCCGTGCACTCTCATCAACGTGATGCCTTATTTCAAATCAGACGCATGTTAGGCACACCAATGAAGCTTGACGTGAGGTTCTCAGGCCCTCGGTAGCCTAGATATGCATGGAAGTTAATGTATCTAAGGAGCTTCCTACGTGAGTTTTCATTCAAAGATCCTCTTGTTTAATCTTGCAGCTAGTGGTTTACGAGGATCTTCCATCGTATTGATCAACCTGTTATCGTCTAGGGCATGCAGCTTCTACTTATGGAAAGTTGGAGGTGCCTAAAACATAATTGAGTGGTGAGGAATATGTTGTTAAACCATTTCGGCCATTGCGTGATATTGCGAAAGAGCTTTGACAATGTTGGACCCCTAAGAAATCGTAGCCCGGGCAGCTGGATGAAGAGCCTACTTTGCCCGATAAACCACAGGATTCTCATGCAAAGGCCACCCCTCTTGTTCAGGCTGAACCTCCGATGATTCTCTCCCCTAACATGGGGCGGCCTACATCAGTTTCATATGCGCAGGATCTTTCGAGGTTAAGGGGTGTGGATGACAGCATGTTAACTAATTGCCAGCTATGACTAAAACGTTTTCGATCTGCGATGGCGAGCTTGACCTTGGTGATCGCCACAGGCATTCTCTCGTTGATGATTCAGATGAGGCAATCCTTCATTTCATTAGTGATCAGGTTCAGGCAGTTTACATTGACACAACCAGCATGGTTATTACTGGTGATTGCATGACACATCCAACCACCCCTCCCGATTTAGGGGGCCGTGATGCTTTTCGGTTGTCGCAAAAACTATTGCGTCGACATCAGAAGGCTCTACCACCTGCTACTTTGTGTTTTACTCGTTTGCATGCAGCCCATGTCTCAAACTCTTTTGACATTGTGTCCTAATGAAGATATTAATGTGGAATGTTCGAGGTGTTTGTACCTCTGGTGAACGTTTATTATCTTTAATTCATCGTTACCATTTTCATTTGCTTGTCATTATTGAGCCAAAGGCGAGACCTGCAGCTTTGATATCCTATCGCGTAGCATAGGGGTTTTCGCATGCGTTATCAGTCTGTGATGATCATATTTGGGTTTTCTAGAGTGACTCTATGTTATCGTTCGACGATGAACGGAGCTGTATTCAAAATTTCTCTATTCGGTTTAAATGGTTAACTACAGGTGATGAATTCTAGAGTTGTCTATGGTTTGCATTCTACTGTAACTAGACGCCCATTGTGGGAGGATCTTACTATATTCCATCGTACTTTGGATATATGGTGGCTTATTAGGGGTGATTTTAACACATTTCTTACACTAGATGAACATAAAGGCCGTTCTACCCCAGCCCTTGCGGACATTGCGGGATTTTAATACTTGTGTTGCGGTCTGTTCACTTCAGTCTACTCCCTATCAAGGTTTGCCTTACACTTGGAGTGATGCCCCAGGCTTAGGCAAGGTTTGACGGTCCCTAGATCGTTTTATGTGTTCTCCGTCTTTCTTTGATCTATTTGCTGAGGTCAGATATCAGCAAGCCTCTGGCCAACTTGTCAATTATAATAAAAGTCAAGTGGTTGTTGGCTCTGGGGCATCCGGATCGCGAGCATCGCAGACAATAGGTATGCGCTTGGCTTCTCTCCCAATAAAACATCTTGGCTCATTCTTCTATAAGGGTATTAATCGAGCATGCCATTATGTTTCATTACTAAGAAATTTCGATGCTAATTTAAATGCATGGTCGTCTAAGTTACTCTCTATTGTTGGCTATCTTGTTTATCTTCGTCATGTTCTTTGCTCCATGCCTACGCATATAACTGCTAGCTCATGACTTCCAAAGAGTGTTGTGTATGATTTAAATTACCGGATGGCAGTCTTTTTGTGTAATGGCCAACATCATTGGAAGGCTTGGGATATCGTTTGTCGACTGGTTGAGGCTGGGGGATTAGGCATTCGAAGTCTTTCTGCTATTCAGCAAGCTTATGACTGCCAAATATGGTGGAACTATCATAACTCGCATACACTATGGTCTCATTATTGTCAGATGAAGTATGGCAATGCCCGGCTGTTTATGCACATATGTATGATTCGGCAGGCTGGAAGCATCTCTCAGATCATTAATAGTACATCGGAATTCTCATGGCCAATTTTCTATTAAGTCAGCTTATCCGACTGTCTCTTCCAAGTGAGAGTTTGTTTATTCCTTATAGATTTGTTTGGTGGCCGGGTGCACACCCAGGGTTGCATATTTTTTGGAAGTTATGGTCTCATTCTTTACCTCTAGTGAATAATCTACGTACGTGGGTTTCAGTTTTACCAACCCAGCGTGTTTTCTGCAGGCAAGCTTCTGACACGCAAGATCATATTTTCTTACAGTGCTCTGCTATTCGTCCACTTTGGCAGGAGATGTCGATTCTTTTTTTGGGGCTGATGCCGCAGCAGTCATCCATATATGAGTACTTCCTCCATTGGTGGCGATATTCTTCACGACAGTCAATGAAAGGGCAATTAAGAGTTTTTGCTCCTATGTTAGTTGAATGGGCTATTTGGAAGGAGTATGCTGCTATTCGATTTGGAGAAGATGCTTTTTCTTATCACCGTCTATTTGAGGCAATTTGTACTAGTGTTTATACTTGGTGTGCGGCTACGGCGGAGAGAATTTTCACAACCAATACCTCACTTGATCACGTGAGCTTTCTCACCATCATTGAGGAGCCGTTGGTTTTGTGTAGTCCGTTGGACTCTTCAGCCGTCAGGTAAACTCAAATTCAATGTGGACGCAGCGGCAGGAAGATTTGCCTCAGCAAGTGGAGCCATATTGCGGAATGATATGGACGAGCTTGTGTCGGCTATTTGCTTTCCTCTGCATGCTGTCACCCCTTTGTGTGCTGAATTGCAAGCTCTTGCATATGCTATACTTTACTACGCACAGCATTATGAGCATTTGATAGTTGAGACGGACTGGCGTTTATTTCTCTACTGCGTTACTCAGCTCCAGCGGTACACAGGCACCTTTGTTTCGAAACTGAGTCGGGCCATTACATTTTAATGTTTGAATAGTTCCACATTGAAGTTTTGCCCTAGAGAAGCCAACTCCGCTGCACATGGTTTATAGCAGCGTGGGTTCAATTCGGATGGCTTAACTTTATATACATCCTTCCATAGCCTTCCATGCGAGGAATGTGGAGCTGCTACTTTGGATGTCTTGGTACCTGCTCTGAGGTCGTGATCATATGTCTCCCACTTGGGTTGGTCATCTCACACTATTGTTGCCTGTATCACTGTTTGATGCAGGCAACATTGGTATGGTTTCACACTTTTGCTCTCTTGTTTTATCTATTTAAGCTTTGGTGATCTTTTCTTTGTCACTGGATAACTACGCCTTTTTTCATGAGTTGGAGACTAGGGATCAAGGGCCACAAACACATGCGCTTTGTGGTTCGCATCATGGGTGTCTCGGTACCTACACTGAGGCCAAGATCATACGTCTCCCACTTGGGTTGGCCATATTATGCTGTTGTTGCATGTATCACTGTTTAATGCAGGCAACCTTGGTATGGTTTCACCCTTTTGCTAGCATGCTACATCTACTTAAGCTTTGGCGATACTTTCTTTCTCACTAGATAACTACGCCTTTTTTATGAGTTGTAGCCTTGGGATCGAGGGCCATGGACACATGCACATCTTGCTGCCTGATGTCCTCTTCCTTGGAGAGGTTCTATGCTTTTCAGTATGGGTGCATTGCAGGCTGTAGCCTAGGTGACTACCATTGGATTGATCTACATTTACTTTTGTTGTCCGTGCCAGTGTTGGCTACGGGCAACCTGGGTACTCCTTTTGCTTTTTTCCTACTCCTTGCATTGTGGTTTTCTTGGGATTTCATGTACATAACACCTTATATGTTTTGTCTTCTGAGGTACACATCACTTGAATGGATCTGGCTTCGTACTTTGCAACCTTGGGGATGGTTACACCTATTATTGCTCTATTCAGCTCGGAAACGGCGCTTGCAATTTACGCGTTGTGTATGGTTATTTATGCTTTACTTTTTTCCACATATTGCATTTTATGACTATCGTAGTATTTTAACGGTTGTATTTCTTTTTGTTTCGGTTATTTATTTTGGGAGAGTCTCCCGTAGCGGATAGGATTATTTATGTAACCACGGTATTCCTCTGCCACAAGTGAGGGTTTACTCTATTAATAAAATGCCCAGACAGTACCGCTCGTCTTTCATTATTTTTTTATAGAACGACGGGCGGTACCGTCTGGGATTTTATTAATTTAAGTTAGCCTCACTTGTGGCGGAGGAATACCGTGGTTACATTTTCGCCCTACATCTACGAGAGACTCTCCCAATAGGATTTAAAGAATACAAGACAAATGCAAAATGTCATAACCAAAGGTAAACAGTGAAACAATATGTGAAATGTATAATATAGAAAGCAATGTCAATCCAAATATCGTGAATGTGTCGCTGTGACTGGGAGGCTTCTGATGCAGCGTCAAGGACCAAAGTAGCAGCGTGCAACTCAAGCAAGTGGAAGAGTAATCAGTAAGAATCCAATAAACAAGAAAACATGAAATAACGCTAGGAAAAAAGAACATATCCACGTCGCCTTGTCACTATGGAACCAAGGCAACCATCTAAAAGAACACACCAACCCAAATGGGAGACATTGTGTACTATGTAGGACCAAATAAAGCACCACCAGTGAGGAAATCATGTCCACAACTCGAGCGCAAAAACAAAATATTGTTAAGCCAGGCAGAAGATAAGAAAAATATATATCATGTAGGACAGTGATAGATAAGATGAAAACAAAACGCACCATGTTGCCTGCATCACATACGGATGCAGGCAATCACCAATGATATGAGCCTGCCCAATTGGAGACAGCTACCTCACAGCCGCAAGGCTGGTACCTTAACATCCAAAGTAATAGCGCCACAAACTTCAGAAGGTAGATGATGAAGAGAAGTGAAAGTTCGGAAGCCAGCAGCCCGATATCCATGTCGTGCTAATGTATGTGCAGTTGTATTTGCTTCTCGAGGACAATATTGAAGTGTGGCGGCAGCCGGTTGTAACACATGTGCAAAGGTCCCCGTAAATCGATGTGTATCAGAAATTGTGGTTAGAAAAATACCTCAACCAAATACCAAGTGTAGAAAATTGTTTAGAAACTAAATAATGGTATTTTGTCATCTTCTACCCACCTCCCAAACCATTGTACCCGGCCACACCCTCCAAGAAAACCCCAAAAGCCTTCTTTCACTCCTTACACACTCTTCCTACTTCTATAATTGCTCTACACCCTAACACTTCCAAAGCCTTCACCATTCAAACAAGAAAACCTTCTTTCCATCCCCTCCTATGTCACTTTCGGCTGAAGAACCAAGAAAAAGGGGGGAAAATTGTACCTTCTTCATTCCCACACTCCTCTTCTTACACAACAATTCAAATCACCATAATTTCTTCTACTTTTCCTCAAACTACTCCACTCATTTTCATTTCTTCTCTCCTCCCCTTCCCCTAACCCATGTTCGGCCGAATGCCTTAAGAAAAGGGATAACCCTTTTCTCTTCCATCATTTCACGCATTACAGTCCTCACGTTTCATCCAAAGTTCCTCTCTTTTTTCACCAACACAACCAAGTCTTCCAAACTCCTCTTTCTTCTCTACTTGGCCGAGACATACCACAACAAAAAGAGGGAAGATCTTCTTCTTCATTCCATACTACAACTGATACGATCTTGAATCGTATTGAATTAACAATCGCTTATTTCAACTCCAAAAGACACCTTTGATCAGCCCTTGCGTGGGACAATGGCGCAAACACCACCTTCTTGGACAAGAGATGTCAACAACGCCTATGTCGAGCAATTTGAATCTCGCAATCTAATACGTCGTTCTGTATCCTTGGATTGTGATTCACCAACTAGGTTTCCTCAAACCTTGATTGGATCTAGCCTTGATTTTACTTTGTGAAAAAACCAAAGGAAAAAACACAAAGGAAGAAGCCACACACGGCTGCCCAAAGAAAACAAGAAGTTTGATTTCAGAAAATTCTTAAAACCCTAGCCGCCGTACATGCCTTTAAATTGCATTATTTTGCTAGTTTCTTAAAAATAATTAATCAATTCAAGTCATGAGATCATTACCTATTAATCCAAATCAAATTTACATAAAAAGATAAGTCAAATCTAATCAAGAAAGATTGTACAATTTAAATCCCTAAAATCTCATCTTGGAATACACTTTGTCTGTTATGGACTACTACCCGCTTCTAGAAGCCGAATTAGGGTTTGAACTCTTCAGCAAAGTTGTATCAAATTAAATTCTCTTGAATGTGGGCTTTTGAATGGCCTCATTGGGACTCTTTTTTGCAGAGATATGGCCTTCCAAAGATCAGATATCCATCTAGTGGGCTTTAGTACTTTACATTTGGGACTCCCAACTTGCATCTGATTATAGTCCATCTTGTAGCCCGAATTAGGAAAAGTGCAAAGCCTGAAAATCGTCCCAAATTGAGTGTTCTAACACCTCCAAGTAGTGTGAACCCATTTGGACCTGTACCCGAACCTATACATCAGAAATACAGAATAGTATCTGGCTGCCTTCCTGAAAAATAAGGATTCTCCAAGCCATTTCCCTATGTAGTCTTGCCACCTAAGAAGACACTAAAAAAAGACCATTAGCACATTAACACATATTAAAAGACTCTCTAAATTATCCTAGACCTAAACAAAGACAAGAAAAACGACTAGACTCGATACTACAACAAGCCTGCATGAAATGACTATCCTACCCTCTCACCAACCCTTACATCTTATAATATGCATTGAAACACTTGGATAATCAGATCATAGCCTCAATAGACATAGAAAAATCATACATCTACATTCCTTGGCTTATCTTGTACATGTTTGAACAAGAAGCTCCTAGTTTACATCTTCTATTTGTACAAAAGCTTCTTGTTTGTGGAGTTTGTATGTTCAAGGCCCTTGTTTGTGAAGTTTGTATGTTTAGGGCTCCTTGAATCTCATCATTCCCTTTCTCCTCAAAAGGATTTGATCTTGAATCTAAACACACAAATAGATAAGAGGGATACTCCACAAATGACTCATAAACTACGTACGATACAAGTTCAAGCAAACCAAGTGCAATGATCATACATAATTTAAGTCTAACATGCTTAGGATAAGCACGTACTCCAATGATGACACATCTAGACAGAAATAAACACCTTTTTCTAACATTTTTAGGGTGCACAAAGATATACACCTCAAACTATAACTCAATAAATGCATATCTAGAATCATGAACAAGTAAAAGATGACGGCAAAGAGATAAATAAGGATTATAGTCATACCTCTTTTGTTTCTTCGCTTTCACATGCTTAGGATGCATTAACAAAGCACAAGTGAGAGACATATGAAACTTCCAAAAGAAAGACTTATCACACACTAGAACACAACTCCACATCAATACAAACATCTTCTTGATGTGTTTAGGGTGTATAGTCATGCATCTCTCAATCAAACATGAATGTGTAAGGTGCAACCAAAATCCATCATGTAAGGAACATTCAAACTCAATCAATAAATAGACCAACAATTTATCATGGCAAATGAAGTCACCAATCACCAAGATTTGGAAAGGGGAACAAGACAATGTGATATGGCATCTCTCATGAGTAAACATGTCACGAATCATCCTATGAACAAGCATACTATGGGAATGGATTGTGCTAAAGGTCATGTGTGTGTGATGCATATTAAAAGGATCATGAAAACAATGTAGACTAGGGAGATCAACACACACCTTAAAAGATTCAACAGCAAACGACTCAACACTCTTAACTATCAAATCAGTTTCATCCAACTTAGATGCATTCAATTCATCATTCAAATCATCAATTAATCCATGTGACGCAAGTTCAAGTTCTGATCTTAATTCAAGATTACACAATGCATGTGGTTCACACAAACCAAGACAAATAGAGGATGCTACATCAACAAGTAGATCTTCCTCATATTCTCTCTTTCTCTCATGCAATTTATTCAAGTTTTCATCATGAAAATCAATTGCATTATCATGCGAATCATGCTCATTATATGCATCAACTTTAACCTCATTCAACTCTTGTGGAAACAAATCAACTTTCGGCTTTGTTCTAGCATCAACTTGAGGTACAATTTCAGCTTTATGCTCCTCTTTAGAAACAATTTCAGCTTTGTCACGCCTATGCATTTTAGCAAAAAAAATCATCCATGTCCTTAAATTTTATCCTATTCTCAATGTTGGTTGCATGCTCATACATAGCTTCAAGTGATTCATATCTACAATGCATCATTTCATGTGCAATCTCTTTATTTAGCCCAACAATGAATCTAATCATGGTTAATTATTCAATCTCTTCAATGTAAGCATAATATAAGTCATCTAACAATTCATTGTAATATGCTTTCATATCTTTATCATGTTGTAGATGGTTTTGAAACATAGGCACTTTGCAACGCCAATTTCTTACCCAGATACCATTTGATTTTCCAAAGGTAACATGCATTTGATTTTCCAAAGGTGATCATGCGCTTTTCAATCTCTTTGTAGTCATGCTCATAACACATGACTCCCCAAATCTTCAACTTGTGAACTTTGTTGATTCAAGGTTCTCCTATCCACTTCTTCCATCTTGTTGGAGATTTCTTGCAATTTCTCCAACACCTTTTCAGGGGACACTTCAACCCTTGTCTCCTCATCTACGGCGTTAGTTGATGACATATTTTCACCTAAAACAAAATAAAGAATACAAGAAAAAGGAAAACTAACACAAAGACAAAAGAGATTTCCTTACGTTAATGAAAATCAAAATCAATGTGTATGTTCTTTCTCTTTCTTGTATAGTCACTCACAGTTTGCGTTTTTCTTGCCCAATCTTGAGCTAGATACAGCCAAAGCAAGATTTTCAAGTGGCTAGCACAATCCAAGGATCAAATATACCTTCTTCTCCAACGTGTCAACCAATTTTCAGCAACCAAGAAGTAAAGGTATCAAGCCAAGTAACAAGACAATTTAACACACTTAACTTTCTAAGAATCAAAGAAAAGGAGACCAAAAGTACGTCAAGGTCTGAGCCAAAGAAAACTAAGGGTTGCATGGGCAATCTTCAGTTAACCTTAGCCTTATACAAGTTGATCACAAGTTGTTGATTTAGTTACAATAACCAAGTATCCAAGTGTACAGATAATGAAGGGTGTGGCATTTTGTGGGTTATAAGGGCACGGTTTTATATAATATGATGGTGGACTTGATAGCCAACAATATCTATCAACAACTTAATTCTATTTGTCACACAAGTTAGGACAATCGCAGCTTGTCCTCTTTTCCTTTGTGGGTCTCGGTTCTGCCAACTTTTGATGCTGTCTGATCCTTTTTGCTTTTTTATCACTTTTGATTTAGTTTCGAATCTTGCTTTGGCAAATATTTTCCGTCGATATTTCGTGGCAAAAACAAATGGTACCTCAGCTGTTTTGGTTAGATTTCGGCCAAGCAGTTTTTGTCTCCAGAATTAAGCCTTTTGTGGCTTGGTTTGGCTTGAAGATGATGTCTTTGAAGGTGATGAACCAGCGTGTATGGTGAAGGAGAACTAGCCTTGGATACAAGAAATATTGCAACCAAACTAAGAAACAATGCAATCAAGCCGCACAAGTCTAAAACCAACTAAAAGCTTCGTTAGCAACAAGACTTACGTGTGACTAGGCAGCACTTTTAAGCAATAGACTAGATTTATTTCTTATGACTGAATTTAAACCCTAACTCAATGAACCCTATTGTCAAGTGTGAAGATTTGATTTTGAATGGTTAGGAGAGAAATATGGGTGTACGGTCTGTTGGTTTGCACAATCTGCCAAGACAAGGAAGCCAACCCTTTTCTTGTTTGTTTTGGAGTGCAGCGTGCTACTTTTACAAAGAAAAAAAAGACGTAGCATTTTTTTGTTTTTATATGACAGAATGAATATGCGTGAGTCAAGCAAGAGGAAAAAGGTTCCAGACAATAGTTAAGATAACATGTGCATGCATGAAGTGGAGGCAAACAACGGGCTTGGAAAAAAATCCAAAAGATGTAATTTTTTTTGTTGAAAACAAACAAGACTCTCTGGGGGATTTGTTATGGAATTAGATAACACTTGTAACTGAGGAAATAAAAAAGAACAACGGTGGGAGACGCACGCTTGGGGCTATGAGGAAGGAAACAGTGTGAAAACACAAGAAAATAAAGGATATGCGAATTGTAAAGAAGAAATCTTTGCTCTGATACCACTTTGATACAATCTTGAATCGTGTTGAATTAGTGATCGCTTCTTTCAACTCCAAAAGACACCTTTGATCAGCACTTGCGTGGATAATGGTGCAAACACCACCTTCTTGGACAAGAGATTTCAACAACGCCTACGTCGAGCAATTCGAATCTCCCAATCCAACACGTCGTTCTGTATCCTTAGATTGTGATTCACCAACTAGGTTTTCTCAAAACTTGATTGGATCTAGCGTTGATTTTACTTTTTGAACAACCAAAGGAAAAAACACAAAGGAAGAAGCCACACATGGCTGCCCAAAGAAAACAACAAGTTTGATTTCTGAAAATTCTGAAAACCTTAGCCGCCCTACATGCCTTTAAATGGCATTATTTTGTTAATTTCTAAAGAATAATTAATCAATCAAATTCATCAGATCATTACCTATCAATCTAAATCAAATTTACATAAAAGGATAAGTCAAAGCTAATCAAAAAAATTGTACAATTTAAATCCCTAAAATCTCGTCCTAGAATATATCTTGTTGGTTATGGATATACCCACTTCTATAGGCCGAATTAGGGTTTGCACTCTTAAGAAAATTACAGCTCATTAAATTCTCTTGAATTTGGGCTCTTGAATCACCTCATTTAGACTCTTCTTCACAGAGATATGGCCTTCCAAAGATCAGGTATCCATCCAGTGGGCTTAAGTACTTTCCATTCTGGACTCCCCACTTCCATCTGATTTTAGTCCATCTTGTAGGTCGAATTAAGAAAAGTGCAAAGCATGAAAATCGTTCCAAATTGAGTGTTCTAACACCTTCAAGTAGTTTGAACCCATTTGGACCTGTACCCCGACCTATACATCCAAAATACCGAACAGTGTCTGGCTGCCTTCCTGAAAAATAGGGATTCTCCAAACCACTTTCCCTATGTAGTCTTGCCACCTAAGAAGACACTAAAAACGACCATTAGCATATTAAACACATATTAAAAGACTCTCTAAATATCCTAGACCTAAACAAATACAAGGCAAAGGACTAGACTTGAAACTACAATGCGCATGTATGAGATGACCATCATGCCCTCCCACCAACCCTTACATCTTATAATATGCATTGAAACACTTGGATAATCAGATCATAGCCTCAATAAACATAGAAAAATCGTGCATCTACATTCCTTGGATTATCTTGTACATATTTGAACAAGAAGCTCTTTAGTTTGCATCTTTTATTTGTGCAAAAGCTTCTTGTTTGTGGAGTTTGTATGTTCAAGGCCCTTGTTTGTGAAGTTTGTATGTTTAGGGCTCCTTGAATCTCATCAAAAAAACTTTCCTTTTCCTGTAGAATACTCTCCTCACTTCTCAAGAAATAATACAAACTCCTCCAACCTCAATTTCATCAACATGGCCGAGAGTTACAAAGGATAAAACCAAGGTGTAGTTTTCTTCTCCATCTAATACACACCTCCAAGACAATAGCTACAACAACCTCCTTCCTTTCAACACCATGGACGAATTTTAGGAGGTTGAAAACTAAGGTGTAGCAAGATAAGAACACCATCTAAGATAGGTTATATTTCATCAATTTTTAATTTTCATGGTTGCTCACTAACCTCTTTATTTTTGGCCAATAACTGTGGGTATAACAAGGTGTGAGGTCTTCTTCAAGCCAGGTGAAGAAATCTTCACTCGTCTTTAAAGGTTAAGTGATAAAGGCAAGTACTCTTCCTAGATACTTCATGGATTTTTCAAGATTTATGTATATATGTTCATACCAAATTGGATCATTCATGATATATGTTCAAGTTGCGTTTCAAGAATATGTAAATACTAAGTCCCTAAACGAAGAAAATATAATGTTATATACACATATATGTATACATGGCCAAATGTAGAAAAATGGACCTATATCTATAAATAAAATGAAATAGACACATATATGTAATACAAGTACAAGTTTGATGAAATATAGTGGTGTATTACACATAGTAACACACGGCCGTCACATTTTATGGGGGTAAAAATAGCTTTATTATATATATTGAACACTTATATGTATATTGTACAAAATTGGATATATATATATATATATATATATATATATAGATATGCATATGCATGTATAAACAGCAAAAGAGACCTTTTTATAACAAATATGGCTTTATCCAGTACTAATAATGTATATGTACAAGTTACAATATATATATATATATATATATATATATATATATATATATTATACATATACACAAACGGCCATGAGACTTTTTTGGGGATAAAAATAGTTTTATTATATATATTGAACACTTACAGGTATATTTTATAAAAGTTATACATACATTTTTTTGGTCGAAGGACGAACGGTACTGTCCGGTGTTTTATTTATTGAAATTACCCTCACTTGTGGTGGAGGAATACCGTGGTTACATATGAGGCCATATTTGGACGGGAGACTCTCCCAAAATAAAGAAATCGATACATGAGTCTTAAAATAAATTTCTTGAATCCGAAATAGTTACATGAATAAATTAAGGCGCAAAGAAAATAAGAATATAACTGTACTCCTGTCGCTTATATAGCAGCATGCTATCAGCATGTGAGCTCCGCTGCTGAGTAAGCAACCCAAGTGATGCAATGAATGCGTGGAAATGTCAAAATATAGAAAAAATGTTCAAAAAAAATATAGACAATGTTTAAAAAAAAGAAGCGGGCATAACTATAGATAGTATTAAGCACGTACCGCCGTTACCTTGGTCAATAGTGGACCAAGGTAACTATATGTATGACTTTGCCAACCCAAATGGGAGACGTAAACTTGTGGGTCGTCCATTACAGATGTTCCTTGAAAAACAGGCAGATAAAGCATATCAATGTACATATTTGAATGTGGTAGTAAATGAATATACGATGCAAGAAAGTAAATGCATGCCCAAGTTTTGGCTATGGGCAACAAAATCAGTAAATTGCCAACCCAATTGGGAGACATTCGCCATCTTGGTGGTTGTACTCCATGGTGTGTGTATGGTGCAAATTGTAACGCCAATGAGCAGGAGAGCGCATGATCTAGATGCAGAGTCGCGTAATGGTATGAAAAAGAGAACAAAGTAACCATGGGATATATAGAGGAAGAAAGCAATTTTGGAGAAATTAGAGTCCATACCGGGGTTGCCTGTATCTGTATGATACATGCAACAACAATGTAAGCTAGACGAATGTGCAAACCCTCAAGATGAAGTACGCATGGCATAAGTAGTGGTGTCTGTTAAATAGTATCCACGGGCAGCAAAAGGAAGTGATTCATGTGAATCGAAAACAGCTGTCTGAGGGAAAGACGTGCATGTTATGCCAAATGATGTGCCACCATATTAATATCACGTGGAATATGAGATATTGTACTACCCGTCAGAAGCTGAAGAGCAATTAAGCGCTTGTATTCCATCAAGGAGGCAAAGGCTGGATCATTGCCCGTTGTGACTTGAAGGCAGTCAGTTTCCACCACGGACTGGGGGTAAGCATGGCAATGTGAAAGAAATAGCCCTAACACATGGCCGTTATGGTCTCGAAGTATTGCACCCACCGAAGCCGAACACCTACCAGCAGAAGAATCAACTTTAAGCTTTAGCTTGCCCATAGGAGGAAGCTGCCATTTTAGGATGCTGTGTCTCTGAACCTTTAAGTGCAGTGAAAGGCCCTGTTGAATGAGAGGCGATAGATTGGTGACCAATTTAGTTTCTGATAAAGTTGACGCCAAAATATAACATGAATACCGAGCCATTGCGTAAAGGGATTGAACCGAAAGATCGGCCAACCCATAACAGTGATTAGTGTAGAGCTTCCAAATATTCCAGCAAAGTAGTGATGGAGCGACTACCCGGTAATGGTCCAAGAGAGTACGGGATGTTGAAGACAACCATGATTGTAAAAAATATTGTCATAGATACAAGGGGTGGGGAAGTGGCCCATCAAAATGTAATACAAATCGTGTCCAAATGGCATTAATTACAAGACATTGCAAAAATATATGTGTGATTGTAGCCGAGTAGATTCTACAAAAAGGACAAATTGTGGGGCAGGCATGCTGAAATCGGCTTAAGTGCTCTTCAAACGGCAATGCATTACTAAAAAGTTTCCATGTAAAGACACTGACAGATTTTGGTAGAGTCCTCCACCAAATATATTTATATGAATACCTCTATGGACGAGAAAGACGGATATCCATATAAGCCTGTCTTAGAGTAAACTGACCTGTAACAGAATATGTCCAACACAAAACATCTGTGCATGTAGTAAGAGTTGAGCAAACCGAATGCATCGAACAAATTGGTTTCCAACCCAGAGAGTCATATATTCTGGGGGATGAAA
Source organism: Eustoma russellianum (assembly GCA_036186865.1). Taxonomy (NCBI): domain Eukaryota; kingdom Viridiplantae; phylum Streptophyta; class Magnoliopsida; order Gentianales; family Gentianaceae; genus Eustoma; species Eustoma russellianum. The sequence goes on along the minus strand of AP025066.1, from coordinate 17,510,071 downwards.
TCAGAACGTGATCCATACTTTTGATGCATGTATATGGCCCAAAGAGAAGAGGTTGTGTGAAAATTCCACCAAAGCATGCAGTCATAGGCCATTTGAACTAGAGAAAGACTGTGAACGCCCAAGCTGTAGGATCTGCAAGGCACCACTAGAAGGGGGGGTTGAATAGTTGGTGCAGAAAGTGTGGTTTTTAAAATTGTTTAAAACCAAAAACTCAACTTCTGAAAACAGATTCTGTTTTCAGGACCAGTTTTAAAACGTTTACAAAACTAGGTTGTAGGTCTTCAAAAATTTTGAAATTTTGAGAGAACTTAGCCTCAGATGTTATGAGTATCTCCTAAAAATTTCAGATTTAAATTCAACCTTTACCCCCCTTCAACAATCGTTGGTGGTCAGATTGCGTGAATCTGCCAGAAACGGTAGACTGTTTTGAAAAATTTATTCCTATTTGTACATAACTCCAAATGCTCTGAAATTTTAACCACTAACCCCTTATATGTTATATTTAAATGGCTTGAAACAGTTTTAAAACATTCTTTTGGGAAGTTAGTCAAATACACTCAAAGTCTCAACCTTTGCAAGCCTGAAAATCAGACTGCACTAGTCTCAGAACTTTGGATGTTTGATTGACTTATACTTGTCCAAAAGGGTTGAAACTTGTGCCAAATTAACCTTAAGATGTGTGGCTATTTTTATGAAAAGTTTCGTAATTTTTGAAAAACGTTTACTATTTTTACGAACGTAATCAAAAAGAGTAAACAGTGCTGAAACAGAATATAAGTGCTGAAAGTAAATGAGACCAAGAATTTTATACTGGTTCGGTTATAAACAACCTACTCCAGTCTTCGAGGAACACCTTCCTCGGTTCACACTAATCACACAACACAAATACATCTTACCACAGGGTTAATGGTGTTACACACCAACTCTAACCCTTTACAAACCTTTTATGATGAATACAATTGCGCACGAACACCACCACCTTGCAAGATTGAAGATTGATCACACCTTGATCAATCTTTTACAAAGATAAAGAATATGTGGTGGTCTAAGATAAGCATATTCAATAATATGAATGTAAGTACAATAGGCTTTTAGGAAGAAGAAAGAAAGAGAGTGTAGAAGAAGAAGGCTAGAACGTTTTTGATCTTTGAATTTGTAACTCTTGTTCTTGTTCTTGTTTTGCTCTTCTTCCTTCTTTTTAACAAGTCTTGGCCGCCCCTTTTGGTGCCTTCCCCTCTTAAAAATTATCTTCTAAGTCCTTGGGAGAATATGTGGCATCATTGTGACATGATCTTGCTTACTTGGCACCTCCTCATTGGATGATCATTTAACCCTTGCTTACTTGGCACTCATTGATTGGTTGAATGTTGTCATCATTTGATAACTAGAAAAATCTGAGAATTCCACTAAAAACATGTGCCAAAATCATCATAAAACAATTACCATAACTTCCAAGATCATCACATAAATTAAGCAATATAATTTCCTCACAAAATTGATGATAAAATCGGCCATTACTGGACTTGACATGCTGAAATTTCAGCAAGTGATACATGGATGTTTATTTCAAATTGTTGCCAAATTTTCTTTGATATTTCTCTTAAAAATAAATCACCAATTAGTAGACAATATTCTCATCAATTTTGGCAATAAAAATTTGACAATAACATGGCCAAAATTCGGCCTAGATACATTCATACACATGCTGAAAATTATTTCAGCATGTGTGATATTCAAGATACCACAAATTTACTTTCGTATCTCATTCAAATTAATTCCAATTTGTCTTCCAATTAATCACATGTTTCAAGAAACAAAATATACCCTCATGAATGATGAAAATCAGCCAGCTCTTTGTGCACATGCTGAAATTTTCAGCATGTGTTTCAAATGAGATAAAATTTGAAACATTACCTTTTGTAGCTTCTTTCTTTAAATCACCAACATTGTATGATTGATTCTTGACCAATCAATATGCCAACAAGGCTCCACATATGCTCCATTTCAGCTGTATAGGCATGTATGATATGTATATACATGTGCTGAATTTTATTTTTGCAAACTTTGTAAAATAGTGCACATTTAATAATACACACATGGCATATTCCAATCAGCCCTTAATTTAATTTTCTAGAACACTTTAAGATGTATGACATATGTAAAAAGTGTCTAGATACATGTCGTATTATGTGCCAAAAACGTTCCATGTGTTGTGTACGTAAAAAACCGAATTTTCGATGTTTATCGATTACCCGATTTTTCTCTAATTAAATTCTAAATTTTTGCACATGTTATATATATTATGTTACACATAATATACATAATATAAACTTTAATATTCAGCTTATAAGGCTGATTAAAGTGGCGCCATTTACATGTGACAAAATTGAAATTGGAATCTCCACAATTTGGCCTTAATGTGGGGTGATTTGTGTGTGCCAACATGGAATGATTTTATGGCTGTGACCATCATCATACCCACGAAAATTTTAAAGATTTTTGAGGTGTAGAGGCTGGCCATCTATTTATGTCAAGTACGTGACACGTTGGCGAAGTTTTGGTATTCGCCCGATACTACAATTTTCGGTTCAGAACCTTTTAACGTGTTGTATTTAATTTGTCATCACCATGACTTATATCATATAATATAAGACCTGAATATACTCATAAATATGAGTTAAGTATGGTGGTGTGACATTAACGTACGTACGTAAAATATATAACGTGTCGGTAGTACGTTGGAATGCATGTGTATGTGCCTTTTTCAAAAAAATCTGAAAATATATATATTTATATATATATAGGCGTGCCATATAAGTGTGGTGAGAGGAGGAGGAGACTTTCCTTTCTTAGTCTTGTTGCCTTTGTGCCTTGTCCAAATGTTGCTTACTTTAATGAACTACTTAGTTTAATTAACTAAGTACTTCACTTAATGAACTAGTTTAGTTCATTAATGGTGGCACCTGAAAATAGTATAAACACAACAAATGTTTGCCATTTGATGTAAGCTTTAAAGCTTCATGTCTCGTTAGTACGGCAACATTATATATGAAATATATAAGGCAAGTTATATGCAATATATCATGCACATTTATCTCATGCACATTTTTAAGCTCATTTAAATCATATATTTTGAAATCACTCAAACCCCTTTTTCTCTACAATCTCCTCCTTTTGATGATTTTCAAAATAACCTATACTCATGATTTAAATCCTATCGCTCCCCCTTCATCATGCATAATTTAAAATTTTGAATTTTAAATTTCAAATCCGCTCCCCCTTGATTTATGCAATCAGTATCAGTCAGTATCTCTCCCCTTAAATCATGCTTTCTCTCCCCCTTTATTTTGAAAAGTCGATCAAAATATTCCTGTAATTAAGGAAAGAGAATCAAATCAAATCACATCATCAGAAATCATGCCTAATTTAGAACGAAGATTTTCGTGCGTGGCTTGATTTAAGGCTTTTGTAAAGATATCCGCTACTTGTGCTTCTGTGCGTACGTGATCTATGAAGATATCACCATTATTTACGTGATCACGAAGAAAGTGATAGCGTACTTTTATATGCTTGGCCTTAGAGTGTAATACGGGGTTCTTAGACAGATTAATTGCACTCATACTATCACAATATATAGGAATTCTATTTACGGTAATTCCAAAGTCCAAAAGTTGTTGTTTTATCCATAACAACTGTGTGCAGCAAAGGCTAAGTGCCATGTACTCAGCCTCAGTAGTGGACAAAGCAACGCTTGCTTGCTTTTTGGAAAACCATGAAATGAGTGAGTTTCCTATAAATTGGCAAGTGTCGCTCGTGCTCTTCCTATCTATTTTACAGCCACCGTAATCTGCATTAGTATAAGCATGTAAATTAAATTCGGAATCCTTATCATACCAAATTCCTAAGGTGGACGTGTGCTTAATATAGCGGAATATTCTTTTTACCGCATTATAGTGAGACACCTTAGGTTGACTTCGAAAACGTGCACACATGCATACATTGAATATGATATCAGGCCTATTAGCAGTAAGATATAGCAAAGAACCAATCATAGATCTATATAAGGCATTATCAAAATTTTTACCATGTTCATCTTTGTCCAATTTAGTAGTGACACTCATAGGGGTGGGGGATGGTTTCAAATTTTCAAAAGTTGAA